>LPNX010191026.1:0-129107 GCA_001517045.1 Pseudotsuga menziesii
AATCTGGCACTCCACGGGCTAGAGAGAAGGTGATATTCCCAATGTAGACTGGTTGTATCCCTTATTTGTCTCTTAATGTCACTGATCTGTCTATTCAAGAATGCTTGATGTATTTACTATAGTCTAATTGGTTATATGATTGACTTGTTTTTGTGTAGGCCCAAGCACTTCTTCGTCATTTTAGGGATCAGAGACATGCAGGTATAGGAAGGGGCGGTTCAGATAGGTAGATGGATCAGCATTTTGCTCAGTCATGAAACATTTTATGAATGTTATTGTTCCCCAAGGATGAAATGGTTCTTTGTGCCTTCTGGTGGTATCACTTCAAACAAAAGGAAACAGTTCTGTGATTTCGCACGGTTTGTCACTCAATATTTTGTAGGAATCCATTATTTTTTTTCAGACAGGTAAAGGTGTAGCTCATTGTTCTGGCATCTTATTCTGCTGTTGTTGATTCATCCTTCTTATTGTTACTGTCCAAATCTCAAGATTATAGGTTAGATGATTGTACTAAATTGATTTGTAAGTATTCTTTCAATTCATTGAAATCTCATATTTATAATTTTAAAGAGCACCTCAAACCTTCGAGGGTATTACAAAGGTGTCTCTCCGTTCAATGTCTTGCCTTGTTCTTGAGAATGTATAAGTTTCTCCTTGGGTCTGTTAAAATTATACTGTAGGTCCTTATTTTATGATATTCAATCAGTTTGGTAGTCTTTTTGGTATATCTAAATTTTCAGATTTTCTCATTTTGAATTATCACAAACACATTTAATTTGGGTGACTTTTTCCCTGTATTGTATTCATACTTCAAAGTGACATTTGAAGCAAGTTCCATGTTTTCTTGTGAGAAATATGTCTTCACTCTTTTATTACAGGGGAAAATTTACAAGATAGCTGAAAGAAATAAAACAAAAGACTGAAGGGTATACAATGATATCTGTTTCAGGGATTATTATTATTTTTTTTTAAATACCAAACCGTGGTTTTCTGCTAATTGTTTCCTGATCTGAGGATATTAGTATTTTTGTTACAGTTAACAGTGATTGAGTCTATTTTATTGCAAATAATTCAAACTATCTTAAAGTAAAGGCCATGAAATATCTGACAAGCTATTTTAACACAATTAATAACCATACTTCAATGAACTTTGCACAAAATGTTGTGCTTACACTGATTATCATACAGTGCGACTTGGCCCTTAATTTTATATAATTGCTTCCATTGAAAACATTATGCAGGAAAAGATTGTCTTTTTTTATGATATTATCTGGTATACTGTTTCCATATTTCTCGTAAGTGCAGTCTTCTTAATATTAATCACTTTCAAAGGAGAACAAAAGAGGATATTCAAAAGTCCTTTTCCTGATCTTATCTGATCTTATCTGTGGTTTGCAAATTGTAATTATTGTGTCTGTCGTCACTCTTAACTTTTAAGAAAGAAATTGTTGGGTGAGTGGAAAGACATTGATGCGTGATAGTTTGTCAGACTGTTGCTGGGGTGAATTTGCTCATTGTTTGTTGTACTTGTTGCAGTTGTCTTTGTTATTCTTGAATTTTGCATGATGTTCACTTTTTTCATTTGGCTATCCAGTTCCCAGGCAGAAGTATTGTGAATCCATATACAAGACAATACGCAGAAAAACAAGTACAGTGATGGTTGGCAACGTTCCTCTTGGAAGCAAACATCCTATTAGAGTTCAAACTATGACTACTACTGATACAAAGGATGTTCTTGCTACTGTAGAACAGGTTTGTGATTCTCCGTAAGCTTGTAATTTTTTATTTTTACTTTTGAGTTTGAGCTGTTGAGAGTCAAGGCTCAAACAAAACTCTGCATTTATTAGGCATTTGCATCTAGGAATAATTTCCGAAAACTACACTTGCCATGGTGTAGTACTAGCTCTACTATTGATCTAGTATCCTAGCGGATTCTCCTAATTGCCTCCAAACGTATGCCAATGCTTGGGGAGGATAACCTAGGGATTATTTTTTTTTTTTTAAATACCAAACTGTCGCTTAAGCGACGCCTGTAGGTGTCGCTTAACCGACGCTCAATGGCTATCTCCGTCGCTTAACCGACGGGTTTTTATGTTTTATGCAATATTTTTTTTTTAAAATTGAGTAAATGTCGCTTATCCGACGGACCTGCTGTCGCTTAACCGACGGCATGAAGGTTATTTTCTTCAAAAAATTTCACTATCGTCGAAGAAAGGCTGTCTCTTAACCGACGGTTTACATTTAACCGACGGTAAACTGAGGTGTCGCTTATCCGACGGGTTCGAAAGATGTCGGATAACCGACGAAAAGTTTCCGACGCTTAAAAAAATCAATAGTGTCGTACATGCGACAGGAAAGTGTCGAAAATCCGACAATTCTGTCGTCGGATTTTTGGTCGAAATGTAGTAGTGATAGCTCTATGGTTGAGCTCACTAGCTTAGCAGCCAACCTTTCCAGCTCCTTCATAGCCTGATAAACCCAATTGTGTTGTCTTGGCTGAGTTTTGTGTATCCTTGGCTACATGTGAGCCTGCTAGTGTTTCCCTTATTCCTTGTGGAATCATGCCCAGCTCGAGGGTGGCAGTGTTGTTGAGAGATTGATGAGCACACTGACCTATGGTTGGGTGGAACATTGCAGCGACGTAGCTGGTTGCGAGACAAGCTACTGTTAAGATAAGTATTCTTGTGTATCTCATCTTTGCAATTGTAATTGCTGCTTAATGAAAATGATAAACATGTTAAATGCTGTGAATGAATGAATTTGCTTCCGCTTTTTTATAATCATTTATGCATCTGTGTATGTTTATTTCCCATGCATTTTTATATCATGTTTTTGAGGCTAGTTTGCCTGGAATAGCTAGCAGCTATGTCAGTCGTGCCCTCTTCGTCGAGTTGAGGGGTGGGGACGTGACACTAGATCTAAAAAAACTGGCCTCCAAACCCTAGCGCTATCCTCCATGCTGCCATCTTTTCCCATGATTTGATTTTTTTGGCAAACCGTTTATGGGTTTTGTAGATCAGGCCAAACCCTAAGTGGGTATTCCTCAACGTTGGGTTGAAAGTGACTCCATTTGCCCAAATCCCAAGGCACTGTTTCTCCAAACCCTAGCGCAACCCCTCTTTTGCCTCTTTCTCTAGCGTTTTGACCTTTTCCTGGTGGCTCGGGTGCTTTGACATTGTTATATCTTTGAGTCTATCCATTGGTACTAGATAGCCCCAATCTCATTCTCACCTGTTCTGCATTGGTCTCGTTTCCCAAGGTAGTGGATATCTTTACCTCTTGCTAGTACCTTAACCCCAGATCTAGTATTTACCTCATAGGTTATCCATGTCCCAACTTGGATCAAATCTCATATCTCCTAAACCCTGATCCAAAGCCTTGGTTCACCTAGTGACGACATCCATAGATCTAGGGTTTCCATCACCTTACACCTTACGTACCTCAAGTCCATTTGATTTGATCTGGTGTCTAGGTCTGATCTCTCCTGTCGGGAGTAGATCTGGGTCTCCCCCATTGTTGTCTTGGGCTAAGATAACATAAAGTGAAGACTGCCTCGATTGGCGTGAAAACCATCCATCTGAGAGTTGAGGCAATCTTGGTTCCACCTCCATAGTTGCTTGTCCCTCTACCGTCCATCTTGGATCCATCTCACAGAGGCAACTACAAGGTTGGTGATAACAGTGAGGAATCGACCTCACAACCAAAGAAGAAAGACTTGAGTAAAATCAAGTGTTTCTTATGTCATAAGCATGACCACTATGCATCGTAGTTTCTAGACAAGAGGACGGATAAAGGGAAACAATAGAAAAATCAAGGAGCAACCCTTGTTGGAACTCAGATGAATGAGTTTTCCTCCAAGTTTGAGAAGGATTTCTTGTTGATATCTTTCTTTTCCGTGACACGATTCAAAGGAACACTTGGTATGTGGATAGTGGAGCATCTAGATATATGACATCAACCCATGAGCTATTTTCAAGTCCAAAAGAGTGTGTCTCAAGAGTTTATGTTGACCTTGGTGATGATGCCAAGTATCCAGTAGCAGGAGTTGGTACCATTCTCTTCCAACTCTAGTCAGGTAAATCTTTAGACTTTGACGATATGTTGTTTGTTCTAGGTCTTGAGAAGAATTTGCTTTCAATTTCAGTCATGGAAGGTAAGGTCTTTGTAGTTGAATTCAAGAACTAACAAGTCCTTACAAGACCGAAAGAGTCTAACCTAGAATCAACTCAGGTGATCAGGGTTAGGGAAGGCGACTTATATAGGTTATAGGGTGAACTTGTTTGAGCCCTAGTTCATAACACAAACAACTTGTGCAAGTCGTGGCACAAGAGGATGAGGCACTTGCATCATAGTGCATTGCCTATTTTTGAGGGAGATAATCACATGTCTTCCATAGCTCAACATTGAGCAACAGGGAGCATGCAAAGGGTGTGCGCTTGGCAAGCATGCCAAGGATTCTTTCTCGAGTAGCGAGCATAGGTCTAAAGGCATTCTAGACCTAGTGTATTTAGATGTATGTGGACCAATGTTAGCGGGATCAATCACAGGAAGCATGCACAATGTTTCATTCTTTGATAAATTCTCCCGCAAAGTTTGGATCTACTTCCTAAAGACCAAGGACAAGGTCTTTAGCAAGTTTCAAGAGTTCAAAGCTCTAGTTGAAAACCAGACGGGGAAGAAGATCAAAGTTTCGAGATCAGACAATGAGGGTGAGTTTATCTCCAAGGAGTTCAAAGGTTTTTGCAAGGATGCAGGAATCAAGAGGGAGTTGATTGTTCTATACAACCTAAGTAGAATGGGGTTGAAGAGCGAAAGAACCGATCCATCAAAGGGGCTGCTAAGGCCATGATTCATGACCAAGATTTGGAAATGTTTCTATGGGTGAAAGCATGCAACAATGCAATCTACATCCAGAGTACATTACTTAGGAGGATCGATGGAGTTTGTGGAGGCTTGAGACGAAGGCATGTGGACTTATTTTGTGTAGCTACATCATCTCAGAGTCTTTATTATGTATGATATCACCTTGGAGCATGACACATGTACTTTAGACTGGACATCTCACTTGTTTTGGCCTACAAGGCTATTGTAGGTTGCTTGTAAGGGCTTGTTCCCACACAGTATTGTTGGTCTCCCATATCTTTTATATAAATAGAGGAATGAGAGAGTCTCTCTATTCATATCTTCATTTATACTCTTTTCTTTGTAGCTTTGTGGAGGAAGTTATTAGGGTTTCCTCATGAACCCTAAGAGTTATGAAGTCTAGAGGAGGCGTCGTCATGTGGAGTTTGTTATTGTGACTAGGGTTTTCTCTTATGGAGGAGACAACGGTGATGATTGTTCTTTTTCTCTCATGGTTGTTCACTTGTACTCTCTCTCTCTCTCTCTTGGAGTTGCTAGGGTTTCTAGTCTTCTCGGAGCATCTTGATGTTCTAGGGTTAGTGTTTTACTTTTGGAGGTTGAAGATTAGGTGTTGGCAATATGGATTATATTTGTCATTGATGTCAAAGTAGTTCATGAATGACAAAGGATAAGCAAAGGACATGATGACAGAGGGAACTCAGTGAAAGCCAAAGGAAAGACAAAAGGTGAACTCAGTATAAGTCAAAGGTAGTGATGACATGGCATGAATGATGAAATGGCAGATATGATGACATAGAATAACATAATTGATGGCAAATTGGTAAGAGACATTGCCTATGATGACAAAGCAGATGATGTGACATCATTATGGAGAAATATAGCAATTGGTGAAAATCAGGAAATTGACTAAGTATGGATAAATAGTCAAAACTAGTCTAAGAGGGTCTAAGAGAATGACCGCCCTAAATCATGGTTTAGAATAAATGCCCGCATCACATAGGGGTCTTGTAGACTTATGTTTTCTCTACCTGGCCATGTCTTCAGATTGTCTTGGAAGTAGCCGAGGAAGAAGTTATGGACTTGCCAAAAAAGTGTTTTAGGCAGATTAGATCAAAATAAGAAATTTGTCTAAGTGTCATATCAAAAGGTTGGAAGGCTATTTTCAAATGTCCTCCAGAAGATGTGTGTGTGTTAGTAAGATCTAAAGCTGACATGATCCTGCTCCCTGATGAACTGGCTATCCAACCATGAAGTTAGATTCTCATTTGGTTCTTACACGAGCGAAATATCAATCTGCCAAAACAAGAGAAAAATGGTATTTGCATGTTGAGATTAAAATTGGCTAAGTGTTAAAGCAAAGAAATCGTGCAGATCCGCATTCGATCTAAAATCGACGGTCAGAAAGCATCCCGCACGAGATCCGACGATTAAAGATCAGTTCCTCAAAGGATAGGCGGAAAAGGTGAAGTTCCTCAAGGATCAAAGATTGGACGACTGAGAATAGTTCCGCAAGCAGATTGACAGTTCGGAAAAAGCGATAGGGGAAAAGTCGTTGCGGGAATGAAAGTGCAGGTGCGAAACTGCGGAAATCAAAAGGTCGAAGTCGTGGAAAAATTAAGTTTTCGACTTCCGCATTCTGCCTTGTGGAAAGACAATGGCAGAAGAACCGTTGTGGGAACAAAAGTGCGGGTGCGGAACCACGAAAATCAAAAGGTCGAAGTCATGGAAAAGTTGAGTTTCAGACTTTCACATTCCGCTCTGCAGAAAAGGCAAGTGCGGAAAGACAATGGTGGAAGGACCGTTGCGGGAGCAGAAAGGTGGAAAGGAAAAAGTCTGAAAAACTGGAAAGTCGTGTTTCCGTAGTGCAGAAAGGAGCCTGTGGAAAGGTCAGTCCGGAAAGTGGAAAGGAGGAAAGCAAAAAGACGAAGTCTTAGAAAAGTTGAGTTTATGATTTCCGCATTCTGCAATGCGGAAAGGAGCCTCCGGAAAGGCTAGTCTAGAAAGTGGAAAGGTTGAAAGCAAAAAGACGAAGTCTTAGAAAAGTTGAGTTTCTGATTTCCGCCTTCCGCAGTGCAGAAAGGAGCTTGCGGAAAGGCCAGTCCGGAAAGAGGAAGGAGGAAAGGCTAGTGCCCGCATGATAATGAAGCCCACGTTTTGGGAGAGAAACACGCCCAACAACCAAAGATGATGAATCCTGAAAGAAAGGAAAACCCGTAGCCAGAGATGATAATGCCAACAAGCTTACGAATGGAAGAATCTCAAAGACATGAGAAGATCACAGAGTTTAATTAAGTAATAATTAAAAATCGGTAATATAATAGAGAGATAATCTAAATGATTAAATAAATTAACAAAAATTTGAAGAGGTGTGAAGGAGAAAAGCATGAAGTCTGTTTTGTAAAAGTGTGATGGTTTGAACAGAGATCTGAAGAGTCACAATGTTGAAAGAGCGCGTGCATGGTTTAAAGGGACGATTGAAGGATATATAAATATAAGATCAAGTGGTAAGTAGAGTGCCTCTGTCATTCAGATCTATGCATCCAAATCATAAGACTGAGACCAAAGTAGAGTAACAAGAGATAGAGCTTTTAAAGAAGATCTAGAAGTCTGATAAAATACATACAAGGGTGGAAGGGTGGTGCTAGGGCAGGCTACAAGGAGGTCTTAGCCTCCTTCTAGTAGTGGTTGGAGAATCAGGGTATTGGTGTATCCTTGTCTGTAGGTGCAGACATAAACCAGGGTGTGGGTGCATCCTTCAGTAGTGGCTGGGAAACTTATGGATTGTGGTCTACAACAAGTGGGTGCTTGAAAATAACTATTGTATATTGTAAAAACAAGTTTTGCAGACAATAGAAACGTGTTGGTGGTTTACTTTATTGGGTTCCACGTTAAAACATTGTGTCCAAATTTGTTTTTACATTTGCTAAAATAAAAGAAATTGTGTTTAAATTTCTGTCAGTGATTCACCCCCCCCTCCCCCCCTCTCAGTGACAAGACTTGATCCAACATTAGGGTTTTGAGAGAAAACCCTAGTGGATTTGTGAAGAAGAGAGGAGGAGGACGTGTTGCCTTGGATGTTGTGTTGGAGAGATTCTTCCACTTGGAACTTCTTGGTTGAGCTAGCATTTGTTGATTTACCCTAGCTAGGGATTTTTGGATAGTTGGAGTTTTGTACTAGCCTTGAGAGAAGGCTATGGTATGTATACTTACTTCATCTTGAGCTTATATGTGAAGTTTCCAATTGTCCATATCTTGTACAATTTCTTGATTTGAATTTCATCTATGTTTTGTTAGAATATTGTGAACATATGAAATAATATCATAACACAATATAAATTATGAAAAGCATTGC
This sequence comes from Pseudotsuga menziesii, assembly GCA_001517045.1. Classification (NCBI taxonomy): domain Eukaryota; kingdom Viridiplantae; phylum Streptophyta; class Pinopsida; order Pinales; family Pinaceae; genus Pseudotsuga; species Pseudotsuga menziesii. The sequence continues at coordinate 8,216 of LPNX010191026.1, forward strand.
TAGTTTATCCTTCTGTCTACCAAGCAACATAAAGCATGAAATAAAATTGGAGAAAAGAGAACAACAAGAGAACACCGATATACGTGGTTCTCCAAATATGTGCTATACGTCCATGGGTGGTTCCCCGAATATGGGCTACGTCCACGGGAAGGGTTGCATCTTCCATTATTCTGAAAATAGATCTCCAAGATTACATGGCATTCTCACATATGCATCACATCAAGCTCCATTATGTCATAATCATGTGTGTACAAATGACATACACAACATGTGATGTGTGATGAACTACAATCAACACATACCCAAAAGAGTCTCCTTCACCTCTCTTACATACCAAGAGATTTGGATTACAATACATCCCATAATACATGTGGGATAAATGAATTTCTACCTCTTTATATAGAGAATGGTTAAAAAGGATATAATTACAATGACCCATGTGGGATAACTCTATTTTATAATATTAGAGTTATTTTCTGCCTTTAAATGATATTTTACCAATATACCACATAAGTCATCGTTACATATTCTGACATTCCCCCTTGATGATGACTAGGAGAAATAATACTAAGGAAGGAAGGTAGAAACACAACAACATTCCCTTGATGACAACTTCCAGAATGCTCCATACGATGCGAATAAAAAACACACTTTGCCTCATGGACTTGATGAAGACAACATCCACTTCTCATGTAATTGCATCCGTACCAAGTTGTATGATGAACGTTTGCACAACCCAACAATGTATGGCGAATACAATGGAACATGTGGCTGCAAACTCATCACAACCTGTAACTCAACTGATAGTTGAAAGAACTCTGCAATAGGCCGCATGATGAAGACAAGAACCCTGGATCCATACATCGAAGCAATCTTCAGAGAGCTCTTACTGAAGATTACATTGCGAATACAAGACCTGAATGGTCTTTCCATTGAAACATGAGCCAAGCAGATAGACTTAACAACACAACTGAAAGATGCATGAACAATAGAAGATGGATGTCCATCATACAATATTACTAGAATATTGTGATATAATATGATAAAATTCAGCATTACATTCCTTCGTAACATCAACCATCTTTGTTGCAGTCAAGGATAAGTTGAAAAGAGGAACAATGTTGAAAAACCAGAGATCCGCAACCATCATATGCTTAAACAAGAAAGGAATAGCAAAAGTAAACTATCACACAACATAGGTAGCTAATCTGCACAAAGGAACTTCCAAGAGTAAAGCATATAATAAACATGACAAGCCCAAAAATTATAAGAGATGATAACACGACATTGCTCAAGAACATATCAATAATAGGAATTGCTTCTATGCAAGACCATATAAATTTTGAGCAAAAGATTATCAAGAAAAGAGACATGATGTGATATAATAAATAGAGGAGCATAAACATGAGTGAGCATAATAGATACCAATATAGAATAATGAGCCAAGATATCACTTAAATATATGAAAACATATAGTCATCAAGCAACTAATCTTAAAAACAGGTTCATTTTTTGTTAACACCATGTTAATATGCAAGCGATGAATGCCCTAAAAATGTCAATGCTTCCATATAAGAACGTTAGAGACAAGTAGGAACAAGACAACCTCTGTAATCATAAGAATATAAATATCAATGCAACAAGAACAAGGTGTTTATGACAAATATTTAAAGACTACAAGATTGCTCAAATCCACATAAACATTGAGTAGAGGATGATCAAAATAAACATGACATGATATATATGAAAATAGATCAAAATATTTAATATGATGAACATATAGCAAATTATGATCAACCCATGATATCACTTATAAATTATAAAATGACAAGTCACTAATAGCCATAATCATGGGTTCATTTCTTGTTAACATTATGTTAATATGGAAGAGATGAAATGCCCTGGAAATGTCAATGATTCCATATAGGAATGTTAGAGACAAGTAACACATATCAGTGCTTCCATATAGGAATGTTAGAGACAAACAACACAGGAACTAGATATAGTCTCTGCAATACATGAAAAAGAAAAAAATATACCCCAATTAATGAATTAATGACAAGCCAAAAATATGATATCACATATATTCAAAAAAATTAATTTTACTTAAGAAATTAATTAGCAAAATCATATAATGATCATAAAGAGATTGCTTATAAAAACTATGAAATTGCTTTTACACAAAGGTCAGCAATAACATATAAATAAAGCGAATAATGATCACAAAATAACACATATAGAAGCATCTCATCATTATTAAAAGAGTGAGACCATGTTAGAATATTAAGCAAAACAATTGATCAAATAAAAGCATAGGATCATTTCTTGATGTCACCATTACCATACTAGAGATCCATGCCTCTGAAAATGCCAAAACATCTTCCACACAAAGAGGGTTGTAAACATAAACAAGAATAAGACAACCTATGTAAACATGATGAATAAGAACAAAAACCCTAATGCAAAGAGATCGAGAAGCTTATGACAAGAATTTTAAGATAATAGATCAATAAAAACTGAATTTTCTCACCAAACTCGAATCCCAACAACTCCTAAAAGATGGATCTGTAACTTTGCAGCAAAAAACCGAAAGTAGAAAAAAAGAAAAATTTAAAATGACCATAACTCGGTCAATATTTCCTGGAATTTTTATTATAACCTGTTTTCGAAACTAGAGAAGCCATTCTACATTCACCAATGTTAATAGAACATAAATCTGGGCACTCAATCAAAAGATATTCGCTCTGCAATATTTCCGTTCGTATGAAATTTTTGAAAAATAGTTGATTTTAAATCAACGATATCTTTGCTTTCTGGACACGAAATTAGACGATTTTTTTTTTGAAATTGAGTATTTTTGCAAGAGGAACTAAGATCTGCAATTTATTTCTTAAAAAACTACACAAAGTGTTAAAAAAAAAGATCTGAAAGTCGTCGCCCAATTTTACATTAAACACTTCTCCACAAGGGTTAGGGTTTGAAAGAAAAAATTCAAATTTGTAGAATAAAGCCTAGATCTGAAAAAATACCACATGGGTATTATAGATCGGGTCACAAAACTACAAAGTATGAAGAGCCTAAGTAAAATCATGAATATATGTTGCTTGAAAATAAAAAATAAAAAAATTACCGAAGAAGGCAGAGCATAGCAACCTGCTCTGGTACCATGTTAGAATATTGTGAACATATAAAATAATATCATAACACAATATAAAATATGAAAAGCATTACTAGTCTATCTTTCTATCTACCAAGCAACATAAAACATGAAATGAAATTGGAGAAAAGAGAACAAAAAGAGAACACCGATATACGTGGTTCACCCAATATGGGCTACGTTCACGAGAAGGGTTGCATTTTCCATTATTATGAAAATAGATCTCCAAGATTACACGGCATCCTCACATATGCATCACATCAAGCTCCATCATGTCAATCATGCCACAATCATGTGTGTACAAATGACATACACAACATGTGATGTGTGATGAACTACAACCAACACATACCCAAAAGGGTCTCCTTTACCTCTCTTATATACCAAGAGATTTGGATTACACTACATCCCATAACACATGTGGGATAAATGAATTTCCACCTCCTTATATAGAGAATGGTTACAAAGGATATAATTACAATGATGCGTGTGAGATAACTCTATTTTTTAATATTAGAGTTATTTTATGCCTTTAAATAATATTTTACCAATATACCACATAAGTCATCATTACATATTCTAACATGTTCATTATGCATTGCTATTTACAATTGTTTGTCTTGTTGACTTGACATAAGTAAAGCGGTAAATTGTTAAGTGTTTTAACATTTAAGGAAGAATATAAGGGGCTCATCTGGGAAACCTTCTAGGAAGAAGGTGAAATTTCAATTTTGCGTAAATTGCCTAGTTGCACGAAATTTCAACACCATATTCTTTTATAAGATTTGAAGTTACTAGGGATAAAACATAAAATTCAACCTATCAAAGTTGGTAGGTATGTACATTAATGAGATAAGATTATTAGCAATCTTTTTCCAATATGGTGAGGTGAAGTTGCCCGATTGTCCATATCTTGTACAATTTCTTGATTTGAATTTCATCTATGTTCATTATGCATTGCTATTTACAATTGTTTGTCTTGTTGACTTGACATAAGTAAAGGGGCAAATTGTTAAGTATTTTAACATTTAATGAAGAATATAAGGGGCTGATCCAGGAAACCTTCTAGGAAGAAGGTGAAATTTCAATTTTGCATAAATTGCCTAGCTACACGAAATTTCAACACCATATTCCTTTATAAGATTTGAAGTTACCAGAGATAAAACATAAAATTCAGCCAATCAAAGTTGATAGGTATGTACATTAATGAGATAAGATTATTCACACTCTTTTTCCAATATGGTGAGGTGAAGTTGTAGGGGTATATAGACTCAAATCGGGAAGGTCGTGCATCAAATAGGATTACCACCTCAGGGTGTTGCTTTAGTTTGGGATCAATGATGACATCTTGGTTTAGTAGGAAGTAGACTTCCATGGTACTTAACTCAATAGAGACAAAGTACATGACAATCAATACTGCTAGTTGTAAGGCCACCTGGCTTCGCAAGTTGCTTGTTGGATTATTTGATCATGAGTTGGATCCTACGGTGATTTACTATGATAGTCAAAGTTGTATCAAACTCTTTGAGAATCCATTGTTTCATGACAGGTTCAAACACACAGAGATCAAATATCATTTCATTCAAGACGATTAAGAAGGGAGCGATAAAGCTCCAGTATGTACCCACAAATTAGTAGGTTGTTGATATTCTAGCCAAGCCCTTAGCAAAAGGGAAGTTTGAAGCATTCAAAGACAAACTTGGATTAGTGCAAATTTCTTTATTCACTACAAGGGAGTGTTGAAGAATGTAGCTCAAATGGGATGGGAACTTCCGCATAGGTTCAATGTGAATGTGTTAGAAGTAGGTTGATTTAATTTTATTTTGTATATCACTTTAGGAATAAAGTGAAAGTCTTATATTTAGATGATTGGTCTAATAAAGTGTATTTTTTATACATTAGTGATTTAGACAAATCTCAGATGTACATCTCATTGAGAGACAGGGTTTTGGTAGATTAAGGTTTCAACTCAAGTATAAGGGAAGGTCAAAATAAAGAGTTTGTACATAGTATTTTTAAACAGGGACATGTATCGGAAGAGAGAAAGTAGTTTCATAGGAAGAGGATTGACCAACAGATTTGCAAGTTGAAGATTGCACGTACAACAACAGTCCATACAGTGATACAAACAAGTATGAACAAATCCGTAGGGTATAGTCCATACATGTGTATGGTCAGGGCCATACAGGGCTATACTAGCGTATAACAGTTCCTCAATTTTTATGTAAGTTAATTCCTCTTTAGCAAGCTGTAAACCTCAGGTTTGGGGTGTCTCTATTTACTGTGCAGCTGCTGTTTTTTTTAATCATCTATGGAGGTTTCCTTGTAAGCTTTGATTAAGTTAATGATAAGCTGGTTTGAAGGAAAAAGTACTGTGTATTTGTGTAATGGTTTTACGCTTCCGTTATTTACTTTCCAACTATTTGTGGGATTGTTGCTATGAGAAGAAGTTATATTTATGCAATTAACAATCCTTTTAGTTGAGAACACAAGGACACCAATCACCTAGGGTTTGGAATTTTTACGTTAAGGACACTCCATATGTTAGATTTTTAGGTTACTTTGAAAGTATTTACACCATGTTTGAGGGTGCTTCAAGAGATTTGCGATACATGGCATGTGTTCATCCCCTAGATGGATTGCAACATGAGAGATGGTTTGTGATGGATATGCACAGTGGAGATTGCTTGTTTGTTGGATGCTTAATCTTAGGATGGTGTTGACTTGGTGTTCTTCCCTTAGGCATGGGAATTCTCTTGTTTGATCAGTGGATGCCCTTCATGATGCCCATATGTTGTAATCACTTGCTTAGAGAGCATCCCAATTGGGACGAGGAGCATTTTGCATCATGGAGGAGGGATTCAAGCCCTAGATGGCATTTGGCAGCTTGGATTCCTGTTTGGAGGTTTGTAGATGGCTTGGGAATGGGGACACCTAGTGATTTGATAGTGTTCTTGTAAGGGGCGTTTAACCCAATGGAGTACAGTGCTTAAAATGATCGATGTAGTCAATGGAAGCTTGAGACAGAAGTATGTGGACTTTATTTGTGTAGCTACAACATCTTGGAGCCCTTATTATGTATGATATCACCTTAGAGCATGACACATGTGCTTTAGAGTGGGTGTCTCACTTGTTTTAGCCTACAAGGCTCGTGTAGGTTGCTTGTAAGGGCCTATCCCCAGACTCCCCACATAGTATTTTTGGCCCCCCTTACCTCATATAAATAGAGGAAGGAGAGAGACTTTCCCTTCATATCGTCATTTGTACTATTGTCTTTGTACTTAGCTTCTTGGAGGAAGTCACAAGGGTTTCCTCATGAACACTAGGAGGAGTTATGAAGTCTAGAGGAGACGTCTTCATTTGGAGTTTGCTCTTGTGACTAGAGTTTTCTCTTATGGAGGAGATAATAGTGATAATGTCTTATTTTTCTCTCTTGGCTCTTCACTTTAGTTGATCTCTCTCTCATTCTCTTAGAGTTGCTAGGGTTTCTTGGTCTTGGAGTTTCTTGGAGCATGTTGGAGTGATGGGTTAGGGTTTTGAGAGAAAATCCTAGGGTGGATTGGTGAAGAAGAAGAGAGGAGGATGTCTTGCCCAATGTTTTAAAACTCAGACTCGAACTCGGAATCGGTCAAGGGTCAACTCGGACTCAGAATCGGTAATGACTCGACCGATTTGAGTTTAATGACTCAGATTACTCAAAAAATACATTAAATTTTAAATTTTAAAGAAAAGCAGTGTTTTAAAGATTTTAATCCATGCTTGCAAAGCATTAGAGACAAAATATCCAATGTCTACTCATGTATATGACCATATAAGGGTGAATATAACAAAATTGCAACAAGTGTACTGTGCAATACATATCTGGAACAAAAAACATAATCAATGAGGCCTAAATGGCCTGTAGAGTCCAAGAAATAGCATGCTATGATGCCACTACATCATACGTCAATGATCATACTTCTCTTTTTATTTATCAAACTGTTGTTGCAACTCCAACCTAATCTCTCCAATCAACTCTAAATCGGCTTCCCATGGGGCAACATTTCCTCTAACAGCAACCAACTGTTATTTAAGTCTATTAATGCCCCCTCCTTTAATCAATTTCTTACAATGCTTGCAATACAATTTCCCTTCAATGACATCGGCATAAATCCATCCTTGATTGTTTCCTTTTGGGGCCAATCTAGAATCTAAATGCAAAGCAAATCTAAACATGCAAAGAAAAAATAAAAAAATCTTATTATTTTGGCAGAAAACAATAGAAAATTTGACTGATATTTGTAAATTTAATAAGAAAAAAAGAAACAATGGCTAGCTAGAAGCTAACATACATCTAGGTAACAGTAAACCAGTCTCCAACAGTCCAACTCCTCCAAGCTTACTGACTGTTCTTCACTGTTGGACATTCCTCCAAGCCTCCATGAATGCAAACAACAATAATGCCAAATTCTCACAAACAACTTACAGCATAAGTGTGAGGGAAATAGAGGGGTAGGGGGTCATCTTATGGCCTCAGGTTAAGGTTAGAATAAGAAAAATCTTAAAAATAAAAAATAAACATGTTTTTTTGGAGTCCTCATGCGTGTGGGTGTCTGCCACAATTAACTTTGCTGACTCGGGTTGCAACTCGGTCAACTCGGCCGACTCAGACCCCTGCTTGGCCAACTCAGTATCAAACCAGCCACCCAAGCCGAGTTGCAGGCCGAGTCAGCTCAATCGGGGGTCAACTCGGACTCGGACTTGGTCGATTTTTAAAACACTGGTCTTGCCTTCGAGGTTGTGTTGGAGAGATTCTTGCACTTGGAACTTCTTGGTTGAGCTAGCAATTGTTGATTTACCCTAGCTAGGGATTTTTGGATAGTTGAAGTTTTGTACTAATCTTGAGAGAAGGCTATGGTATGTACATGTACTTTGTCTTGAACTTATATGTGAGTTTCCAACTGTCCATATCTTGTACAATTTCCATATTTGAATTTCAGCTATATATGTTCTTTATGCGTTGTTACTTGCAACTGTTTATGTCTTGTCGATTTGACACAAGTAAAGTGGAAAATTGTCAAGTATTTTAACATCTAAGGAAGAATATAAGGGGCTGATTTGGGCAACCTTCTAAGAAGAATGTGAAATTTCAATTTTGCAGTAATTGCTCAGGCGCACAAAATTTCAACACCATATTCTTTTATAAGGTTTGAAGTTACTAGAGATAAAAACTTAAAATTCCATCTATCAAAGTTGATAGGAATATACATTGATGAGATTAGATTATTCACTCTTTTCCCAATATCATAGCATTTAAGTAAATAGAACTATGTTGGAACACGATGTAAAAAAACCAGCAAATAAGGAAAGAGAACATTGTCAACTATATGTTCGAAAACATTGAATTTCTTCCACATCAATTACTAAAATTTTTTGCTCAATAAACTATTCATTATAGCAGGCAAGGAAGCAAATGCATTGTTTCAACAACAGTGCGGTCACAATGGTTAAGCATCTGAGTGTTGTATTTTCCTTGAAATAAGTTCATTGCCATGATAGTGCTCCACATTTTGCATTTAGACATATATATGTTGCTCTTAACTCATTTTCCATGTCCATTTATATACAACTTTTATTTGAACTTCTATATTGAACTTTTTTTCTTTCTTTTTAACTGTGGCATCCACTTAGATACTAGATATTCTTAATATGCACAACATTTTCACAAAGGTTAAGCATTGCAGTATTGTATCTGCCATGAAAAAATTCATTCTCTTGATAGTGCTACACATTTACCATTTAGACATACATGTGCTAGTCTTAGCTAATTTTCCATGTCCATTTATATACCACTTTTGTTTGAACTTTCTTGCTATATTCAATTATATTCTCTTTTTAACTATGGCATCTACTTAGATACTTTATATTTGTAATGTATGGCATCTAAAAAATACTTAGAATGAAATATTATATAGTAATGGCCATGAAATCTATCTGGGGCTTGTACTTTAGTTTGGTTTAAATTTGCATTCTAGTAAGTCATCCATTTTCAAAAGAAGCTCCAATCATTTTCTGTAAAAATTATTTTGGCAATATTATATTGTTAATGGAAGTTGACTTATCTGTTATAAATTCTTCCATTATGTTAACCTAAATGGAATCATGCTTTATAGGATTTATTCGATTGATATCGAAGAAATTTTTGTAATAACTTTTAATGAGCATATGTACTCCTACAATAGAAACTAGGAAGATATTATTATAAGTTAGCAGCGCAAAATGGTATCAAAACTATATAGATTTTACTTGAGTTGGCAATCCCTGGATTCAAGTGTCTATATTAGGTTTTCTAATTTTTCTAAATAATATAGTCATGCTTTATGTTGGAGTGAAAACAAGGCATCAAAACTATCTAAATTTTTATGAGGATGAAGCAAGCTTATGCATATCAAATTCCCAGGGTCATTCCCATATTAGAGTTTTTAGAATGTATTTTTATCTAGTTCAACATTTTGATCGAATATTACTTCATCTGTTTTTCTTGATATGTATTTTGATTTTTTCTATATATGTTCCTTCTTCTTCTTTTTTTGCTAGGGGAATCGGCAATTGGAGACTGGGCTGGTACTCACGTGACACGAGATCCAGGGATCCAATCCCGCTACCACTATACTCCTAGGTGCCCCACACACCCCGCAAGCATGGTTACGGGTAAAGCCGGGTGTGATTTGAACTCGTGACCTCCAATTTACAACATGTGACTTCATAACAAGTGAACCGCCAATGATCCACACCCGTGCAGGCTTCTATATATATTCCTTGATAAAACAACAAATTTGATTTTATTTCTTGCATTAGAAAATTTAAAATTGAGATTGAATTTTATTTCTTGCATTTACTTGGAAACCCTACACACTAATCAATTTGAGTGAAAGCGAAGATGTTTTGTTTGATTCAAATTTTGAGTCAATGGGGAAGAACGAGTCAGATAGAGAAGTTCTGTTTAGATTTTAATGTTGAGGAGCCAAGTCAAATTGATGGCATCCATCCTCCGATAATTGCAATACATGTGGCTCCTCGTCCATATGCTGCTGCAAAATTTAACGGTGAGCCAAATATCTCTCATCCTGTGGTTATGTATCAGGTGCCTCTTCTAAAGTTATATAAAATTATGCACTCATGTAATTTCAACTAATTTTCTTTTTATTATAGGTCTTTCTGGATGGCCTTTGCTGGGACCCTTTATCATGTAGATACTAACATGTGAGAAATGTTGAGCAATTATGTTCTTTGTTTAACCATTGGAGGCACGTATAGATACATCATCATCTTCTGTATAGCAAAACGGTTGCAAACATAAAAATTTATTGAACAATTTTTATTATGCAACAAATCTCTGATTTCTCTTGATTGACTACCATAGAGCTATAATTTCAATTTTCATGGCCTATGAAACTAGCTCGACATCATAAGTTGGTTTTCTATTTTAGAATTTTGGAGAATGACTCTGCACCTGCTTCTCTAATACTTAACGTTTCATAGGACTTCCTAAATGAGAGTGCCAACTTGAGAGCACAGTGGGATGAGTTTATCTTAGATTTAATAGGACCTATGTTGACTGTACTGAAATCGATGCTAAGCTTGCTTATGGGGTGTGATTTCAGGCTTTTCATGTTGCATCTGTAGAACATGTCATGAGTCCAATTACAGGAGAAAATCCCTCCAAACTAGAAACAAAACTGAGGCTTTACGTTTGTCCAATGTGAATCATGTGGTAAGGGTATGGCTACAATGTAATGTCTCTTTTTTGGAATTTTATTAAAATGCCCAGTTTTCCATTTTTTTCACAATTTTGGCTCTTGACTAGTTTTGATGTCTAGATCTCCAAATTGACCCAAATGCTTCCAAATTCTCTCTAAAGGTAAATGAATGATAATATAACTTAAATATGATGTTCATGTATGTTTTTTGACCTCCCAATTACTTCTGTAAACTTGTTTAATGTTTTGTTCAAAGCAGGAGTCTTTACTAGCAAATTGGGGCTCCAATTCCCCCTGGGTAATTGCTGGAAAGGGATTCACAAACGATCCCAAAGTCACTTGAATTTCTGAAAAAGGGGATGGGTATGTGTAAAGGAACTTTTTAAAGTCTCATATTCATCATGGTTCAATTTATACAGGTTTTTATGACTCTTTCCAAAACAACTCCCAAGTCACAATTTCGACCCTTGGGGAAAATGCTCCAAATCTTCTCCCAATGCAATAAAAATGAGTAAAATGGCTTCCAATTCTTAAGTAATGAACATGAGACTTGAAATAGACATTAATTACATTCCATACATCATACATTTATCAGAGGTAAATTCTTTCATTCGAAATAATAAGCATTACCATGGCATATATCAAAATAGAGTGGAAATGGTCATTGTTTGCTCATCGAAAGTCATTTTGACATACAACTCTTGGGAATTTCGACTTGAAACTTTCTGAGAATTAATAATAGAGAATATTTAACTACTTACAATCATAAATGGACAATGAAAGGCTCTCCCAATTCGAAATCATCAACATTAAAATGGTTCACAACAAGATAGTGGAGAAATGACACTATTTCTTCATTGTTCAACATTTTTACATGAATTCTTTTGGGTATTTCGATCTGAGAGTCTTATGAACATGAAATACAGAGAATATAAATCAGAACGTAAGATAATGATTATTATAATCTTCCCAAAAGAGATCAATAGCTCACCCAAAGCGCAATCCCTCCATTGGCATGAATATGGTGTGAAAACTGGAAATAGTTGAGAGATAGTGTTGCAAAAAAAGAATCCACATGATTTGATGTAGCTTACACCTGCAAATAAGACTCCATTAAATCTCTATGAAATACCTGAATGGCCTTTCCAAACACCAACTAGGATGGGAATCTTTCACCCTCAAAATTGGCTTAAGCAAGAAAACTAGTCATCCACTAGCTCTCACAATTCACAAATGACAATTTCACAAATGAGCAAAAGCTTCTTCTCATGGCTGATCCCTTTATTTTATAAACCTTATTGGTATTCTAAGGTTCCAAAGCCATCCATAAACCAAAGCCAATTCGAATTGGTGTGGTTGCTCATGCTATGCCATGTGCCCTTTCTCTTCACCTTCCATCTTCTCCCAAATTTGAGTAGGAGCCTCTTGGCCTTTTCCAACTCCCAAATTCGACCTCTAAGATGCTCTATTCAGTCCTAAGATGTCAGTATGTCAGCCTTCATATCTGACTTGTGTCATAACTGTCATAGAATCTCAATCATTGTTGTCATAGATGTCATAAATGTAAGGAGAATCTAGCCAAGTGTCCATGAAACTCCCATTTGGCTCTTCCTCTCCCATGTAAGTTACAATTCATCCCAAATTCGATCTACGCAGTATATGGACAATTATATTAACCTCATAATCCATCCCAAAACATTAGGCTTCCCATAGATTCGAAATTACAAGAGGAGGATGCCATTTAACATAGGAATTCTAGCTTGAGTGGGCCCCATAGTCTCCATGTGTCTCCATTCTCCATAGCCATTTCATTTTTCTCTTGTATTTATTTAATAAGCTACATTATTAAATATTTATCCTCTTCTAATGTTTAAACATCATTTATTATCCCCCTTATTCCAAATCTCAAAGCTTCCATCCCCAAGCTATGAAACTAGTGATTTTCCACCTTGACAATTATTTGACTTTTAGCATCCCTTTGACAACTTTCATGAATATGGAAAATGTGATTTGGCTATTGTGACCCAATGTAAAATTTGGGACATTACAAATCCTCCCTTCCCAATATTTCTTGTCCTCAAGCAATTTCAAACATGGTTGTTGAAGAACCTGCTTTCTGTATGATTATTTGAAGTTGCCACTAAGCTTCCCACCTTGAGTCTTTGAGATTTCATGAATATTTCAGAGAGGAACCACCATGCTTGCTGTTGCACTACTATGATTAACATAACCTTATTAAGTGGGTAATCCATCTCCCATACTGCTTGTTTCCCAAATAATTTGAAATCAATGGGACTAAACACTATACCAGGGTCCCATTGCTTGCATTGCACTCCAATAATTAAGAGTTCTCTCCAACCCATACCATTTGAAAAGAGAATTCATGGATCCCATTTTCTTGTATGCATTCTTCCAAACATCATGAGTGCATAATATATATTATCAAAGCATATAACAACATAATAAGAATGTACATCAAGGAGGTGCCTCACCAAGAAATCATGAAAGTGCTTATACCTCCTAGTGAGTAGACTACCATTTGCCAAGTGCATACATGCTTCAAGTGACCAATCAAAACTGCTCCAATGACATAGGTGAGGATCCCATGTCCTATAATGATGCTGCCAAATAATGTAATATGCATCAAAATAATAATCAGCCATTTTTTCTTTCATCCAAGAAGTGAATGAAGAACCTCCACCAAAATATGAACCAAATAAGGAGCAAATAAAACACGAAGACTTCAAGTGTCTCAAAGAAGTCTCATCAATACACCCATGAATATGTATATAATCATGAAATAACAGAGGATGTTGCTGCCAATAATAATTTTCCTCAATCACATCCCTCTTCACCCAAGTGTTGGATGAAGTTCCTCCAACATCAAATGAACCAAGTGTTGAGCAAGAAAAACCACTAGTCTTCAAGTGACTCAAATGAACATCATAGGTGCACCCATGTAGATGTGTATAATCATAATGTAAACAAGGATGCTGCTGCAAATGTAAATAATATGGTTCTCTAATAATTCCATCATCAAAAGGAGAAATAGAATTTCCATGCTCTTCATGTGGCACCATCAAAAAGAAATCTTTCGCCCATACTTCATTAGGATGACTGCTGCAAAATTTAGAAGTGTAGGATGTAGGAGAAATAACCAACTCACCCAAATGATCAGTAAGTGAAAAATTGTCATAATGTGAAGTATCCATATGGGTAGGATTATCCACCTCCCTAGAAAATGAAAAAAATTCCTCATGGGTTGGTTTCAATGTAGTGGAATCATGCAGTTCTCCAAAAAGCATGTAACCATTTTCAAGAGGCAACTCAAGTTCCTCTTCCACCACAACAAGTGATTGGATCTTATCACTATAATCCTCAAGAACATCAAGAACCTGCATTTTTTCATGTTTCTCATGATCCATCATGTCATGAGAATCCTCCAAGCAATATACCTTATGAAAATCTGAAACATCGGAAGGAAAAACAAGTGTCTTGCAACTTTTCAAGAAGTTGCTCATTTTGAATTGTGAGCTTATCAATAACTTCATTATTCTTCAAGTAGGATTCATGTAACCATTAAATAAGCTCAATGAAATTTTTTCTATCAAAAAGCAAAGACATGAAATTACCTTTGATGTTGCACATTTCTCTTTGGATCTTCTCCATGTCTTCAAGGAAGGATGGATCCTCCAAGAAAGTATCTCTCCAACAAGAATTTGATACCAATGCGTGAGTGTCATGGAGTATGCTAAGGGCTTCTTCGATATTCTTTTCATTCATATTTAAGGACCCTTCAAGAAAATGAGGCTCTTTCAAATGAACCTCCTCATCTTCTTCCTTCTTTCTTAGACAAACTGCATGAAGCTCAAGTGGTGATGGGGAAGTTGATCTTGTTTCTTCTTCAACTGCTACAAGGTCTTCATTTTCATGTTTAATGGAATTTTGGCTTGTAGAAACATTTTGAAATCTGATCTCTATGTCACCAACATAGAGTTGCGAGTACCCATCAGCAGGTACTCCTTCATAGTTCAAGCATCCATCAGTAGATGCTCTTTGTTTCATTTCCAAGGTAGCATGCGTCTCAAAATTATCTTTAGTATTTTCAATAAAAACTTCTTCATACTCATGTGATGTCTCTTCATATTTTTCAGAGTCACTTGGTAGTGAATTTTGATCATATTCATGTACTACGTATTCTACTCCACCTATTTCAGAACTAGGTGGTTCATGGGTCTCCTCCTTTTGCTCCTTCAAGCAAACTGATGCCTTTTTCCCCTTGGTTTTCTTAAAATCAATATATTTTTCTCAACTTTGGATAGCCCAAAATTCAAATCCTTTCATAATATTCTTGGTCATGTCTTCAAATATAGGTTCCATTCTTTTCATTATCTCCTCACCATCATATGAGGTTCTATTTTCATGCCTAGTCATAGTTTCCAAAAAATTGTCTTCTTCTCCTACTTTTTTTTTCCTCTTCAACAAAAGCACTTTTGGGTTTCAATATATAATGGTGGTATCTGAATTATTGTACCCATAAATATCATACCAAATCAGGTGCCAATATCATGCTCTTATACCACTATAATGTCCATTTTTTGGAATTTTATTAAAATGCCCAATTTTCCAATTTTTTTCACAATTTTGGCTCTTGACTAGTTTTGATGTCTAGACCTCCAAATTGACCCAAATGCTTCCAAATTTTCTATGAAGGTACATTATTGATAATATAACTTAAATATGATGTTCATGTATGTTTTTTTACCTCCCAATTACTTCTGTAAACTTGTTTAATGTTCTGTTCAAAGCAGGAGTCTTTACTAGCAAATTGGGGCTCCAATTCCCCCTGGGTAATTGCCGGAAATGGATTCACAAACGATCCCAAAGTCACTTGAATTTCTGAAAAAGAGGATGGGTATTTGTAAGGGAAATTTTCAAATTCTCATATTCATCACGGTTCAATTTATACAGGTTGTTATGACTCTTTCCAAAACAACTCCCAAGTCACAATTTCGACCCTTGGGGAAAATGCTCCAGATCTTCTCTCAATGCAATAAAAATGACTAAAATGGCTTCCAATGATTAAGTACTGAACATGATCCTTTAAATACACATTAATTACAGTCCATACATCATACATTTATCAGATATAAATTCCTCCATTCGAAATAATAAGCATTACCATGGCATATATCAAAATAGAGTGGAAATGGTCATTGTTTGCTCATCAAAAGTCATTTTGACATACAACTCTTGGGAATTTAGACTTGAAACTTTCTGAGAATTAATAACAGATAATATTGAACTGATTACAATCATAAATGGAC
This sequence comes from Pseudotsuga menziesii, assembly GCA_001517045.1. Classification (NCBI taxonomy): domain Eukaryota; kingdom Viridiplantae; phylum Streptophyta; class Pinopsida; order Pinales; family Pinaceae; genus Pseudotsuga; species Pseudotsuga menziesii. The sequence goes on from LPNX010191026.1 coordinate 24,439, forward strand.
AATTAAAGGTTCTCCCAATTCGAAATCATCAGCATTAAAATGGTTCACAACAAGATAGTGGAGAAATGACACTATTTCTTCATTGTTCAACATTTTTACATGAATTATTTTGGGTATTTTGATTTGAGAGTATTCTGAACGTGAAATACAGAGAATATAAATCAGAAAATAATATAATGGGCATTATAATATTACCAAAAGAGATCAATAGCTCACCCAAAGCGCAATCCCTCCATTGGCATGAATATGGTGTGAAAACTGGAAATAGTTGAGAGAGAGTGATGAAATAGAAGAATCCACATGATTTCCTGTAGCTTACACCTACAAATAAGACTCCATTAAATCTCTATGAAATAACTGAGTGGCATTTCCAAACACCAACTAGGATATGAATCTTTCACCCTCGAAATTGGCTTAAGCAAGAAAACTAGTCATCCACTAGCTCTCACAATTCACAAATGACAATTTCACAAATGAGAAAAAGCTTCTTCTCATGGCTGATCCCTTTATTTTATAAACCTTATTGGTATTCTAAGGTTCCAAATCCATTCATAAACCAAAGCCAAGTCGAATTGGTGTGGCTGCTCATGCTATGCCATGTGGCCTCTCTCTTCACCTTCCATCTTCTCCCAAATTTGAGTAGGAGCCTCTTGGCCTTCTCCAACTCCAAAATTAGACCTCTAAGATGCTCTATTCAGTCCTGAGATGTTAGTATGTCAATATGTCATCCTTCATATCTGACTTGTGTCATAACTTTCATAGAATCTCAATCATTGTTGTCATAGATGTCATAAATGTAAGGGGAATCTAGCCAAGTGTCCATGAAACTCCCATTTGGCTCTTCCTCTCCCATGTAAGTTAAAATTCATCCCAAATTCGACCTATGAAGTATATGGACAATTATATTAACCTCATAATCCATCCCAAAACATTAGGCTTCCCATAGATTCGAAATTACAAGAGGAGGATGCCATTTAACATAGGAATTCTAGCTTGAGTGGGCCCCATAGTCTCCATGTGTCTCCATTCTCCATGGCCATTTCACTTTTCTCTTATATTTATTTAATAAGATACATTATTAAATATTTATCCTCTTCTAATGTTTAAACATCATTTATTATCCTCCTTATTCCAAATCTCAAAGCTTCCATCCCTAAGCTAGGAAACTAGTGATTTTCCACCTTGGCAATTATTTGACTTTTAGCATCCCTTTGACAACTTTCATGAATATGGAAAATGTGATTTGGCCATTGTGACCCAATGTAAAATTTGGGACATTACATACAACACTTTATGGTAAGTACGGAAGATAAGAACAGTATAATGGCTGCTGATTAGAGTGTGGTGGAACAATACTACATATGAATATAGGGTTGCTAGTGCTTTTGTCAGATCTTTAATATGTTGTAAAGTAATTTTGAAGTTTTCCTTTATAAAAATATTGGAAAGCATGAAACAAATTATGTATACATTTCTTCTTGGGTTTTGAATGCTTGTTTCATGCATGTTTATAATTGTATGGCCAATGTATTGATTTGAACAATGATTTCCTTTGGAGTTATTGATAACATTTCTCTTGGGTTGATATGCCTTTGATTATATTTTCAGTCTCTCCTTTCTCTGAAAATTTATCCTCTCCTCTGCATTTCTCTGTTGAGTCTGGGTTTTGGAGCCTTAATCTTTATTCTCATGAGCATCATGTCACATTTCCTTGCAATCTTAGCTCACATTGAAATTATACATTTAATCTTTATCTTTTTTGCATAGATGTTTGCGTCCAAAGAGATTTGAAAGCCGCTTGAGAATATGTTAATTTGGCATGATCTAGCGGAATTCCAAACATGCTGGAAGACTGAGCCTAAGATTAGAACAAGTTGTACATCCACACCAACCTTAATAAAACTCATATCAAGTCTGATATATCTATTTTCAATGAGCTTAAGAGTCCCAATGTGGAAGCTAATATGTTTTTTGAATGTTGTTGCAAATTGTTTAGTATTCTGTTGTTTAGACTCTTAACAGAATACTAAACATGATGCAATGCTTGGTAGTTATATCTCTTGTGTTGGTACTCTAGACAATGCTTGTGTTAAAGAATGTACAAGGATAGTGTTAGGCTCTGTAGTTAAGAATCTATTTACAATAGTGACAAGTATTGTTCTCAATGGTTACAAGCATGTCTAATATGCTAGCCGCTAAGTGCACATTAACCCACACAAAATGGTTTACTTCATATGTTTTTAATAGGCCTATTGTTTACTTACAAGGGGTCATCTTTGTATGAAGGAATAATATGCTATCTGCTAAGTGCACAATAACTCGCACAAAATGGTTTAATCTATATGTTTTTAATAGTCCTATTGTTTACCTACAAGTGGTCATCGTTTTATACAGGAATCAAGGATATTTTAATTTCATGTCCAGGACAAAGTCATTAAAAACTGTCATAAAAAAGGTTCATAAAAGTTGATCATCAAATGATTCATTTGAAACATTTTATCAAATGCTAAATGTGTGATACATATATTACTAATTCAATTCAATTATTAATATTTTTATGCACATAAGTAATAATATTTACTAGGCCTTAGTTGGATTTTTTCTCTCTTTGGAAGCCGCAGGTTTCTCGCAACTTTGAGCACTACAAGAAAATGTGTTTAGGGACCAGATCTATGTTATTGACATATTCTGTTAAGAAACACATGAAAATGAATTCATAATCAATCATTATAGCTTTAGTGAAAACATCGATAGGATACAAGTTAAGTGTCACAAGCAATAAGTTATTTGTTACTTGTTGTTTGTCATGAAGCTCCTTATCGATGCATCATCTAAGAGTTAATGCATTAGCTACTAGTTATCCATGCATCAACTACAGGTTATTTTTTATTTTTTTATTATAATTGTTTATTTCAAATTTTGAACGATTGACATAAAATCAATCTGGAAGGTACTGTTATCACGAATCTTGTAGTTTCCCCGTAGGGTGATCCTATCCAGGATAGTAGAGGGAAAGGTAACTAAAGTCGCAACCTACGATATCCAAGACGTCTTAAAGAACTCAGATGTCATGCCAATCAAGGATACCGACACTTTAGGCTAAGTGAAAATACTAAGCTCAGGGGGCGTTCTTATAACCAAGATCCCTAAAAATGAGGAAGGAAAGTAGATAGTCCAGGGGAACTTGGTTAAATCTCTTAATGGGATAGTTAATTAGAGTTTTGTACAATTGCTAAGAGATTACGATTGTCTGTGTGAAAAGCCTCAATTTTACCCTAGGGTTTTAAGCATGAAAAATTGGATCTAAGGGTAAATGGTGAAATTAATCAAAATTAGACACTCGGATTGATTGCTCGGTGTAGGATTAGACAATTGGAGGTGAAACTAGCAATACCTAGTTTGCAGAACTGGAGATACCCACTTCTCCTAAGGATGGTGTCTCCCCCTAGAGGAATGGCCAGTGCGTTGGATGGGAAAATGAAGTCCAATGGTCACACAAATTTAAACCAAGGGGTTTTAATTTATTTCAAAGGTGGGTTTTAAGTTTTAAAACCAGCTGCAATCTAGAACCTACTAAACTAATAGATGAGGGTTTTAAATAGGGGTTTCACCAAATAATTTTTTAAACTAATGGAATAGAAATTTAAAACAAGAGATATAGAGTATATTTTACTCAGAGAATCTTGTAGATGCCTTAAAAATGACGATTTATCCAGTCTCGATCAATTTGAAGCAATTCAAATGAAACACCAAGTGAAATTTATTTGCTCAAGTGAGGTAGTGCGCCCCTCTTCCTTCCACAGTCAAATTATCGAAGTGTGATTTGTTGCGCAAGAAAATGAACTATAGATGCAATAAAACATAGCGCATATCAAATATCAAAGATACTATTGAAAAATCCCTTGATTATGAAATTTTTTTCAAGATAAACGAATTGGGAGATCCACAAAAATCGCCCAAGAGAAAACGCCCTCCTGCATGCAAAACACTATCTTCCAAAAATATTTGATGCCCTGGAAAATATTTCAAATGCTAAGCAAGATAAACTTTCCAATCATAAACAAGAACATCCCACAAAGAAGATCCAAGAATTTCTGCAAAAAATCTCATTATTCAAATATCGAGAGCCAAGAGTGCAAAATTTCTCAATGGGATACAATGAGGGGGGTCTCTTATTTATATAGATTTTGAGAGACACAAACCCTAGCTTACTTTTTCATCCAATGATTGAGATTAAAACATCATGAACAGTGGAGATCACTTTTACATGGATCAATACATGGATCAACATGACTAAGTCAAGAGGGGGGCGAATTACCTCATATAGCCCATTTTTAGAATATGATAAATCATTATTTTTGCAAGTTTGACACTTAGGAGACATGGGAGGGTCATTAGGGGGTCCTCCCCATACACATGTCTAAAGACACAACTTGATTTACACACTTTAATTTGACCATTTTGTCTAATTTCGCCGTATGGGGAACATCCTCCCTAAGGGAGCCAAGAAAATAATTTGGAACATCAAACTGACTTAAATTGAAGCAAATATGTTTGGAGAGCCATAATAAATCATCCAGAGAAATTCCCTTGCCATTTCCTTGACCACACAAGCCAAATCGATTTCTTCAGTGATTTCCTAGTTCATTTTTTAGTGGTATATCCTCTGAAAGCAATAATAATCATCATAACTTTGTTTAGGCTAAGAACTGGGGAAAATTGAGTGCATAGAAGTGCCTGGAGACATAGTAGAATGGTACAAGTGACTACTCATACCCCCTGGAGCGCTGTGGCACCCTAGGAGAACCAAAATAACTGCAATCTATAATAAAAAATACGATCTGACTAATAATAAAGTGATAATAATCATTGATCATGAAATATGGGGCCAAACTCTGAAAACTGAAACCACAGTATTGCTCTTGGGCATGTCTGGAGCAAATATACGCATTGTTGTTTTTTGAGTCACTGCCTTGGGAACCGTGTTTGACTTGGTCAACTGGGTTGACCAGGCAAAGTACCCAAACTGCAGGTAAGATACTGTACCAATATGATCCTGCATGTATCCAAGGTAAGAAATGCTCCAATGGTGTATATCAAAACCTAACTTAAGTCATGTTATTCAGAATCATGGTGACAATAATAATAATAATAATAAGTAAGACGTACCTGTGCCTTTGAAATATCTTAGAACCTTTTGGAAGTCTCTTGTGCATGCCATGCTTACAAAGTTTAAACAGTCTGCTAGTGTTGGGTGAAGGTGGAAAACAAGGATTAAGGTAAAGGGGAATGAATTCTAATTGATTTTGACTATGTGATCTCTCTGAATGATAACCGATACAATCAACCAAAAAGACATGCATGACAATAGTAACAGGGAATGACGATGTCTCACAAATGGATAAAATACTTGGGCTTGTTTCCTTTAAAATCTAGCAAGTTTTCATTTTCATTACTTTACAATACAGGTCAACCTTCAAAGGCAGGTGCTCTGGAAGCCTTCTGGGATCCAGTACCGACAAAGACATAGCCTTTGCAGGCTAGTCTCACCCTGTTCCCTCTAGGGGCAAATGAGTCGAACACCATACAAAGAGTGAGTGCTCATCCTTTGATCATTGATTTTTTTCAATAATTTTCTTTTTCACATAAGATAGTAGCCAGCCTACAAGAGCAGGTGCCCTGGAAAGCCTTATGGGCTCCAATAAATGACTAAGGACTAGCCCTACTGCCAACGAGCAGTCCATAGGCCCGACGGGTTTGCATCTCCCTGTTGCCCCCATGGAGAGCAGATGAGCCTTACATTATAAAAAGAATGAGTGCTCAACCCTTTGGCCATTGACTACCTTTTAAACATTTATACTTTGCATCATTTAGATATATCTTTTATGTGTTCCGATGCTTTAGTGTTTAGCAACAATGTTTGGAGGAGCACTTGTTTTAAAGACTAAAGGAAAATTACCCGATGAACTTAGCCACACTGGCTAAGCCACATACTTCATACCCAAAGACACATAACAACATAGAGTCTATCATGCATAGGGGTCAAGATGGGGAAAAGATCTTCAATTTCACAAGTCTCAGTTAATCTAAGTCATGGGATAAAATTCAACAATGGATGAATTGGATGGATGGGGACAAATGACCTATGGGGCCAACACAACATTAAGGTTTAATCTTTTGTGTAAAGCATGGCATGGGAAACCGTCTTCAACATTGATCTCTTTGATCAATTGTAGCTTAAGTTTAGGCATAAGTATATATAAGCATAGGTCACCATGATCATCCTAACAAGATAAGCCTAGGTGTTTAATATACATCATAGAGCAAAAAAAAACCAAGAAACATATACCCGATCTCACCATATATTCATGTCTCCATCTAATAAGCCCCTCTGTAACTGCGTACCATATATGCTCTGCTACTTTTCTCAAATGAACTAGGCCACCACTGAAAGCATCTCAATGGATAAGTGGATCTCAGTCCTGGAAAGGAAAAACTGCTAAACAAGGATCTGAAATGGTTGAGGCTGTAATGATCCATGCTAAAACCCCATGTGAATGAATATCTCGGAAGAATAAAGAGATCAATTTGTATGTTGCATCATGGTAGCTCAGCTGCAATGTATATGTGATAACAGGTACACTTGTCTGATCCTCGTGCAATCTAAGAAAAACATAGATGTCAGTCCAACCCAAATTCTAATATATAAACACCTATCGATATATATATATATACCTCAAATGAAAACAATTATAGGTAAGTCTTATTTGAAATTATCAATATTATTGTTGTCGTCAGCTTAAACTCATAAAACAATACGGTATTCACATTGGAATTAATTAATGGCCATTCTACATTGCATGTATAAGAAGAAGACGTACAATGAACAGAGGATTAATTAGTTAATATCTTGGCTAGTTTGAGCATTTGAAATCATAATATCAAGATATGCACCCATCGTGCCCTGTGCTTAGATACTTGGATTTAAAATTTTTAGTTTTGAAGTCTTTAATAGAAATGAAATGATCTTCCAACGGCATTAACTCATAATCCTTTGCACTCCTAAATTTATAATAAACTGCCCTGGTCGATATATGTAAAAGAGCAAATTGATGCTTATAAAATGAAGTTTTTCAGTGAATTGAATCTCAATATTAATACAAATACAAGGTTTTTTCCTTTTTCCTTTCCCGCCGCAAGAAGAAAATAAGGACTAAATCAATGAAAACTCCAAATATAACTTCATCCAAAAGAAATATGAATCTCTTTATTTCAACGTTGCTCCAAAATTACAACTTCATCCAAAAGAAATCTTAATCAATTTGTTCTGACATTGCATGCATCCTGCATTTGTCCATGCTAGCACCAATTACTCAATTTATTTGCCTACAGGGAAGATTCAATTTCTGCTCATTACCCATACCCTCCTTAGCACAACTGGGCTCATCTATTTTTAGGGTTAGTGTTTGTTGTTCTCACTTTTAGTAAAAGATAAATTAAGCTAAGCTTGGCCAACTGACGATGGAACCTTCTTTTCATTTGGAACCCCTCTATTTTCAGTTGAGATACTTGGCATATACGACAAGTTCTGCAATGACCTTCACGCTTGCCACACGTTCCAACGAACTTTTCTTATCGGAGTAATCAAAGTAACTGGAAATTGTTTGTCGGTAAGATTCAACAACTTACTCCACATTGTTGTTAGGGAATTTACCCTATGATTGGGGTATGAGATCACCAACATACTAAGTTTACAAATAGACTATAACAAGGTGTATTTGGACACAAATCAATATTGTATACTATCAAAGAGTGGAACAAAGTTTAATGGATAGAATAGGCATACCTTATGTCGAAGGTTGATCCTAGCTTTCACTTCTTCCAAAGCAATCCTTTGATTTGTTGCTTCAATACTTGCAAAAGGTAAATTACCCTTCTAAAAGCACTCTCAGATATTACAAAATCGGATACAGTGAACATATAAGAAGACTGAAACTTAAAGCAAAAGCACAATCAAGATCATAACTCATTGATAATTAAACAATGCACAACAAAGATTTGGAAGGAAATAGATCTCTTAATTCATAGAAGTTTGAAACAAATTGCATTCACCTCAGTCTGGTCTGATCTTCTTGAAACCTGGTTTTGAGCCCTCTTTCTTCTCTCCTCTAGAAGAAATCCTCCATCATAACTCTATCTCAAGGATGGTCCCCCTCTCTTCGATCCCTTCTCCTCTTTTTATTGTCAATTGGGAGGAAGAGTTACGAGGTTAGGGTAGTTAAGGAAGGTGGGGTGGTTGACATATCGACCCCAACCACCTCATAACTAATTAGGTTTTTATTTTTAATGAGTTTTCAAGGAATACACGAGTGCGACAAGAGAAATCAGTTTATGACACGCGAGTTTCCGTAAGGAAACTCGCATATGCAACTTTTAAGGTAAATACACGGGTTGACTATGGACAACTCACATATAACACACGGGTTGTCAATGAGAAAGTCGCGTAAATGCTCAAAACTCCGAATAGAAGGGCGTTATCACTGGAGGAAGCATCATATGGTTTAGGCCAAAAAATCCTATAGCCATAAGGCTCTTCAATCCATCTTGTCATTTTTTGTGATGACACACTGAGTGTCATCACTCGGACGAAGAGGTGCCATTTTGAGGTACAACACACATGACATGATAAGTTATGTTTAATGAGTATTTATAAAAAGTAAATTCATTTTATTACGACTTAATTTAATTGGTCAATAGTTTGGCGTTTTTCCAACTCTCTCCAGATCAATGATTTGGCAGTTGCATCCTTTGGTGATTCAATTCCACCAAACGACATCACACAAGTTGTCCTTGGTTTTGTGTCTCACCTTTGAGCATTTTGCTTTCATATCCTCTATTCTATGGTTGAAGCATGGTTATTTCATTTACTAAGAGGCCATATTGAACAAACAAGAGTTGGAGAGGAAAATGAAGATAATGGGCATCAACAAATGCATAATAATCATTTGTTTGTGGGTAATTTTCCTATGTTAGTCTTAATCTTCAATAGTGGTGGTCAACAACATTTATTCAAGAGTTGATCGGCATCACATGCATATCCCTTGTCATGCGGAAATTGTATCATAGTTTTGTTATTTATAATACCTCTTCCCAGAATTTTGGATCTAAAGGCACTAGAAATTGGATTGCAAGTTTGAATAACAAAGTCAAAGTGGAAGTGAAAAATTATGCCAAGGTTTTCAACTGTAACATTTGTACACATGGAGACTTGGGGAAATTGTGACAACGTTTAGTCCAATCTGGAGAATACTCAATCTTCTAAAAGTGTCTTGAATCCATTCAATTCTTTCCATGTTATAATCCATTGGTCCCTAAAACTTTCACTCCATTGAACCAAGAGTTCAATATTTATCCATAGGCCTCTCGGAGGGTCAAAAAATTAACAAGCATGTATGGACACAATTTCTTATGGAAGAAAAGGGGTTCGACAAAAATGATAACAACATATGAAAACAAGATGAATGTGCAATAGTCCAATGGAACAATCCATCTCGATTCAAAAAGATCAACAATGAGATGTGTAATGTGCAAGAACATCTATAAGAAATATATGATGGCAATGCTAACAAGACATCCCTACAAGAAGACATCAAGCGTAAGTAAATCTATTTCAATTTAAAGACTATGTTTTAGATTTACTTGTATCATTTTTATATGAATTGTACAAGGATATCAAGATCATGTGTCCGATTACAGGAGAAAATTCCTCCAAACAAGAAGAAACAAAATTGAGGCTTTGGTTTTGTCCATTGTGCATCATGTGGTAATGGCATGGTGACAACACTTTATGGTAAGCATTGAAGATAAGAATAGTATAATGGTTGTTGATTAGAGTTTGTGGTGTAATAATGCTACATATGAATATAGGATTGCTAGTGCTTTTGTCAAATCTTTAATGTTGTAAAGTCATTTTGAGTTTTATATATATAAAAATATTGGAAAGCATGAAACAAATTATGTATCCATCTCTTCTTGGGTTTTGAATTCTTCTTTCATGCATGTTTATAATTGTGTGGACAATATAATGAATTGAACAACTATTTCCTTTGGTAAAGTAGTTATTGATAACATTTCTCGTGTTGATATGCCTTTCATTATATTTTTAGTCCCTTTTTCTCAAAAATTTGTTCTCTCATTTGTATTTTTCATTTGTGTCTAGATGGTGGAGCCTTTGTCTTTATTCTCATGAGCGTCATATGCCACATTTTCTTGCAATCTTAGCTCACATTCAAATGATCTATTTAAGTTGTATCTTTTTTGCATGGATCAATTGATTTCCAAACATGCTTAAAGACTAATCCTAATATTAGAACAAGTTGTATCCATACCAACCTTAATGAAACTCATCGCAAGTATGATACACCTATTTCAATGAACTTAACAAAGATAAGTGTCCCAATGCAGAAAGTAATATGTTTTTTGAATGTTGTTGCAAATTGTTTTAACATTTAACATACTACTAAACATAATGTAATGCTTGGCAGTTATATCTTGTGTGTTGCATTAGAGAGAATTTGAGGTAAAAAATGGGCCTCCTAAGAGATGTACTACAAAAATATAAGATATATTAAAATATTATGAGTTAGGGATTTTATGGGGTAGGTATAGATGGCAACTCACCTCCTACACTACTTTTTATGCACAATATAAATAACCATAGTTGAGTTACTTTTCTAAATTGACTATAAATAAAATTAATAAAATAACTCTACAATGATGTGACTAAGATTCATTGTAAATTCCCAAAAATTTATTGTCCTTTAGCATTTATTTGTCTTGAATTTGTTAATAAAATTAAACAAAATGAATTTAATTTATATGCATAACTAACATATTTTTTTCATATAAATATCATTCATGAATTTAATTTATTTTAAAAGTACAAGATTGTATATATATATATATATTAGTTTGACATTATGATATTAAATGCAATTGAGTGAATATATAATTTAAAATTAAAAAACATGAAAATGACAATATATTATTTTATAAAAAAATGTGAGAAGACATTTTTATGAATTATGAGTACTTTACTTGAAAATGACAATAATATTATTTTATGAAAAAGTGCATTGTGAGTACTTTACTTGAAAATAACAATAATATTATTTTATGAGAAAGTGTGAAATGACTTTTATTATGAGTACTTCACTTTATGACTTAAAAGTACTTGTACCACTACCTTGGTTAACTATGGGTTTTCATCCACCATAGAAAATGTGACAAATAAGCATTCTTAACTCATGCAATGCCACCTCAACCATGGGGGATGATGTCATCTACTAGAATGTAATTGGTTGATTTTTATAGTACATTTTGGTCCTTTTGAGGCCCATTTTTTACCTCAAATTCTCTCTAATGGTACACTACACAATGCGCGTGTTAATGAATGCACAATGATAGTGTTAAACTATGTAGTTAAGAGGCTATTTAGAATATTGACAAGTATTGTTCTTAATGGTTACAAGCATGTCTAATATGCTAGCTGCTAAGTGGAGGGTAACCCACACAAAATGGTTTACTCCATATGTTTTTAATGGACCTATTGTTTACTTACAAAGGGCCATCTTTGTGTAAAAGGTGTTTTGATTTCATGTCCGACCCAAAGTCGTTAACAATTGTCATAAAAAAGGTTCATAAATGTAATCATCGAATGACTCATTTGAAAGATATCATTATAAATCGTCCCAAAAATATAATATTGAATTCTAAAATGACAAAGTGCCAAAGTACATATATCATAATAAAGACTCTTATAAAGTGACAACGTTTGCATAGAAAATGACAAACCTATAATAGGTATGAAATGTAACTTAAGGATGCCAAACTTGAACAATCAATGAAACCCCCACCCTTGCCACTACTAGAAGTAAATTAAAGGTTCATGTTGGCAGGGGTTTTGGGACAAGTCAGTTGCATGGGACCATGAGTGCCACGAAATCTCAGAAGACACCGCACAAGCAAAAGATGGTGCGCAAGGCGGAAGATAGACTATTTTGAATATTTTGTGTCACTTTTTGTACTTTTGGACCATATTTTGTGGATATTGGTCATTAATTTGTAGATTCAGTTAAGAATTGGTTAAGAGTTAGTTAGAAGTGGACCTTCAATGTAAAGGCGCAAGCCTAAGTAGATGTTGAATTCTAAGTGTTAGGGGATATCATCTTATCTTTACGACATGAGAATGGAATGAGAAATGAGAGATTTGTTATCTGTTTTGCATCTATGGTTGATTGCGCATAAATAATATGAGAAGATGGAGGTTGATCTGAACTACTGTTATCTTTTTGTCTCTTTCTGTCTTTATGTTTCTGTGAATCCAGTGGTGAATATGTGCGACTTGAATCTATGATGCGATGTTTCTTGCTTATGAATAATGTTATCTTTTTAGATTAGTTTACGCAACAACATGATTATTTTTGTTATGAATGAATGATGCAATGAATATCCTTGTTGATGATGAAGTAACTGGTCAGATCTGGTAAATAAGTTGATGAATTATCGATGCCCATAGTCCTCTTCTATTCTGTGGAAACTTGGTTCTGTTAGTCCTCCCTCGAACACCTCGAGTGAGACTTCATCCGCTTTGTGGGTGTTGCTGGATGGGTTAAAACCTGTCCGGGCTGGTGCTCAGGGAGATCGCGGCGAGTTGAGTGTCACCATATTGGGAACCCCTGTCGACTGGGTTTTTTTGGTTTGGTTTGCGCCAACAAATGGTTCCATTGCCGGGACCTTGTTGTGATTGAGAGGAGGATATGTGGCATCCGACGCGACCGAAAATTCAAGATTGGTTTGATTAGAAGCTACGAGACTTTGCTGAAGCAGAAAATCAGAACCCTGTACTGACGACGGACAAGTGGTTGGCGAGATATATACACAACGGTCCTCACGAATACTTTTTCTCTGAGTTTCCTATCATATTATACGAGTGGTTGGAGCTGTAGGAAAATAACAACAAAGCATTGTAAGCTATTGAGGTCTGGCTGGATAGTATCCTAGAAGGATATATCACTGAATTCGCAGTCGACACTACTAAGTCCTATAGCGAAGCGAAAAGGGAATTTTTCAACGGACCCAAAGGTAGGTTCTTGTTGTCTCTACAATTGTCAATTAAGATGTTTGTCTATGAAAAGAGTATACTGAAGATGCACCTCGAGTAGTAGAACTTTGGTGTGCAGAGGCGGTGGATACCGCGACGGAAGGGGGGAGAGGAATGGGAAGATAAGGGGTATATGGGTGCAAGTTTCGATGAAACTATGAGGGAAGTCGAAGAAGAAAGTGGTCTTACAAGGGGAGGAGCAAGGTTTCGACAAGAGAAGAGGTAGAGGACAGGGGAAGGTCCTGCTGCGATTGGAACGCAAGACCACGAAGTAAGACCACATGGGACGAAGCGACCCTACAGTGACGAAGAGGACGACCAGACCTAGACTACACCCAAAATAGCAGTAAGATCAAACCCCGACAATAACGTACCCACACCTCCGCCCACTACTCCATATTCAGGAAGAAACACAAGTTCCATGTCAACTTGCCCAACGTGCCAGCAACATTCTAGTAGTAGATCAGCATCTGTAGGAAGAAGGCCCAGGATGGCGGGCGACGATACAAAGTTACCTTTGTTCCATGGAAACAAGATTAACGATCCCAAGCAATATTGGTTCTTATGTGGGGCAGTATGGACTGTCAGACAGGCCATGGACGACGACGTTAAGAAAGGCCAACTGGCGACTACTCTTTGGGGTTGTGCGCTAGATTGGTACATGAAATTTATACAAGTTCCTACGGGGACCCCTGCAAAAACATTGGATGAAGTCAGGAAAGGACTGATTGAAGAATTTCAGAAAGCAAAATCTGAAGCACAGTATATTACAGAATTAAAGGAGATTAAGGAATTTCCTAATGAAACTATTTGGGACTTTGACCAGAGATTTAAGAAACTAATGGCATGAGTCAGTTTTGATATGAGAGTTGTTCAAAACAAAGAATGGTTCATTGCAGCACTAGTACCTAATATCCGACAACCACTGATGCAGCAGAAGATCACGACCCAGACCGAGGCTCTGGAGATCGCCATGAAGTTAGAAGCTTCACCCATTGGAGAGAGCGCAGCTGGAAAACTTGACGCTTCAGTTGCAAGACATTAAGGGGAAAGAAAATCGCGAATATATTTTTTGCACTCATTGTCGCATAGATGGACACACTAAAGATACTTTCCCTAACTTAAGAAATTATCTCATATCTAGGGCACCGAACCCACTGAGTTGTAGCAGTGTACCATGGTGTCGCATATGTCAAGTATATGGGCATCGACATGAAGAATATAGTTACATGCAGAAGATGGTCATGAAGCCAACGAGCTTATACTGCAGTTTTTGTCGCTCAATCGGGCATGAAGATAAAGACTGGTGCACTTATGACCTACTCCAGGAAAGGACGTATGACTCATACTATGTAAAAGGTGAAGATCCTCGTGCAATACAACAATTACAACCACAACCATAGGTGGTGCAGCTGCCACCTCAATCGCAACACACACCACTGCCACAGATGCAATTTATTCTGTCGCAGCCGCAACCACAGTTTATGCCGCAACCACAATTTACATTGCGACCGCAGTATAATTAGATGACGATGGTTCCATCGAAGTTGCAGTATATTCATGCAGTACACTACGTTCAGCAGTAGCCGAATCCCCCGCCAAAACAATTGGCTCAGCCATAGTACCAGCAGCAAGGAGGATTTCGAGGAAGAGGAGGAGGCTTTGGAAGAGGAAGACGGGGTCATGGACCTGTCCAGTGTTACAATTGTGGGGTATTTGGACATTACCAAAGAGATTGTCCATACTTGCAGTGTTCGTGTACCTACTGCACTGCAATTGATCATACTGTCGAGAACTTCCCACAGTTAATCACAAGATGGCAGGTCGAGAATGTTCCTTAGTTGCAGAATCAAAATCAAATACATAACCAGAATCAGTTACAGAGCCAGGTTTAGAATCAAGTTCCACTATAGAATCAGACTGTGAGTCAACGCATGAACCCACCAGTGAACCAGAATATGCCGATGAACTAGAATCAAGGATCAACAGTTGCGACGATTTCAACAGAGCCCAAAACAGAGGTTGTTGACATTGCCATCGTCACCCGCGGGGGTGCGACGACCGGAGAGGATGGACCCCACCCACAGGTTCGATTAGCTGGGAAAAAGAAGGCATCGTTTGATATCATAACTGAAAAAGATACATTCTTCGAAGCTCGGGATGCAATCAGAAGAAATCTGGTAAGTCACATATTTTTGAAATGCCCTTTGCTTTTGATTCTTCATTGGAGGCAGGACTATCACGACACCATGGTACCTTGCAACACTTGTTTGAGAGTTGCTTGTCTCTAGCAAGAGATCCCGATGATCTGGTCAAGATTGAAAAGTTGTTACACCACCCAGGTAAGGAGCGGTAGGACTCTGTAGTGAACTCTTTACACAAGAAAAAGACGGGCAGAGAGATGCGCATGAACATTCAGATTGGGGACTATGAAGTAGATTCAGTCATTCTGGATCTAGGCTCAGATGTAAATATCCTAACAAAGTAGACATGGAAAAATATGGGGAAGTTGACGTTGGGTTGGTCCCCTGTGTAGCTGCGCTTGGATAATCAGGCCAAAGTACAACCGATCGGACGTGTGTCGAACATGGTTGTAGATGTTGTAGGTATGAAGACCTATGCCAATTTCGATGTGATTGAAGTTGTTAATGGTGGAGGCTCCTATCCCGCATTGTTGGGGATCGGATGGGCCGACGATAGTATGGCAGTGATTAACTTCAAGAAGCGAATGATGACATTTGAGAATCAAGACATCAGAGTCATCACTCCTATGGATCCAAACGAAGGACGAAGATATATTGAACCAGTGAAAGATGAAGTTGTCAAGGGATGGGATCATGCTTACAACATGAGTTATCCTAACTGCTGATGGATAACTCGGTTGGTGCAGCGCCAGTTCTACGTCTTCTGATTTTGACGATGCGCTAGAGAACTAGCAAAACCACATGCATGGGGTATCATTCAGGAAGTGTGTTCTGATCATGTAGTCGTTGTGCCATGTCGCGACTGAGATTGTTGAATTACCAATTTATGAAGGGCTACCTGAGCTATCCGTGTTCTTGATGGAGTTTGAAGAAAAGGTATTAGAACCGCAACGATTGTTGGCGCTGGAGGAAGCACTGAAGGCTACTCCAGCACGCTAGTGGGTGACTCATAAAAAGACAATTACTGGATGGGTGAAGTGTCGACGGCTGATGACAGCTCACTTTGGCGACACAGAAGTATATCACAATGGGAAGTATGATGGGCGGAATGACCCTAGCGACCATTTGATGGAATGCCAAACACTGTGGACATTGCGACCAAAGGATGAATGGGTCCATGCCTTTATTCACACCTTAGACGAAATGCCAAGATCATGGTATATATCAACAGAGTTGTACAGAGAGATAACCACTTGGGAAGAGCTGACAGGTTTCTTTACTCATACTTTTAGTTTCGTGGATGCCAATCCCAATGTCCACAATGCACTTGAAATCGTACGGGATGTGGTATTAAATGTAGTACCAGTTCCATATCCAGGGGATCCACATGCGCACTGCCACATGAAATCGATGATGGAATGCTACAATGCGTCGGGTGGACCCGAGGATGACAATGAGCTACGAAATATTAATATTCCGGAGACAAAAGGGAGTAGGGATGTCGCAGCACCAGATATACCGACTGATACCATGAATCAGCCGCTGAAGATTAGAAAAGTTAACATTGGGACGGAGGAGAACCCAAAATTTGCAAGTGTTGGGAACTATTGTGACAAAGAGACTATGGAAAAGATCACAGATCTATTCCATGAATTCCAAGATCTATTTCCAGCCAAATTCTCTAAAATGAAAGGAATACTGGGTGATTTGGGAGAAATGAAGATTCCATTAAAACCAGATGCGAAACCGGTAAGGCAGGGGTCGTATCGCTTGAATCTATGATACAAGGAGAGGGTTAAAGCTGGGCTGGATAGGATGTTGGATGCTGGAATCATTGAGGCAGTGGAAGAATCATAATGGATCAGTCCTATGGTGGTCCAAGACAAGAAAACCGGTGAAGTTCGAATCTGTGTTAACCTCAGAAAATTGAATGATGCCTGTATGCATGACTCGTTTCCAACACCATTCATAGATGAAGTACTCGAAGGAGTAGGCGGTCAGGAGATGTACTCTTTTACAGATGGATTTTCTAGTTATCACCATATAAGAATAGCAAAAGAAGATCGACATAAAATGACATTTGTCATTGAATGGGGTTGCTTCCAATACACAGTGATGCCTTTTGGGTTGAAGAATGCACCTGCAATATTTTCCCGAGTTGTTGTCTCTGCATTCAAATATTTCATTTGGAAATTCCTACAAGTTTATATGGATGATTGGACAGTGTATGACTTAATTAAGGATCATCTGGCAATCCTGGGACTGATGCTGGAAAGATGCCGACAACATCAGATCACACTGAACTCCAAGAAATGCATTTTCTGCGCACCTTTTGGAATGTTGTTGGGTCACATTGTTTGCAAGCAAGGATTGTTGGTTGACCTTGCGAAGATAGCGCTCATTTTGAGCTAGCCACCATTAGAGAGAATTTGAGGTAAAAAATGGGCCTCAAAACGACCAAAATGTACTATAAAAATCAACCAATTACATTCTAGTAGATGACATCACCCCCCATGGTTGAGATGGCATTGCATGAGTTAATAATGTTTATTTGTCACATTTTCTATGGTGGATGAAAACCCATATTTAACCAAGGTAGTGGTACAAGTACTTTTAAGTCATGAAGTGAAGTACTCACAATAAAAGTCATTTCACACTTTATCATAAAATAATATTATTGTTATTTTCAAGTAAAGTACCCACAATTCACTTTCTCATAAAATAATATTATTGTCATTTTCAAGTAAAGTACTCATAATTCATAAAAATGTCTTTTCACATTTTTTTATAAAATAATATATTGTCATTTTCTTGTTTTTTAATTTTAAATTATATATTCACTCAATTGTATTTAATATCATAATGTAAAACTAATATATATATAATCTTGTACTTTTATGAATGATATTTATATGAAAAAAATATGTTAGTTATGCATATAAATTAAATTCATTTTTTCTTAATTTTATTTACAAGTTCAAGACAAATAAATGCTAAAGGACAATAAATTTTTGGGAATTTACAATAAATCTTAGTCACATCATTGTAGAGTTATTTTATTAATTTTATTTATAGTCAATTTAGAAAAGTAACTCAACCATGGTTATTTATATTGTGCATAAAAAATAGTGTAGGAGGTGAGTTGTCATATATACCTACCCCATAAAACCCCTAACTCATAATATTTTAATATATCTTATATTTTTGTAGTACATCTCTTGGGAGGCCCATTTTTGACCTCAAATTCTCTCTAATGCACCGACAAATGTGAAGATGCTTAGGACGACACTAGGGCACACTGGGTATTATTGCAAATTCATCAGAGGATATGCTGCGATTACTACCCCTATGGAGAAACTATTGAAGAAAGATGTTGCATTCGTATGGAGTCCAGAATGTCAAGGAAGCTTCAACACCTTGAAGACCAAGATGGCTTCAACGCCAATACTTGTGTTCCTAGATTGGAACAAGGAGTTCCATGCCCACGTCGATGCATCGTCTGTCGTGCTAGGAGTAGTGCTCGCACAACCAGGTGAAGGAGATCTTGATCACCCGATCGTTTTTGCTAGTCGAAAGTTGTCATTTGCTGAGAAGAAGTATGCGACCACATAGATAGAAGGTACGATGATGGTATATGCACTACAAAAATTCAGGCATTACCTTTTAGGCAGTCATTCTAAGATGTTTACTGACCATTCTGCTTTGAAGTACCTAGTCAATAAGCCTGTGTTGGGTGGGGAGATATGCCACTAGCTACTACTTTTTCAAGAGTTTGACTTTGAGATAATTCTGAAGCTGAGTCACTTGAATGCTGGCCCCGATCATCTATCTTGTATTGAGACAGGCGAAGAACCAACAAACATTGACGAGGGACTGCCGGATGCGCAGCTGTTCGGAGTCGACATATCAGATGATTATTATGAGCAAATAATCTAGTTCTTGGCAACAGGAATCGCACCAGAAGATTTTTCAACAAGTCAGAAGAAGCAGTTGGTAGTCAAGGCCTCAGATTTTTAGTTGATTGCTGGGCAGTTATACAAACTGGGCTCATATGAGATTTTGCGGCTCTGTGTCCTACCACATGAACAAGGACATATTTTGGAAGAAGCACACGCAAGAGTTTCTGGTGGACACTGTTGAAATACTGAGAGGGGGGTGAATCAGTATTTGTACAATATAAAACTTTAATCAAAAGCAGGTTGATGATCACCAATCACAGCATGTCATCAATATGTATAAAGACAGCAAGATGCACAGTACACAACAGTTTTTAACGTGGAAACCCAAGTTCTGGGGGTAAAACCATGGAAGCCTTTTTAATAATAGTTGTCCAGAAATAACTGGATAAAAATGAACAACTCCCTTATTATATAGACTTCAATTTTTCCAGCTTCAACTGGAAGGAGGCTACGACCCCCTGATTTACAGGCTACAACCTGAAGGAAGTTGCCACTCCCTAGTTTTCCGGCTTCCACCGGAAGGAGGCTACGACCTCCTTTCCTTGCCCCGTCCTGCCACCCTGATAAGAAGAATATTGCCGAACCTGTGGACCTGTCAAATACCAAACCCTGTACTCTCTGCTGATATCATCTGCACTCTGATCACTGCCAAATCTTCTCTGTAGTCAATACTGTCACATCATCTTTCTACTCATGTCATCATGGTCAAATCAAACATAAAAGCTGCTGATCAAACTGCTCATCAACACTGCTGGTTACTTGTTTGTCTCTTCAACAGATCTGTGCTATGTGTAGAACTTCCTGCTGCTGATAACCTCTGTTCACTGTTTACTACCAAGTCAGCCTTATCACTGACACACACATTGTCAAGTCAGCCTTATCACTGACACACACACTGCTCTATACATCCTCATCATGTACAATTTTCAGACATCATCATAGGGTGTGCATCCTTATCATCATCATATTCAAGTGTTCATCATATATAAGTGCATCATCATAGGGTATAGTATTGTTTCATCAATATAGCTTGTATCATCATATATACATATATCATGCATCAATGTACCACTTTACACTTGTATATCACTGAATATTCAGACACTTGTACACTCTACTGGACTTTTCTTTGTACATAACACCTATATCTCTGTACATACTAACTGTTGTTTATACTTCACACATTCACATCACTGAATATAGATCACAATCCATTTACTTCATATACTACTGTTCCCATTACAATTGTCTACTGTAAATTCAATAATTGCAAACATACCTTGTCAATACATTACTGTAGAAAACCCCAGACTTGTGTGTGCTCAATCATGAAAGATTCAGACTGTATGTTGACTGTAAGACTGTCATAAAAGAAGGCAGCAAAAAAAAAAAAAAAAAAACTTCTGTGGAATGCTGAAACCGAAGAGAGTAGCCTTGCGCTCCTTTCTAAAATCTCTCTGAAAATCAACACTTCAATTAATTTGCTGCTGTATTAATGAATTTTAATGCTAGAATTGTGGAATGCTGACAGCGAAGAGAGTAGCCTTGCGCTCCTTTCTAAAATCTCTCTGAAAATCAACACTTCAATTAATTTGCTGCTGTCTCAATGAATTTCAATGCTAGAATTGTGGAATGCTGACAGCGAAGAGAGTAGCCTTCCGCTCCTTTCTGAAAATCAACACTTCAATCAGTCATTCTTTGTTGATCCTACTCCGGAATGTTGGTCATATCCCCCGCGATACTTCTATTCATTTTGCTTAGCACTTCGCAAAAGCTGAACAGCTTCTCTGTATGCCCGTCCTTCCACCTAAGTTGACCTTCCGTGTCTTAAAAATCCTCGCGAGCTAGGGTTTATCGCTACCTTCGATAAAATCCCTTCATCTTAGAGGACGCAGTGCTCCGTAAACAGATGGATTTGTTTGTAATCACCAAATCGGCGACATTAAGAACGATATACTTCGTATCTTGGACGATATCCAATGTCACGGCCTCAACCTCAGCTGCGAGCTCCTTCATGTTGCTCAGACCAGCAAAAAGGAAAATCTCAATTCAAACTTCAAACTCCTTCAAAGCAACAACGACAACGATTATGAGCTCGGCATTCTTTCAGACATGAAATTGAAATGCAGTCGTATTCCGAATTTTTTTTTTCTTCTCTCAGATCGATTCAATAGAAGTGTAGCAATATACTCCTATTAATATCCCAATTCTATGGCATTTAGAATCCCAATTCCATAGTTTTCGGAGGCGTTTTCCTTTCATTATGGATTAGTCCCTCAAAAATTAACCGGAAAAATTCTTCATTGCCCAAAGTCACACCCATGTTATTAATTTTTTTTATTTAGGGTCCCACTTCATATTTTATAAATATTTCCATGTTTTAATGAGTTTGATCAATAAATTAAAAGGAATGTTTTTAGTAAAACATTTTAATAATAATAAAATTAATATTTAATTAATTATTAAAAAAAATTATTTATTAAACCATTTTAATATATAATTATTATTGTTTTATTTATTAAAACTTTTTAATATTTAAATCATTAAAGTATTCAAAGATAAGACTTTTTAATGTGTTTTAATATTTAATTACTGCTTTGTCATAGGTTTAAGAGATAGCAAGGTAATTGTTTTAACATTTTAACTTAAGAGTAGTGGTTAATGGATTATGGGTTTAGGGACTCCTCCTAGGGGACCAAGATCTTAATAGCATGCAAATGACCATTGAAGGGGTCATTTGGACCCTTGCAACTTTTTCGACCCACTTAGGGTTACTTGAACACTCTACAGGGCTTTTGGCAATGTCCCAAGGGCTCCAAGGGATTCAGACTTGGGCTTGGACAAGATCAAAAGGTCTCCTTAGACACTGACACTTACTCAAACCTCAAAGGCTCCTAAAGGGGCACTAAAACACACTAACACACACCTATTGGCATCAATGACAATTTAGTCAACAATCTCCCCCTTTGTCATTGATGACAACTCCAAATCTCCCCCTTCAAACGAGCTTCCTTTGACCACACAACTCCCCCTTAGATCATGCTTCATTTACTTACCTTGTTCAGCTTTTTCTCCCCCTTTGGCATCAATGGCAAAGGGTACTTCTGCCATGCTCCCCCTGTCATATTGTATTATAGATAGATGAATTCAATTAGGAGATAGTATGACTCCCAATTTTTCTCTGAGGTACTCAAAAGTCTCTCTTGGGAGAGGCTTAGTGAAAACATTTGCAACCTGTTATTTTGTCCCGATATATTCCAACTTGATATTCTTTTCAGTGACCTGTTCCCGAAGAAAGTGAAACTTGATTGGAATGTGCTTGGTTTTGGAATGCATAACTAGATTTTTGGAGATACTGATGGCACTCGTATTGTCACATAGAATAGGAATAGGTTCATTACATGTCACATGTATGTCTTGCAGGGTTTGCTTCATCCAAAGAATCTGAGTACAACAAGTTGTTTCTGCTATATATTCTGCTTCTACAGTTGATAAGGACACTGAAGACTGCTTCTTGCTTGACCAAGATACCAGACAACCACCTAAAAAGAAGGCCGTTCCACTAGTGCTTTTTCTATCATCAACACATCCTGCCCAATCTGCGTCTAAATATGCTATTAATGTCAGATCATTTCCTTTTGGATACCAAAGTCCAAAATCCATAGTTCCTTTGAGATACCTGAAGGTCCTTTTAACTGCTATAATGTGATTTTCTTTTGGGGCAGCTTGAAATCTTGCAACTTGTCCAACAGCTTGCATCACATATGGTTTGGAGGCAGTTACATATAGTAGACTAGCAATAATTGACCTATAGAGCCTTTGATCAACTTCCTTAGATTCATCATCTTTGCTTAGCTTACAACCGGCGATCATAGGGGTACTCATAGGTTTACAGTCTTCCATCTGGAATTTCTTCAACATCTCCTTAATGTATTTTGTCTGGGTAATAAAAATGCCTTCTGTTCTTTGAGATATCTGGAGTCCCAAGAAGAAGGTCAATTCACCGAGTAATGACATTTCAAACTCTTTTTGCATGTCTTTAGCAAATTGTTGACTCAGTGAATCATCATCACTTCCAAATATGATATCATCAACATAAACTTCAATGATGAGTATGCTGCCATTGTCTTGTTTGATGTACAAATTGTTATCTGCACTTCCCCTCTTAATTTTTTGTTGTAGTAAGTACCTGTCCAATATGGAGTACCAAGCTCTTGGAGCTTGTTTTAGTCCATATAGGATCCTTTTTAGTCTGCATACATAGTCCTCGTTTTCTGAAAGTTGAAATCCTTTTGGTTGTTCGATAGTTGGTTGATTCAGATCTTCATCTTCCGTGATTTGCTCTTCATCCTCATCGGGTTGTTCTTCCATTTTAATTTTCTTGGAACCTTTCTCTTCTTCATCGTCTGATTCTTCTAAGTTTTCTCTGGATGATGTTAGTATTCCTTCAACTATCTTCATGTTAATGCTTTCAATCACTTTGTCTAATCTCAGATTGTAGCATTTGTAAACTTTCCTCTTGGATGAATATCCAACAAATATGCCCTCATCTACTCAAGAGTCAAATTTTCCAATCTTCTGATCATCTCTTTTGATGTAACACTTGCTTCCAAAGATTCTGAAGTGTTGTACACTTGCTGCTCTTCCGGTCCATAGCTCATAGGGAGTTTTATCATTTTTGTTTCTGAGTAATCCTCTATTTAAGATGTGTATTGTTGTATGAACTGCGTGTCCCCAAAAATTTTCATTTAACTTGGATTCATTCAACATGGTTCGAGCCATCTCCATTACTGATCTATTCTTTCTTTCAGCAACTCCATTTTGCTGAGGTGTTCTGGCTACTGAAAATTGTCTCTTTAGTCCATGCTCTTCACAGTACTTGTTGAATTCATCAGAAGTGAATTCTCCACCGTTGTCAGATCTAAGACACTTGATTCGTGACCCTGTTTCATTCTCGACCAGTTCCTTGAACGTTTTGAAACATCCAAATGCTTATGATTTCCTGTTGAGAAGACATACCCATGTCATCCTGGTATAGTCATCAATAAGTAGCATGAAGTATTTTTCACCATTCAATCCTTTGCTTTTGGTTGGTCCACATAGGTCAGTGTGAACAAGCTCCAAAGGTTTTGTAGAAGAATGCTCTTTCGTCTTAAAATGCACTCTTGTTTGTTTTCCATGTTGACACTGTTCACATCCAGAGTTAGCAGGTTTTGTGACTTCTGGCATATTTCGAACAGCTTGGTTTTTGTAGATTTTGACCAAATTGTCAAAATGTATATGCCCCATTCTTCTGTGCCAAAGCCAGCTTTCATCTTCTTTTCCCAAGTGACATTTTTCAGACTCAATCTCATCTAACACATATATGTTGTTTGGAGTCCTAGTGGTTGTGGCTACTAACTTCCTTGATCCTTACTTTCTTATTTTACATCCTTTTGAGTTGAAGATGAGTTCATGACCTTGATCACACATCTGATTGACGCTTAGCAAATTATGTTTCATGTTATCTACAAGCAAGACATTTTCAGCTAGGGAATTTTTACTTCCGAGCTTTACTGTGCCCTTTCCCAATACTCTTGCTGAATTGTTATTTCCAAATGATACAGATCCTTTATCTTTTTCAATATTGACGAAAGCATCTTTGTCACCTGTCATATGCTTGGAGCAACCAATATCAACATACCATTTTCCAGAGCCGTGAGTCTGAGCTTGAAGAGCAATACCACATTCATAGTTGTTGTTATTGTGTTTAATCCACACCTTGTTGGGCAAGTCCTCATTTTTTACTGTTGGTATCCTTGTTCTGCAATTTCTGGCTATATGACCAAAGTTGTTACACTTGTAACATTCTATTTCTGATCTCAAGGGATCAAATCGGTTGTTGTACTATGGTCGTCTAAGGCTTGCAAGGTTATTCCTTGTCTCAAAGTTTCTTCTTTGAAAACAGTTTACAGCTTTGCGTCCAAATCTTCCACATGTAAAGCAATGCCCATAAAAGAAGTATCCATACCTGGGAATATATGGAGGAGGTGCTTTTCTGTGATCTGATCTTTCTGCTGGCCCTTTTTCTAATACAGGTTGTTCTGGCTGACGTTCAATCTCTTCTTCATTCTTGGAGTCCTTGACAACTTCTGCATACCTTCTTGGCTTCTTTTCATTATCTGTCAACATTGAGCTTGAGGCTTCATTTGTATTCTGCTTGTATCCTATACCGGTCTTGTCGAAGAATGACTTTTGATTGCTGATGATTTGTTCTAGAACCTTGGAACTGTTGTCATAACCCTTTGCGATATCTTTAATCTGCAGCTTGTTCTTCAGAGATACTATCTCAGCCTCACAGTTCTCCTTTTCTCTTATATTTGTCATTAGTTGTTCAGTGAGAGAGTATTCAACTCGTTTGGCTTCTTCTAGTTTGGTCTTCAAGTCAACAATGGTTTGTTCAAATCGTTGTTCCTCTTCCTTAAGCAATCTATTTTCTTTTCTGACTTTCTTTAGCTCTTTCAAGGCGCTTACAAGTTCAGCCTCGAGATCTACCTCTCCTTCATCTTCGGATTCTTCCTTACTATTATGATCCTTATCCAAGCTTATTTCCATAAAGAGTACCTTGTCTGGTTCATCGTCATCATTAGAATCACTATCACTATCGGAGTCACCACTGGATGAGTTATTGTCTCTTTTTGTGTAGAGACTTTTCTTCTTTGCAAACTTTCTTCTATTCTTATTCTTGTAATTATTGTACTTCTTGTAGGGTTTAAAACTATCATCCTCTTCACCGTCTGAGTTCTTTGCATATGGACATTTAGAAGCAAAATGACCTATCTTTCCGCATGAAAAACATTTAAGAGGTAATTTACCTTTGTATTTTCCAGTGCCTCTCTTTAATTTCCAAACAAAGTTGGTTATCTCTTCATCATTAGATTCATCACTTGTCGGTTTCTCTTTCATTGATTTGTTCTTCCAGCTTGTTTGGAGGAGACCTTGAATGCTGCTTCCTTTCTTGACGTATCTTCATCTTCAATTCTCATTTCATAAGCTACTAAAGTTCCATGCAGCTAATCCACTGTCATAGTATCTAGGTCTGTTCTTTCTTCTAAAGCAGAGATCTTGGGGTTGAACCTTTTGGGAAGAGTTAGAATTTTCCGAACAACTATAGTCTCCTCAACCTCTCCTCCTAATCCTCTGATGGTATTCACGAGCTGATCAACCCGAAGAATATAGGCTGCTATGTCTTCATCTTCATTCATTCTTAGCTGTTCAAATTGTCCCCTGTAAGTTTGAAGTTTGGCTTCTTTGAATTTGTGGTCTCCTTCATATGTGGTTTGGAGTTTGTCCCACATTTCCTTTGCAGAGGGACAGTTCATCACTTTGTTGAATACAGATTCGTCTATAGCACTTAGAAGATGATTTCTGGCCTTTGAGTTTTTGTTGTTGTATTGAGCTAGCTCACCTGCATCAGTTGGCATGGTCCTTGGTACTTTGTACCCATTCTCGATACTCTGCCATATTTCGATTCCTTGAGCTTCTATGAAGGCTCTCATTCTTATACTCCATAATGCATAGTTGCTTCCATCAAACAAGGGTGTTCCAGATTTGCTTTGTTTAGCAAATTTCCCCATGATTACCTTCCAACGGTTAGTCTGTTCTGAAGGAACCTGCTCTGATACCAATTGTTGAAATACTGAGAGGGGGGTGAATCAGTATTTGTACAATATAAAACTTTAATCAAAAGCAGGTTGCTGATCACCAATCACAGCACGTCATCAATATGTATAAAGACAACAAGATGCACAGTACACAACAGTTTTTAACGTGGAAACCCAAGTTCTGGGGGTAAAACCACGGAAGCCTTTTTAATAATAGTTGTCCAGAAATAACTGGATAAAAAGGAACAACTCCCTTATTATATAAACTTCAATTTTTCCAGCTTCAACTGGAAGGAGGCTACGACCCCCTGATTTATAGGCTACGACCTGAAGAAAGCTGCCACTCCCTAGTTTTCCGACTTCCACCGGAAGGAGGCTATGACCTGAAGGAAGCTGCCACTCCCTAGTTTTCCAACTTCCACCGGAAGGAGGCTACGACCTCCTTTCCTTTCCCCGTCCTGCCACCCTGATAAGAAGAATATTGCCGAACCTATGGACCTGTCAAATACCAAACCCTATACTCTCTGCTGATATCATCCGCACTCTAATCACTGCCAAATCTTCTCTGTAGTCAATACTGTCACATCATCTTTCTGCTCATGTCATCACGGTCAAATCAAACATAAAAGCTGCTGATCAAACTGCTCATCAACACTGTTGGTTACTTGTTTGTCTCTTCAACAGATATGTGCTATGTGTAGAACTTCCTGCTGCTGATAACCTCTGTTCACTGTTTACTGCCAAGTCAGCCTTATCACTGACACACACACTACTCTATACATCCTCGTCATGTACAATTTTCAGACATCATCATAGTGAATAGCATCATCATAGGGTGTGCATCCTTATCATCATCATATTCAAGTGTTCATCATATAGAAGTGCATCATCATAGATTATAGTATTGTTTCATCAATATAGCTTGTATCATCATATATACATATATCATGCATCAATGTACCACTTTACACTTGTATATCATTGAATATTCAGACACTTGTACACTCTGCTGGACTTTTCTTTGTACATAACACCTATATCTCTGTACATACTAACTGTTGTTTATACTTCACACATTCACATCACTGAATATAGATCACAATCCATTTACTTCATATACTACTGTTCACATTACAATTGTCTACTGTAAATTCAATAATTGCAAACATACCTTGTCAATACATTACTGTAGAAAACCCCAGACTTGTGTGTGCTCAATCATGAAAGATTCAGACTGTATGTTGATTGTAAGACTGTCATAAAAGAAGGCAGCAAAAAAAAAAAAAACAGACCTCTGTGGAATGCTGACAGCGAAGAGAGTAGCCTTGCGCTCCTTTCTAAAATCTCTCTAAAAATCAACACTTCAATTAATTTGCTGCTGTCTTAATGAATTTTAATGCTGGAATTGTGGAATGCTGACAGCGAAGAGAGTAGCCTTGCGCTCCTTTCTAAAATCTCTCTGAAAATCAACACTTCAATTAATTTGCTGTTGTCTCAATGAATTTCAATGCTGGAATTGTGGAATGCTGACAGCAAAGAGAGTAGCCTTGCACTCCTTTCTGAAAATCAACACTTCAATCAGTCATTCTTTGTTGATCCTACTCCGGAATGTTGGTCATATCCCCCACGATACTTCTATTCATTTTTCTTAGCACTTCGCAGAAGCTGAACAACTTCTCTGTATGCCTGTCCTTCCACCTAAGTTGACCTTCTGTGTCTTAAAAATCCTCGCGAGCTACGGTTTTATCGCTACCTTCGATAAAATCCCTTCATCTTAGAGGACGCGGTGCTCCGTAAATAGACGGATTTGTTTGTAATCACCAAATCGGCGGCATTAAGAACGATATACTTCGTATCTTGGATGATATCCAACGTCACGGCCACTTTCCCATCAGTCAACCTCAGCTGCGAGCTCCTTCATGTTGCTCAGACCAGCGAAAAGGAAAATCTCAGTTCAAACTTCAAACTCCTTCAAAGGAACAGCGACAACAATTATGAGCTCGGCATTCTTTCAGACATGAAATTGAAAAGCAGTCGTATTCCGAATTTTTTTTTTCTTCTCTCAGATCGATTCAATAGAAGTGTAGCGCTGTACTCCTATTAATATCCCAATTCCATAGCATTTAGAATCCCAATTCCATAGTTTTCGGAGGCGTTTTCCTTTCATTATGGATTAGTCCCTCAAAATTAACCGGCAAATTCTTCATTGCCCAAAGTCACACCCATGTTATTAATTTTTTTTATTTAGGGGGGGACTTCATATTTTATAAATATTTCCATGTTTTAATGAGTTTGATCAATAAATTAAAAGGAATGTTTTTAGTAAAACATTTTAATAATAAAAACATTAATATTTAATTAATTATTAAAAAAAAATTATTTATTAAACCATTTTAATATATAATTATTATTGTTTTATTTATTAAAAAATTTTAATATTTAAATCATTAAACTATTCAAAGATAAGACTTTTTAATGTGTTTTAATACTTAATTATTGCTTTGTCATAGGTTTAAGTGATAGCAAGGTAATTGTTTTAACATTTTAACTTAAGAGTAGTGGTTAATGGATTATGGGTTTAGGGACTCCTCCTAGGGGACCAAGATCTTAATAGCACGCAAATGACCACTGAAGGGGTCATTTGGACCCTTGCAACTTTTTCGACCCACTTAGGGTTACTTGAACACTCTACAGGGATTTTGGCAATGTCCCAAGGGCTCCAAGGGCTTCATACTTGGGCTTGGACAAGATCAAAAGGTCTCCTTAGACACTGACACTTACTCAAACCTCAGAGGCTCCTAAAGGGGCACTAAAACACACTAACACACACCTGTTGGCATCAATGACAATTTAGTCAACGGACACTACGGAGGACAAGCTACTATGAGAGAGGTGCTTCGCACAGGGCTCTGGTGTCCCACCTTACATAATGATGCGACAGATTATGCGTGGAGCTGCGATGTCTATCAAGGCACTAGAAAACCATCGCAGCGGGATGGGATGCCGCTAGTACCACAAGTTACCTTGCAGCCTTTTGATAAATGGGTTGTGTATTTTGTGGGTCCAATCAACCCACCTGGGAAGAGAACTAGTGTGCGGTACATAATCACAACAACAGACTACTTGACGAGGTGGGCAAAGGCCGCACTCGTCATGGATTGCACCGCTGCGACAACAACAAGCTTTCTGTTTGACAACATCATGACACGGTTTGGATGTCCAAGGATATTAATGAGTGACCAAGGAAGTCACTTCATCAACCGCACAGTAAGCGCACTGACAGAAGAATTGCAAATACAACATAAGAAAAGTACACCATATCATCTACAAGAAAATGGAACAGTAGAAGCTTTCAACAAGATATTGAAGCATGCGCTTACAAAAGTATGTAATGCTAACCACGATGACTGGGATGTAAAGATTCCCGTGGTACTGTGGGCATATCGCACCACTTGCAAGAGATTGACAGGGAAAACACCATTCAAATTGGTATATGGGCAAGAGGAAGTCATGCCTATGGAGTACATTGTTCCCAGTCTGCGCATCGTAGCGACGACGAGCATGGATGATAAAGCAAAGCTAGTGGAGCGCGCAACACAGTTGCCACAGCTCGAAGAGGTCCGCTTTATAACAGGTTTCCATCAGCGCGTTGAGAAGGATCGCCAGAAGGCTTGGCATGATTGCCACATAAAGAACAAACAGTTTCAGCAAGGAGATTTGGTACTGTTGCACGACAGTAAATTCCTGAAGCATCCATGTTAGTTACAGATGCATTGGTGAGGTCCATATCTTGTTAATTTGATTACTTCTGGAGGCATAGTTCAGTTGCAACAATTAGATGGAAAAATACTACCAATGCTGGTGAATGGTAGTCGACTGAAGTCTTATAGGATAGGGCTGGAACCGCGTAGTACTTAACGCACCATGCACAAAAAAAAATTAGTATAGGATCATGGATGAAGGGATGGCGCACCAAGAAGTGGTTGCGCAAGAGTAGGAATTAGTAGCGCAAGTAGGAGGTCATGCTACGATAGCCACAGGGCTATGAGAGGACGTCACAACAATAATGAATAAAGACAGTTCATGTAGGTAAACGACGACACTTTTAGAAGTGACGTGTAATGATAGCAGATCCAACCGGTGCGTTGGCAGAATCAGCGGCAAATTCGGGTAATTAATGAATGATTTAGTCATTATGAATGAATTGATGTGCTAATGATGACGTTTGAGATGAGTTGGCACTATAAGCGGAAGCCTGATATGGTTAGAGGAAACCATTGTGCAAAGTTGAATTACGACAAATTGCAGAAGTTACCAAGTGGTCAAGAGGGTTGTTGAGGAAAGCTAAGCAGAGTAAGGAAGTTGCTCATACCGGAAAGGGTGTCAGCTTTGTAAGTCGAGAGGAGCATTGATATGATATGCAAAAAAACCCAAACACCATTGAGATTTCAAGTGAGTGAGATTCATCGCTCAAACCACTTGCAATTGAAGAAGAAGTTGCAAGTATGCGGGCTAGCTCGTCAAAGAAGAAGAAAGCGCAGAATCCCATCTCCCCAGTATCGCAGAAGCGACGGACCAGAGTGACCATAAGGGCATATGGAGAGGATATACCACAGATGGGGCCATCAAGCCCTGAAGTTATGGATTTTGTTGCTAGAGAAGCATCGTCTATCAAGGACATCCCTAGCTAATTCCCTCCTAGTCGGTACGGGGTGCAGGCCAAGAAACCCATGAAGAATTAGAAATGGACCAGAGTTCTTGCCCCATTCGACAAAATCTGCAGGAACAGGGATTAGGGTCGAATTCCAGGAGTCCAGGCTGAGCCTGAATGCAAGGAATGACAAGGTTCCAAAAGCTGGAATGGTTTTCAATGTGGAACTTGGGATTCATAATTTGCAGCTGCAGACCGTTTCCTTGGGCATCAATAGACTTTCCACCCAAATGTTGGTATCCATGCAGCAAGTGGCCAACCAAGAATTGGTTGATAGATAGAAGAGTATCAACGGCCAGTATTTGCGGTCGAAGGAGCAAGTAGACGTCGTGCAAAAAGAGGTTGAAGAATTGCACCGAGCTAAGGAGAAATTGACCAAGGATAAGGCACATGAG
This sequence comes from Pseudotsuga menziesii, assembly GCA_001517045.1. Taxonomy (NCBI): domain Eukaryota; kingdom Viridiplantae; phylum Streptophyta; class Pinopsida; order Pinales; family Pinaceae; genus Pseudotsuga; species Pseudotsuga menziesii. The sequence continues at coordinate 56,453 of LPNX010191026.1, forward strand.
ATAGAGGTCTCGAAGAATGCACACAAGGAGCTGCAGCAGCGAGTCGCCAACGCAAGGAAAATGAAGCAACAACGCAATGTACAGTTTGACGAATTCTCGGACATTGGAGCATAGCTATCGGTGGGAGCAGTTTCGGCACTCCAAGCCGCACAAGATGAAAAGACAAACATTGCTGCGAAGATGGTTGAACACCTTGTCAACCATGATCTAACGGCGAGTCGGGAAATGAAGGAATGAGTCTAGGAGCAAGTTAAAGCGAACACTCGGCAGTTTACAGATTTCAAAGCCAATATCGTTGAGTTTACCAGGTCTGGCTAGGCGTGGCTTGAGGGCAAGCCATAAGGTTGTGTTGGGGGGCTATTGGCAGGGGTTTTGGGACAAGTTAGTTGCGTGACACCATGAGTGTCACGCAAGCTCAGAAGACACCGCGCAAGTGAAAGATAGTGCGTAAGGTAGAAGATAGACTATTTTGAATATTTTGTGTCACTTTTTGTACTTTTGGACCATATTTTGTGGATATTGGTCATTAATTTGTAGATTCAGTTAAGAATTGGTTAAGAGTTAGTTAGAAGTGGACCTTCAATGTAAAGGTGCAAGCCTATAAGTAGATGTCGAATTCTAAGTGTTAGGGGATATCATCTTATCTTTACAACATGAAAATGGAATGAGAATTGAGAGATTTGTTGTCTGTTTTGGATGGGGTAAAACCTATCTGGGCCGGTGCTGAGGGAGATCGCGGCGAGTTGAGTGTCAACAGAATGGGAACCCCTGTTGACTGGGGTTTTTTGGTTGGGTTTGTGCCAACAACTCATCTTATTTCCACCCTTGCCACTATTACAAGTAGATTAAACGATCATCTTCCTATTTCTTCTAGCAAAGGTTGATCTCGTCTATATAGATTGTTGGAAAAGGGAATGCACTAGACACTGAAAATGAACAGTAATTTTAAGTATTTTTATTTAATTTTAAGAATTCACAAAGTTAAAATATAAGTTACTATTAAAAATAACACAAACTTAAAATCTAAGTTACTATTAAAAATAACACAAACTCAATACAAAAGATTAGGATTGGCTTGCTGAGATGGTCCTTATTCCATCCCTCTATTCAATTGTAGAATGCAAGTTTTATAAACAAAAACTTAATCATCATTTATGAATGTACATGGGTTCTCATTTAGTGTTACACCTAAATCTCGTCACCATCATGTTATGAGATAGGTATTCCCTTGTCTGTTCCAATCCCTCAAAGTTTTCCCTAGAGAAATGAAAGAAGAAAATTGACCCCTTGCATTTTCCCTTGTTTTGAGCTAGTAACGCTCCTTTCCCATTGATGAAACGTGGTACCTAAGTCAGCAACTTTCCTTTTACACAACAAAAGAGTGGTGCCACCGCTCTTTTCCTTCATGGAGAGGGCGTTACCCCCTTAAAACCACCCGTTCGCTTCATTAAAGGTGCGGTGCTCGAATTTTAAAGGCAAAAAAGGAAGCTTCAAGAGGCTTCTCGAAGCTTTCCTTCGTGGAGCCTCATCCCTATGGTTTAGGAACACCTGGAGCTTGAGATCCTCCCTGTTAGGATCTTCTCTCTAACTCACTCATGAGATCCTCAACCATACTTATCCTCCCATGCCTTTAAATACTGGCTCATCCCCCATGGGAGAGAGGAGGAAGAATTGTGTTACATACCTACATTCTGCCAAAATAATTCTTGAGTCTTTAGAGGCAAGGTGAAGCTAGAGGAAAAAGGGCTATTGGATGGGACTCTCAACACCAAGGCACCAAGGTTGTAGTCTTTCCAATTATTGTTAATAAAGAATGTTTTCTCTTTCCCATATATGTTGTATCATGTGTATGTATTGCTTGAATCCTTGGTCACAAGCATAGATCTGGTTTTTATATCTTGTATGTTATCACTTTCTATTGTTGTCTTCTATCTTTATAGGTAAACAGAGGAAAAAGCTTCAAGATAGTGAAGACATCATTTAATAGAAGAAGCATGGCAGTCCATTCAAGTGTTTAAACAGATCTAGGGAGAGTCTGACATTCGGGTTCATAATTTGTTCTAAATTTGAAGCATTCAGACCTAGGGAAACAACTCTTGTCCACAGGAGGTGTGAATTTCCGGCTAACATTTAGAAAATCCCTCATGGGAACATATATCAAGCTTCTTAGCTAAGTCCCAAAGTTGTCTGCTAAACATTTTGCTAATAAAAATGTCTTTCACGAACTAGTTATGTAAAAAAATGAACTTGTATAAACTTATTATTTTACTTTCATTAGAATTACTCATTCCTTTGGATGATCTTATTATTGCTATTTAATGAACTACTATTTTGCAATGATAGAGGCATTAAAATATATATGAGATTTTTGTTTTTATGGTGTAGGAATCTCTTCAATGATGGGAAATTTAAACACACATCAAATGATTGCTACTAAAAGGCTATTATTTTGTGGTGGTAGAGGCAACAAACTATATGGGACTCTTGTTTCCATGGTGCAATGATCTCCCCAATGATGGGTTGTAAACACACACATGAAGCATGTTAGATTCATGTTAGACACGTGAAAAATGATGCATACAAAAGCAAGTTATTTCCATTCACTTTGTAAACATGTTGAACATCGTTCCTAATAGGAATACTTGGACTAAGCGTAAAAGAGGGGTTAAACTGTCAGTAAACAAATAAAATATTGCTAGTGTCTTGTGACAATGCAATAAATAAAATTATTTCTCAAATAAATAAATAACCACTAATTGCTTGAGTATAAGCATCCCTAAAATATATGCAATATTGAAAATTGCATCTACATCACTTGACATAAGGGTGTTTTTTTAAGGTGGAGTATCCATGCATAACAAGTAAACATGTGAAACGATTTATTAAATAGATGATCAAAACACTATTATATAGAAGATATATATACAACTTTTTTCCAAGGAAAGCCATGTGGGGAAACCAAGGAATGTTTCCCTGCATTCATTAATGGCATCCATAGCAAACCCCTTGGCATACATTAGTGTGCATCACCAAGGGGGATTTGAATTGGGATCCTACTAGCACAAAACTAACCAAATTCTCATCAACATTGGTGACAACTAGTTGACCTAACCCCTCAAGCTATCTAGATAGCGTTTATATGTGCCAAAGGAAATTATTTAAAAAATTTGTGTATAGATTGTAGAAATCACACACAATGAAACATTTGAAATAGATAATCAAAACGATTAAATGTATATAAAATATTTATACTTGTTATATATACTAAATGAAAATATATAAATAAATATATGTATAGATTGCATAAATGACACAACATCCATAACAAATTTGTTCTTAGCTCATGCATGGATGAGGACATGAAACACATCTAGAAGTACTATCCTCCTCACCTGCATACCCCTATTCCTCACCTTAACAACAATGCTATGATGCACAATGGTTTGCATCAAGGTGAGCACTACCATCCATATATCAAAAAATTAGTTGCTACCAAAACTTAGAAAGGGTGATTAGGACTACAGTTAGAAGTGTGTCTGGTTTATATTGAAACACCTTTCATTTAGTCAGTATTCTTGCACATCAAAACCAGACACATACAATTTTCTATGTAAAATAACTTACATCACCACATAACATGAACTCAATATAAAAATATTATAATGGAATACAATAAAACCTCCCAAAGGTATATCAAGCACCATATATCACTTCTTTATCCAATTGTTAATCATGGATACACATATGTAATAACACTCAATTGAAATATGCTTATTGTGTCTATTTTCACACAACTTATACTTTCCCCCACAAAAGGAATCCTATTCAGGACGGTAGAGGAGACATACAATGAAAGAGGTGATATACGAGTATCCCAACCCCCATATATGGATCGGTTGTCACACCGGTTAGGAAACCCTTTGCTTATGCCACTTGGAAATCAAACGACAAAGGGGGAGACTTTGATCGAACCTAGAAGGAAAGACCTAGAGCTAAAACACCAGATCAAACTATAGTGGTAGAATACATAAGGTGTGTAGCTAATGAAACCCTAGATATATGGTTGATATCCACTGGTTAAGATGTTTGGGTCTATGTGAGTTTATACAAATGTAAATTTAGCACAAATTGTTTATATTAAGTAGTCATATGATTATTATGTAGATCTAGGTGATAACTGTTAGCATAAATTATCAAAATCAATACCCTTGGGGATTGATGATATTAATGGTGAAAAATGAAAGTGTACCCAGAGTAAGAGACTGAAGGACAATTAAGGAGAGCTAGCACTTGAGAATTATGGCTTGATAATAGATCTGACAATATCCACGAGTACAAACCAATCCGGGAAGAAAAACTTATGAAAAATGGAAATAAGGACAAGGAGGGATAATTGCCTAAAGATTACTGCATTATTTTGTGTGGAAAAATGGACTCAAAAGGTGATTCCCTAGGATACCTAGGAGTTCCAAAGTATATCCGCAAATACCTAGATGCCGTAATTTCCAAATTCTAACTAAAATAAGCCCGATGAATTTTCCTACTTACTAAACTAGGGTTTTAATGAAGTAAAATATGCAGCAACGATTGGATAGAAAAATAACGAGAGAAGCTTAATTGATGCTCTGAGGAATTTTTTCGAAGTGATGAGGATTATCTCTACATATATCAAGTATAAAATTGATGAAAATTTCACTCTACACAAGTTTCCGAGGAATCCATAGGCGCGTCCTCTCTCCTGCCAAACCAAGTAAGAAACGATGAGATTGGAAATAAAAAGATCGAATGCAAATGAAGAGATGGAAAATAAGTAAAATGACTGATTGCAAGACAAAATCTCTCCCAGTTAAAACCACGATTTGTGAGGGAGACAGAATGAGTCTCCTCAACCAATGCGCCCCTATCAAATTTCCCTCTTCACATGCAAGTAAAAATATGGATCCAAAATGTACGAGATATATCCACCAAGATATTCCAAGGCAAGCAAATTATAGCATTAATCAATCACCAAGAACATTCTTCAATCATCCACACAAGTAAAGAGATCCAAAAATATTTTTTCTATTAAAAATCCAGAGCCAAGAGTGTCGAATTTCCCCATGGGATACAATGAGGGGGGTCTCTTATTTATACAGCTTTTGAGATCCCGAAACCCTAACTCACTTTATCATTCGACGGTTGACATTAAAACATATTCAACAGTGGATATCTTTTTATTTTTTTCTATGTACATGGATCAACATGACCAAATCAAAGGGGGAGCACTTTCTCCCAAGGACACCTTAGTAAGGCGATATACATCAAAGTGCCAAGATATAACAATGTAATATATGAAAGGGGTTCACCTTAGGGACATGAATCACTCTAGGCCCCTCAAAACATAAAAACATAATATCTAACATGATAATACATCAATAACCAAGGTGAAGGGTGCCCCATGGAGATGTCCTCCCTATAGAAGCCAATAGAAATCATGTGGACCCCAATGTTGATTAATACTAGTGAAGAATTGTACGAGAAGCCATCATATGTTATCAAAATACAATTCCAATCCATTTTCTTGACCATCCTAGACAAATCGATTTCCTTAAGTAATTCTTAGTATATTTCCTTTGAATTCTATGTTGGTACATCATCTCGAAATGATAAAAATGCCAAAAATTCTTTGTTGGCTGCAACGTGTGACAAATTTATTGCAGAACTGGATATGTAGATATAGGAGAATAGTAATGGTCACTACTCAAACCCTCTGGTCCCTCACAACTCCCTAAGAGAGACATCCTCATCATCATCTTGTCATAAATAATGTGACCAGAATAATAAAAGTGATAATAATCACTAAAAATCAAAACAGTGTCAATGCGTTGAAAGTTGAGACTGCAGTTGGTGTGTTGGGTATATCTAGAACATATATAACCAACCTTGATTTTTGTAGTCACTGCCTTGGGAAATGTGTTTGACTTGGTCAACTGGGTTGACCTGGTCAAAGTACTCCATCTGAAGGTGAGACAATGATATGAATTGATCTGCATGCCTTCAAGGTAAAAGATGCTCCAAGATGTATATTAATACCCAACTTTAACATGCTAATCATAATCATGGTGACTAAATAAAAATACATAAACAAGTATACATGTGTCCTTAAATGGCTTTTGAATCTTCTATGAAGCCCCTTGCATATGCGATACTACAAAATTTTAACTCACTTGCTAATGCTGGGTGAGGGTGGATAAACAAGGCTTAAGGTAAAGGGTGAGGACTTCTTGTTGACTTTGACCATGTGATCTCTCCGAGTGACGATATTGAATACACACAACCACAGTGACATATGCATGACAGAGAACATTAGGGAATGGTGGTGCCTCATAACTGGGTAGAGTACGTGGGCTTGTTTCCTTTAGACTCTAACAAGTCTCTATTCAACATTTCATAAGGATTTAACTTTAAAGAATTTAAGATTTCAAAAGATACTAGCCAGCCTCCAAGGACATGTGCCCTGAATATCCTTTTGAGCTCTAGATAATGACTTGGTCTGGCCTCGCTGCCAACTTGGGTCCATGTCCCTTACGGGTTTTCCACCCTTTTTTCCTATATGGGAAAATGACCTTACATAAAAAAAAGTATGATTGCTTATCCCTTGGCCACTGACTAATTTTATAACATTTACTTCACTTAGGTGTTAGTGCTTAGAAGCACTACTAATTGCAACTTGTGTTTTGCATCATTTAGATTTATCATTTCTGTGTTTTGATGCATAAGTGTTAAAGACACTTTTATTGAGCATACTTGATTTGAGGACTACAGAAAAACCATCCAGTGACATAGGCCGCACATCCCTTCCATAAGGAATCATACAAGCAAAAGGAAAGGAACATGGCCACATACTCTAGAGCCAAAGACACAATGCAAACATGGGGTCCATCATGCATAGGGGTCAAAGTGGGGAAAATCTCATCAATCTCACAGGTTTGAGTCATAAGTCAAAGGGTACAACAATACATATGAAGACTAGATGTATGGAGACATGTGATAAGGTGGTGCCAACATAGCAAGACAAGGTAATTTTGTATAAAGCATGGCATAGACATTGGCCTTACATATTAGATCTCCAACCATTCACAACACAAGTTAGGCATCAAAATACCAATCCAATAAGTACATGTCACCATAATAATTATAGCATGATAAGTAAAAGGTGTTAATATACATCAAATAGCAAACTAGAGCCAAGAAGCAATATACATGATCTCACCATATATATGTCTATGTATGAAGTGCCACTCTATCTGTCAAGAATGTACCATCTCTGTTATTATGCTCAAATGAACTATGACTCTAACAAGGTCATCTCAATGGACTAGGAAATCTCATTCATGTAAAGGGGCTTCTTTTCATCTAATGCTGAATAAGGCTCTAAATATATCTATGATATGGATCATGTTGTAAATCAATCCATGTTGTATCCACATGTGTATGACTAGCTTTGGAAAAGAGAAAATATTCATATGTTGATCATGGAACCCCATCTACAATGTATGTGATAACATCTAGTTCCAACTGGGACAAGTGCTATAAGGGAGAGAGTGCTTGAGAACCTCATAAATATTTGGTCAGCGACACCATCTGAATATCAAATAATTTGCACCTAGTCATCTGCTTCATCTTCAAATGTACCTATTCCTGCGCACATAGAAGCAGACACGACCGAGGAACATGTATGGCATAAAAAGATAAATACTAGAAATAAATGTATGAAAATAAATTTTGGAAATAAAATGCTAATGTAGAAATCTAGTCTAAGCACTCCTTAAGACCATTTCCAAGTGTTTATTAACTGGAAAGAAAAACACACTCAAACAAGAAACGGGGCCAGGCTCAATTGCCAAAAGACTCGGCACAAAAAGAGAAAAAGATATAGAAATCCTACAGCTCAGGTGAGTTTGTTAAATTCATACCTACTCTAATATACTGGGTGATAATATCTTGCTAGGTCATGTCAGGGATGTAATCCTACAAACGATTCTCATAGATCAAGATATAAAAATGATGCCCATTTTCAGTGGACAAATTATAAAAATTTCGTTCAAAACATTCCACTATAAAAGGACCAAACCATAAGTTGTCCCGCTCTCTAGAAATACGAAGATAATCACTTATTTTCAAAATAACCTTATCACCATAGTTGAATTGCCTCTGACTCGTGGTAGATGGAATAACATGTATATCAAGGGCGAAATTCAAATGCACATCAACATTTCCTCGAGGGTGATAAAGTGGCATCCGTTGATCCCTTTTTTGAGGTATCACATTAAAGCATGGAGAACCCCTGTTTATTAGAAGAGCAATCCTCCCAATCAAAATCTCTCTTCCTTCACCTCTCCTTTCATTAGGATCATTGTCAAACTCACTAGGATGTGGGGTTATGATGTGTCTAGGAGTTTCACCCATGGTCTAAAAAACTCGAAAAACCCTCTCAATGTCATTTGTGATGGGAGAAAATGTATCAGAATAATCAGGGTTTTTATTAGTACCCTCTCCATGAGGCATGGGTAACTTTCCTTTTCTAGAATTCATAGACATATTTCTTTCAAATTCGTCTTCCAGAGAGGGCAAAGGAGGAATAAGAATGTGAGATGAATCATCATTAGTACCAGTTCCTTCGCTTGGGGAGACAGGTATTTCTCGAGGTAATAAGAAACTTGGAAAATTCATGGGAGGAGGATAATGAAAGTTACTAAGACTTCCCCTTTGGGTAGGTTTCTCGTGTTGGATAATCATTTCATTTTGATCAACACCCATAGGTAACAATTAAGAAAGGTTGTTAGAAGATATTATAGGTTGAACTTCCCTTACAACTGCTTTTGGAGGAGTAATTCATTGAAAAATGGCTTAGTTATTTAAGGAAAACTCCTCACCAGGGACATCATTAACTAACACATCTTTCTCCCAACTTCTTGTTAAATTAGTGAACCATTGATATACAAGCAAATATGAAAGTTGTAGGAAGGGAATTATGCAATGGAATAATCAAAGCAAATGTACACTTAATAGAAAATTCATGCCACAAATTTCATATAAATCAAACAAGAATTGCTCAAATAATCACAACATTAATCTTCATTCATTAATCAATAATACAATGATTATACAATAAATAGAATTCTAATGCTAAATATAGGATTCAAGTCTATCAGTTATTACTAACTGATTGGCGAACTCAGTGTTTCTAAATCACTGCTGGAGATCACTAGTCTAACTTTGGATGTCTAAATCAGTCTACAATCAGTTAATTGATGAGGTAGGTGGGAAAAAGGCACCACTCTGCCTTCATGCATGCAAAATTGGTGCTAGGCTAACTGAAAATGATCTAACTAAGTGTAATTGGAGGTTAACTCAGCATAATTGCTTACCTACCACAACCAACTAATGGAGGTTGGTGGTGGAACTCAAAGTGGGATCCTATAATGTAGGGATTGCTCCCAGAGGCATATAAACTCATGCATGCACATGCACTAAGTGGCAGATAACCTCTAGGTGTGTCCCCCATACTCTACTTTAGTATTAATAACTTACTAATTTAGGAAATATGACCAAATAGACTATATTGGACAAAGGAGGATTAATTAATCCGAACACCCCCCTTAATCCTAACTTTGGACAACTAAGGCCCTGGAAATTAGGCCAAAAGTCACCCATACAATCTAAATGAATAAAATATTGCTTAATCAAATAAGGAAAATGGGGAAAAACTCATGGGAACCCCCCACCCCCTCAAGATAAGAAGGTAATCATGAAACAAGCTTCCATACTTAGGAGAAAATTTTTCTCTTTAAGCAAAAACTTGTGAAAAAAGTGTTGCAATCAGCAACTCTATGGAGCAGCCATGTAGAATGTTGGTTCTTCTATGCACTAGCATCCTGGTACTGTGCATGTGAACCTCTCCAAACTAAATGATTATTTTTGGAGGAATTTTCCTCTTTGGAAGAAGAGGAATATGCTCAACTGAATCAAGAACATAGACAACTGCAAGATGAAAATTGGACCCATGTAGAGCAACTGAGATCAATTGATGAGAGAGAAAAAGTGCTTGAGAATTTGAACCATGTGAGGTAAACCCAAAAAATTGATATGTTGGAGCCTTGAACATTGAACCATGTGAGGTAAAATCATCTCCAAGTGTTAGGAGTAAGTGTCCAGGCGAATGCATGATGTCTCCATATTTACTAGTACTGTGAGTATATGAGCATGTGATCAAGTACAAAGGTATAGAATTCTTGGGAACATGGAGAGTGAATGCTTGAGTTCCATATTCTGATATAGCTTCTAAAATATCCAATGATTCACAAAATCTAATATCAGCAAACTCATGAGAGAAAACTAACATCGAATCCTCGGCAACAATTTTGAAAGAGACTTGAGGTACTTGATTTTTCACACCAAAATTGATGAGAACAATTACAAGCATGACTGGAGGCTCTTGAAACTTAAAATTCGAACCAAATAAGGTCATATCATATCCAAATAAGGTCATATCAGATCCAAGAGTGTGGAACAAAGGTTCCAAGTGCTCCACTGAAATGGTAGATGCACAATTTTCTCCTTCTTCAACAAAACTCTGAGTATTGGTGCAAGCAATCATGTAGGAATTTGGTGGAAGATCTATATCAATGAGAGTGAAAGGATCACTCCTGAAATCTGATATTTCTTCCAAAACACCAAAAGTATTACTTTTATACACACCGGCAACAACACTAGAGAGAGATAAATCGAATTCCTCTTCATTTTCTGAAGCAATCATTGGCAAACTTTACACAGAATTTAAAATAGAAGAATCCTTGGAGAATGCTTGAGTAGAATGGAAGGAGATTTTTTCTTCAATAATAGAGATTTGAATGTATTCTTTTGAATCAACTATATGAGAATATGAGATATCAGAGATCTCATAAACTTCTGGAGCAGCAAGAGAAGGAGTCAGTCCAAGGAGAGTTTCTTCAATTCGAATTGACTGTGTTGAAGATTCTGCTTCTTCTTCATCTTGAACAACTTCATCAGAGAGAATAGAGGCCGAGAATTTTGAAGAAATAACTCTTGTGGTATTGGATGTGCTCTCCAAATTGCTAGAATGATCCTCATTATGATTTCCAAAGGTTCTATCCAATTTTGTCCGGAGATCCTTTGGGTATTCAGCATAATCAATAAGGTAGCGCAAGCTTGGAGAAAAGGCCAGAAATATCGTTCCAAAATCTCTATCATCGTCATTTAGCCAGTTATTCACATCTTCATAATACTCTTTACCAAGTCCAATAGATACCTCATAGAGACCTTGTCTCTTTAGAGATTAAATCATCTTCAATTTCCACTCTGAATATCTTGTGAATGGAGTAAGAAGAGGAACTGATAATATCGAATCCATATTGAATTTGTACCTACAAAATATCACTGTAAAAAAAAACAATTCGCAATCATATGTAAGTTCAAACCTTTCCACCTCGACATGTGCACTTTTTCAAAGTCTGTCACACATGCAGAGACTTCTCTGGACAGAATCCAGAGTTAGAAAGGCAATAATTGCAGGAATTATGTGGAAACTCAGCTGCATATGGTGCACAATGGAGGTCAGACAAGGTTTTCTACTAGCGTGAACAAGGCTATGGTACCATGTTAAATTTGTGAACCATTGATCTACATGCAAATATGAAAGCTATAGGAAGGGAATTATGTAGTGGAATAATCAAAGAGAATGTACATTGAACAAGAAATTCATGCCACAAATTTCAGATAAATTGGACAAGAATTGCTTAGATAATCACAACATTAATCTTCATTCATTAATCAATAATACAATGATTATACAATAAATAGAATTTGAATGCTAAAGATAGGATTTGAATCTATCAGTTCTAACTGGCTGATTAGCTAACTCGGTGTGTCTAAATCACTAATGGAGCTCACTAGTCTAACTCTGGATGTCTAAATAAGTCTACAATTAGTTAATTGATGAGGTAGGTGGGAAAAAGGTGCTACTCTCCCTTCATGCATGCAAAACTGGTGCTAGGCTAACTGAAAGTGATCTAATTGATTGTGACTGGAGGTTAATTCAACATAACTGCTTACCTACCACAACCAATTAATGGAGGTTGCTGGTGTCACTTAGAGTGGGATCCTATAATGTAGGTATTTCTCCCATAGGCACCTAAACTCATGCATGCACATGCAATAAATGGAATATAACCTCTAGGTGTGCCCCCCATACTCTAGTACAATACTAATAACTTACTAAGTTAGGAAATATAACCAAATAGACTATATTGGACAACGAAGGATTAATTAATCCTAACACTTCTATGAGTACAATTCTCATTTCCCTCTCAAGGCTCTCTACATACTCTTTCTCAAATATTCAATGTGGTGAACACCTCTTTCTTCCAGAATTTCCATCACAGGGTAATTCTGAAAAGTAGACTCATTCTATGAACTAGAACCTATACCCTCTAGAGATAATTGGGGGAGTTGATCATGAGCATCTGAAAAAATGTTCACTATTAGATGCTTCTCGTAATGTCAACTGTTTTCGAGTGATAATGGAATTTGATGGTGTAATTTTTTTCATTTACTCCTGATGGATAAGATCTTTCCTATACCTAACATCTTCCTTGTCTTCAGAGTCAGAATTATTAATGCCAATAAAGAAGATAGGTGAAACATCCTCATCCTCTTCATGGTCCCCGACTACATTTATTCTTCCAATACCCAAGATACCCTCACCATAAGTGTTCTTCATACCATCCTCAAAGGTCTCTAGATATCCATTTATGAATGGCTCCTGATGTATTCTAACTAAATCCCCATCAGAGTTAGGATTACAGGCATATGAAATATCCATCGTAAGATACCCACCTAATCTTGTAGCATGTTTCCTTGATAGTAACATGCCATAAAATAGGGGTAAGTCAATCACCACTACATCCATCATGGTAGTTAAATATGGGAAAGCAAGTAAATCAATTTTTAAGCGGCTTAATTAGGCCATATGATTGCACACATTTTGCGTCAATGCCCTACAAATTCCCATAAGTTATAATGGTTTCCAACCCCATTCCTTTTATGATTCACAAAGGCGTTACATTCATGGTGGCTCCAGAGTCTAGCATACAATTATGTACAAGGAGGTCATTGGTATGAAACGCAAGATAGAAAGTAGGGTGTCTTTTTTCTTTTTCTGATAGATAGAATAATGCATGTGAATAGGGGGGTCTTCCTCCACTTCCTTGCCTCTAGAACTCTGACTATGGAAAGACTCATAAGATACATTTGGCTCACTTCTTATAAGAATTTTGTCAAAGTTGAACTTGATATTTAATGGTAAGCAAATTCATTAAATCAGAAAGGAGAACACTTTGCATGACCTTGTTTAATTCTTTCTCAATGTCAATTCCTAGGTAATAATCGCATGATTGATAATCTTCTTCCCTTTTATTACTAAGGTGTTTGTCTAACAAAATGTGGATTCTTAGTTCCTCTCACGCCTTTGATATACTTTACCATTGGTTTGTCCTACAACATAAATAACTCTTACTTCTCCTTTAATCTCCACAATATCTTCTTCTAATAAAATCCTCATCAAAAGAAAAATCCTCCACTAAGTTCATCCCTTGAGGTTGATTTTCAGAATCAGACAAATCAAGGTGTTCTTTTGGTTCCTCGCACAAATTTACTTTCTTATTCTTTACTGTTTCAGTTTTCCTAGGAAGCTGCTTGTTGTCTTTATCTATTGGCCTTCTTTGATTATTCCAATAGGGTTTAGGGCCATAAGGATTTTTATATCGTTCAAGTTCCCTAGTCCTTTCTATGTCTTTAGTAAAAACGATGAGGTTCTTCATCATCTCATATATTCCCTCCATCGTATATTTTTCGTCATACATAGGTTCTTTGGCCTTCCTTGATCTAGGCTCACTACAGGAATATGCTGGAGTGTATGCGTCAAAGAAATTCTTCTTTCCCATAGAGGCTATGTTTTCTTCAGCCTTCTTGGCCATGGTTTGGACTTCTTTGAGATCATTTGGGTTCTTTTCCTTATGATTAAGACCGAACCACCCTTCATAGAATTGAGGTAAAGGATAAGAATAGCTTGTTATTTTGGTCTTATGTCTTCTGGAACATTTGAAACAATCTTGTCAAATCGAATGTTGGATTCATGGACTAATTTATTTCCTTCTTTTTTATCACAAAAAATTGGTTCAATAAAAATATATTGTCAGGTTTTTTCGACCGTCCCTCATTAATTTTCTTAGTGAAACTATCATATCCATCTATTAAGGTTGCAAGAAACCTATCAAACCAACCCTAGGCTTTCCCTTCTAAATATTCCATAAGACCCCTCATGAAAACATCTTCTTCCTCAACTTCATAAGCTTCGATGTAGTACCACACTGCTGAATATGGTCTTCAATAGTGATGGCACAATTTATGTTAACCTTGGGAACCTTATTGAAGTATGTATCAAGCATGTCATGAGGAGCTCCTTGGATTTGAAAAAAGACAAAAGGATATGCCCTAGTTCTATTTCCAAAACGCCTAGGTCTTGTGGGTGGATTTGTGTTAGCCATTTGAGAACTTGTTTGAGGAGGACTAGATTGGGAACTAGGAGAGTTTGGAGGGTTGTATTGATTATCAGTAGAAGGGTTTTTTAACATTTGTCTTGATGATGTAGGTGAATTAACAACCCTCCAGAATAATTCAAAATATTGAGCTTTAAAAATTTTGTGATTACGAGTATATGTCAGAGGAATTTCTAGATACTTCCTTTGATCACAAATACGAAGGTTATAATCGTATGTAGGTCCCTCAGTAGAGTCTCCAGGTGAACAAATTTTTGTGTTCACCAAAGGATAGTGCCATAGGAGAGGTGCAATTATTGTAGAATTTAACCAATAAAATGTAATCACTGAAATTAGACCATATGTGATATGAATGATAAAACAAATGCAAGTTCATTCATAGATACCGAAGGTAAGCTAAAGGTTAAACCAAGTTAAGCCTCTACCTCCGCAGGAACAACACCAACAATGTTATCACACAAATTGTACTTTCCCCTGCAAAAAGTATCGTATTCATAACAGTAGAGGAGACAGACAACTAAAGAGGTGATCTACGAGTATCCCAATGCCGAGATATGGATCGATTGTCATGCCAGTTAGGAAACTCTTTACTTTATTCCACTTAGAAATCAAATGACAAAGGGGAACACCCTTATTGAACTTAGAAGGAAAGACCTAGAGATAAAACACTAGATCAAACTATAGTGATAGAATATGTAAGGTGTGTAGCTAATGAAACCCTAGATCTATGGTTGATAGCCATTAGTTAAGATGTTTTGGTCTATGAGAGTTTAGAAAAATGTAAATGTATCCCTAAGTGCTTATATTAAGTAGATGTATGATTATTATGTAGATCTGGGTTTTAACTGTTAGCATAAATGATCAAAATTGATACCCAAGGGGGATTGATGGTGAAAAATGAAAGTGTACCCAAAGTAAGAGAATGAAGGACAATTAAGGTGAGATGGAACTTGAGAATTATGTATTGATAATAGATTTGACAATATCCACGAGTACAAACCAATCCATGAAGTAAAACTTATGAAAAATGGAAAAAAGGACAAGGAGAGATAATTGCCTAAAGATTAGTGCCTTATTTTATGTGGGAAAATGGGGTCAAAAGTTGATTCCTTAGGAGACCTGGGAGTTTCAAAGTATACCTACAAATACCCAGATGCCATAATTTCCAAATTCTAAGTAAAATAAGCCTGATTATTTTTCTTACTTACTAAACTAGGGTTTTAATGAAGTAAATTATGAAACAATGATTGGATAGAAAAATAAATAGAGAATATTACCTCGGAAAACTTACTTGATTATTTGAGGAAGTTTTTTCAAAGTGATGAGTACTATCTCTACATAGATCAAGTGGAAAAATGATGAAAATCCAGCTCTACACAAGTCGCCCTGGAATCCATAGGTGCGCCTTCTCTCTTTCCAAGCTAAGTAAGAAACGATGAGATCAGCAAGGAAAATATCGAAAGTAAATGAAAATATGAAATATAAGGAAAATTATTGATCTCAAGACAAAATCACTCCTTGTTAAAACCATGATTTGAGAGAGTGACAAAGTGAGTCTCCTCAACCAATGCACCCCTGTCAATATCGCTCTTTACCTACAAGTAAAAATATGGATCCAAAATGTATGAGATATATCCACCAAGAACTTCAAATGCAAGAAAAATATAACATCAATCAATCACCAAGAACATTCTTCAATCATCCACGCAAGTAAACGGATCCTGAAATATTTTCTCTATTAAAAATCTAGAGCTAAGAGTGCCAAATTTCCCAATGGAATACAATGAGGGGGGTCTTTTCTTTATATATATTTTGAGATCCCAAAACTCTAACTCACTTTATCCTTCATCGCTTGAGATTAAAACACCATCAACAGTGGAGGTATTTTTATTTTGTTTTACGTATATGGATCAACATGACCAAATCAAAGGGGGCGCATGTTTTCCTAAGGACACCTCAGTAAGGAGATATACATCAAAGTGCCAAGATATAACAATGTAATAAATGAAAGGGGGGATCCTTAGGGACATAAATCACCCTAGTCCCCTCAAAACATAACAACATAACATATAACATGATAATACATCAGTAACCAAGGTGAGGGGCACCCCATGGGGGACGTCCTCCCTAATATAGAAGCCAATAGAAATAATGTGGACCCCAAGGTTGAGTAATATTGGTGAATAATGGTCTGATAAGCCACCATATATCATCACAAAACAATTCCATTCCATTTCCTTGACCATCCTATCCAAATCGATTTCCTTAAGTATTTTCGTAGTCCATTTCGTTTGAATTTTATGCTGGTACATCATCTCGAAACTATAAAAATACCAATAATTCTCTGTTGGTTGCATCGTGTGACAAAATGAATACAAAAATGGATCTGGAGACATAGGATAATATTGATGGGGACTACTCAAACCCTATGGTCCCTCACAACGCCCTTAGAGTGCCATGCTCATTATCACCCCATCATAAATAATGTGACCAAAATAATAAAAGTGATAATAATCATTGAAACTCAAAACTGTGTCCATGCGTTGAAAACTAAGATTGTAGTATGTGTTCTAGGTATGTATAGAACATATATAAATAACCTTGATTTGTGTATTCATTGCCTTGGGAAATGTGTTTGACTATGCCAATTGGGTTGACCTGGTCAAAGTACTCCATCTGAAGGTGAGATTATAATGATCTGAATGAATCTACATGCCTTCAAGGTAAAAGATGCTCCAAGATGTATATTAATACCCAACTATAAAATGCTAATCATAATCATGGTGACTAAATAAAAATACATAAACAGAAATACTTGTGTCCTTGAATGGCCTCTGGATCTTCTACGAAGCCCCTTGCATATGGCATACTTACAAAGTTTAACTCACTTGATAATTCTGGGTGAGGGTGGATAAACAAGGCTTAATGTAAAGGGTGAGGACTTATTGTTGACTTTGACCATGTGATCTCTCCCAGTGAAAATGAATACACACAACCAAAGTGACATATGAATGACCGAGAACACTAGGGAATGGTGGTGTCTCAAAAGTGGGTAGAGTACTTGGTCTCGTTTCCTTAAGACTCTAAAAAGTATCCATTCAAAGTTTCACAAGGTTTTAACTTTAAAGCATTTTAAATTTCAAAATACACAAGCCAACCTCCAAGGACAGGTGCCCTAAATAGGATTTTGGGCTCCAGAAAATGACTCAATGTAGATTTGCTACCAGCGAGCGTCCATAGCCTCAACTAGTTTGCCACCCTATTTACCTGTATGGGAAAATGACCTTACATTAAAAAAAAAAATATGAGTGCTCATCCCTTGGCCACTAACTAGTTTTATAACATTTACTTCACTTAGGGATTAGTGGTTAGAAGCACTGCTAATTGCAGCTTTCCTTCTGCATCATTTAGATTTAGCATTTATGTGTTATGATGCATAAGTGTCTAAAGATACTTTTATTGGGCATACTTGGTTTGAGGACTAAAGGAAAACCATCCAGTGACACATGCCGCACATCCCTTCCACAAGGCATCATACAAATGGAAGGAAAGGAACCAAGCCACATACTATAGAGCTAGAGACACAATGCAAAAATGGGGTACATTAGGCACATGGGTTAAAGTGGGGAAATGCTCATCAATATCATAGGTTTCAGTCATAATTCAAAGTGTACAACAATACAAATGAATACTGGATGGATGGAGATAGTGATAAGGTGGTGCCAGCATAGCAAGATGAGGTAATTCTGTATAAAACATGGAATAGACATTGGCCTTACATATTAGATCCCCAACCATTCACAACACAAGTTAGGCATCAAAAGACGGATACAATAAACACAGACCACCATAATAATTATAGTATGATAAGTCAAAGGTATTAATATACATCAAAGAGCAAACTAGAACCAAGAAGCAATATACCTAATCTCACCATATATATGTCTATGTTTGAAGTGCTACTCTATTTGTCAAAACTATACCATCTCTACTACTCTTCTCAAATGAACTATGACTCTACCAAGGTCATCTCAATGGACTAGGAAATGTCAATCATGGCAAGGGATTACTTTGCATCTAGTGCTGAATAAGGCTTTAAATATCTTTGTAATATGGATCATGTTGTAAATCAATCCATGTTGTATCCACATTTGTTTTACTGGATTAGGAAAAAGAAAAAATATACATCTATTGCATCATGGAATCCCAACTACAATGCATGTGATAACAGTGTCAAACACATATTGTGTGTCCCAATGAAAATTATGTGTAACTAGAATCTATAAATGGGGATTTGTATCCAAATTCCTAATATCTGGTTGGTCCTATGGAACCCCCAAACCTACCTGGCATAATTTTTATCTTAAAATAGTTTGTGTTTGTCTAAGAAAAAGTCACCAAAGAGTTTTTAATGAAATACAATGTATTGTTATAAGGAGGTAAGTTAAATTCCATATACTACGAATTTGTCCCATTGTTAATAAAGACAGAGGTGTACATCAATAACTATTTATTTTTATTTTTTTCCAATTTGATGATGTTCATTGTTAATAAAGAAAAAAGTGTACATCAATAACTATTTATTTTTATTTTTTTTCCAATTTGATGATGCTCATTGATTTGAAAGTTTATAAAAAATTCAAACTTTATCTCTTTGTTACTTTTAAATATTTCACTTTTCAATTATTCAATCAATTTCTATATCTTTTGACATTTTCTACCTACAAGAAGTTATATTACAAAGTGCCCCTTATGCCTAGTTAATAGTAGCAATAATAACATTGAAGGGATAAATGCAAGATCTATGGATTGGGTCTCTCCCTCTCTAAAAATTCCACAACCATCTCAATATTTTAAATAAAGAACATTTTTTTTAATAGGTAGTGAGGTGTCTAGTTGAGGTTCATTTATATTTTATTCTCTATTTTATTTAAGGTTAAGGATTTTCGGGTTATCTATTTTTGGTCCATTTTGTTCATGGTTACGGCTTCAAAGGTTCTCCATTTCCATTTTCAATTTAATAAATATTTAGGTCATGAGTTTCCTTAAAGCTTTGGCAATCTAGAAGTTGGTTCAAAGGTTGCAATTGTTGAAATGAAATAACATTCCTGCTCAATGCTCTTTCCATTATGATTATAGAGCTTTAATCTTTGGACTATTCATGTATGTTGGTTCTCTCAATAAAATACGATTTTTTGAGTGCTCTCATGTTATTCTCATTGCTAACTACAAACTTGTGATCTATTGAGTTGCATCACTATAGAGGAAAAGCATAAGGGAAGATACCCTAGATCTTATTTAGGGAGATTAGAATTTGCTAACTTAGGATATCAATGTGGCTCAACTCAACTCACTTATCAAGAATGACCAAATCCTTATATAATAATAAGCTCACACCATAATTACAAATATTTCACAAACCATACTGTAATAAAACATATAATCATCTTTGTCACCATCTCTTGTGATGAGACAACGATCGTCGCCACATATGTCATCCCTAATATCCTAAAACAATAATATATAAAAGAGACTCCCATGTGTTCACTTGGAGTATATTTACACTCCTCACATCTCAAGTTAAGATGTTTCAAACTGCTATTTGTCCCCTTGGGATATTCACATCCATATCAACATAAAATGTGGGGTTCTTCTATGCAATGTCAAACATGATGCTCAAGCTATAGATTAGAGGGCTAGGAGCTTGTTGCAGTTCCATTCAAGATAATAAAAATTGTTGAGATTCCAAACAAAAAATGACCTTACATGTGTAGAGGGATCAAAGTAGCTTTTACTTTGCAATGATGTAATATAACTACTACAACTCGAAGGGTTTAGAATAAAATTTGTAAGGTAATTTCCCTACATGAATGGAAAGGAGGAGAGTGTCTTCCAGTTAATGTTTCTTCTCTCAAATAAAAAACTTTCACATTATACGCATTCTATATATTTTATTCAATGGAAATGAAGAAATATATGTATCCATATCGGTTGTTCCACACAAACTTTCCATGTCTTTGAAAAATTCCAAGGATTGTAGGTTTCAATGGACTCCACAAAATAGAGTGGTTGGAGTTGTGCATCCAAAAAGCAAGGCTATTATTAGGTTTGGAATAAATCTAGGGAGTTTGAGAGGATATATGGGTGGTGGATACATGCATCAATTAGGAAAGAGTGTGAGAGGGAATTACTTGATGATTTTCTTAAGAAAACATCAAAATCATCATTTTATACCAAGGAACCCTAGTGATGACTTCTCCAAGCATATTGTAATCACAAATCGAACTATTAAAGCTCCTTATAAGAACAAACAAAACACATTCACTATTCAAACTTAAAAAACCCACACAATAATAAAACTAAATAACACAAGCTCAATTTATTTATTGATAAGAATAAAGGACCATACCTACCTATCTAGCCCCATTATTAACAGTGAGACTCTCCTTGTCCCCCTCCTTTATTGGAAAAATACTCACTCTTTCATTACCATTTTCCTCATTTAGGATATTATTCTCTAATGAATACTTCATTTTGTCTACTTAGTCTATTGGATTGAATTATGATCACTATATATACTCTGGATTTTAATATATGTACATAAGTGCATTCAAAATAGTTGATTTTTCAATTTTGGTGAGCATGGGGTGCCACGGATAAAAAGGTATTTTTTTTGCAATGAGATGGCATTAAAGGTTGTAGGGCCATCTTTGATGCCAACTAATGGATACCACCATTTTCTTAAGGTTTTGTTAGATCCTGTATAGGGCTGATTTGGATTAGTATGAACTATGAGAATATTTTTAATCTCTCAGATGAAATTTGTTTAGTTGAATTAATTTATAATTCAACATTTTATGCCTCTCAATGTTAAAACTTGGGTCATTAAGATGACAATTCTCTCTCTCAACCACAATACCACAACCTCGTGAAATGGGAAACGCCAAATATCATCAAATGGGCAATAGTGTCAGAGCAAGGTGTGCAGTTGATAATTGCAGACATATGATAAGAGTGCTTATGTGACATGTAAGAGAGTTGGTTGTGGATAAAAAAAATCCTAACATATCGTGTTGGAACTATAGCATGTTAGATTCAAATAATAACAATCTATTTCCCAAAAGCTAGATGTTCATCATTTGCAACTAGTGAGTAAAAGGATGGGAAAGAACGTGGTTATGAATGTTTTCCAAAGAGATACCTATGTAATTCGATCCATATCTAATTCATATCCAATTAGATCCTAACTCTAAAACCTGAAAACACAATAAAGAAACATACCTCCCTTAAACCCAAATGGTTACATGAGAAAATATAAACATATTACTAACTTTTAACCAACTCATTAAGAAAATTGATGCACACATATAAACATTGATTAATGAAGTACATAAGTATTTAGTTGTGTGGGGTGGGAGTTAAAGGGGGTGAGGAGGTCAGGGGGGGACAAGGGAGATCTTCATTTTATTGAAATAAACAACAAATATAATACCTAATGTTGATGCCAACACCTCTCGTTACGATCATCTATTTTCCTCCAATCCTGACTTAAGACACCTCCAAGATTCCAACTCCATGTAAATAAGGGAATGAGAAAAACTTGAGAGTTTTATATCTAAGATCTCACATGGAAATTATATGGCAAAAACAAAAATTTATGTAGATCTAAAGGTCATAAAGAATCATAGATTAAGACTTGTGATTTCTCCAACATAAGGATACACAAATGATTATTCCCTCCTCTCCACCCCTTTATCTCAATTTAGAGTCTCTAGAAGGTGATTGAGACAATTGGTAATGGATTTCCAAGGAGGATAGGTGTCTAGATCACATGAAACTAGATCAAGATTGCCTGAATTTACGTACATTCTAGTTTGTGCATGTTTTCCAAGGGAGACAAATCTTTTGTATTGATAAATAGCATATGAGACGCTCATTCTCTTAAGAGAAAGTGTGTCTATGTGGAAAAAACCTCTTTAGGGCATGTTTTGAGCAACAAAATCAATGTAACCAATAGATATCAAGGCTATATAAGCATTAATGACATAGTGGTGTCAAATGATGATATAACATCTATGTACAATGAAAGTATACATGCGAAGGTGCATAGATGAATTCATTGCGGGATGTCAAGTTTCCTTAATGTGACACACTCAAGGGTGTGCAACATGTGAATGTTCCTCGTATAGTCTGCATATAATGTCTATGTTGAATCCTCCCCATGGTTAATGTTATGTATCCTCATCCCCACAAACAACTATAATAATAAATTAAAATTAAAAGTACATTAACATAT
The DNA here is from genome assembly GCA_001517045.1 of Pseudotsuga menziesii. Classification (NCBI taxonomy): domain Eukaryota; kingdom Viridiplantae; phylum Streptophyta; class Pinopsida; order Pinales; family Pinaceae; genus Pseudotsuga; species Pseudotsuga menziesii. The sequence continues at coordinate 79,367 of LPNX010191026.1, forward strand.
GCATCCATATGGAACATATACATCCATATAGAACATCTTTAGAAATTTTGTCAAAGGAGGCATGGCAAAAATATACCTTTTAATAGAGGTTATGCACAATATCGTTGGATATTCGATTTAGTTCGATAAAAAAGTTAATGTTAAGTATTTATATGAAAAAAAATGAACTTTAAACTTGTATAATTAATCATTTTTATAATCCATTATTGTTTATTAAATTGAAGCCTATCATTATTATAAAAACATTAAAAAAATGACATTTTATATACTATATTCTATAGTGATAAAGATAGAAATGACATCATGAAAAATATTTATTTATTTATTTGTATACCTTGTTGATATTATGGGACAATAAACAACATAATCATAAACCAAAAGATATAATATTATAGGTTATTTTAGAAGTATAACTTTTATTATGAAAAAGTTCTAAACATGCTTCCTTTTAAAAAAAAATTACTTACATTATTGGGGAGAGGAGGTATGGGTGCTAGGGATATAGAGTAGTGCAGGAGATGAAGAGTTAGTGGTATATTGAGCATATGAAATGGAAGGAATAGGGAAAACCTAGGCCTATTTCCAATTCTTAGTGCTTCTTCTTTAAGAGATCACATGGTTCCTTTTGACTTTTGGCTCTATTCAGGAAATACATTTGGTGTAGCTTTCAATGGAAACTCTAAATTCATTCCAATATTTAACACCATAAGGAGAGATTAATACATTTATAGGGAAAAGGGTAAGGGAATTTTGCAATATCCAACAACAATATTCACCCCTAACAAAAGGGATAAGGTTGGATCTACCTCTAACGTCAAGCAAAAAAGGTTTTTTTTGTCATTTGGTAGAGATCCAATTGATGTAACAAGAAGCCAAGTATCACATAGAATTATACACTCCCTGTGATAAACATAAATGGCTAGGGTTCTCCTGTAATATAGATTAATGATCCCCACTTGGGAAACTCATCATTGATTCCTCCTTTGAATACCAATCAACATATGTTGATGATTCAATCATCGAATATTCGGGTTGAAAATCCTAGTGGCAATCACCATGCAAAAAACTCCATGCTTAAAGTGTCAATTAATGGAGAGTTGAAAGTAGTTAAGGATTCAAAGGAATCCAAATCAAAGTAAATAAGTTCAAGATTTGTTAAACACCGTAAGGATATTTCAAGGTTGGTTGTGGGGGAGGGAGTCATGTAGGAGGATATTATGCACTTCCAAAGATAGGATTTAGTTGGGAAATTTCATTTATGAAGGTTCACTAAGGTATTGGGTATAATTTAATTGGTCTATGGTAGTAGGGGTTATGTTCCTCCCTTTCATATTCTTTCCAAGGGATGGATTACCTTCCTATTTATACTAAATAAGGATATGGAGTTAGTCAAATCAAGGATTTGATTTTGGAATAATACTCACGTGGCTCTAAAACACTAGGAACCTAGTTTTGATTAAAATAGAGAAGTTGTGACCGGTCAATCCAAATGGGTGAAACTTCTCAGACTACCACTAGAGCTGTGGAAGGATCAAATACTAAAGGATTAAACATACACTACATAAGTTTATTTATGTTTGTCCTTATTGTTGCTCCAACTCAAATGGGATAGTGGTAAAGATGTGTGTTGAAATGGATATAAGAAAATGCTTTCCAGAGCCAATGGAGATCTCATATGAGAAATGGAATGTAGTCCAAAGGTTGGACTATTAAAACATTCCATTATGTTTTGGTGGGTGTCGACAATATGGTCATATAACAAACAATTTCCCTCATAATAATTTTAATGGGTCATTTAATAAAGGGAGGGTGACACAAGGCTAGGGTTCTCCAAAATCTCCTTTGGTTTTCGACAATATTGAGGGGAATACAAGACCCGTGTCAAATATGAAGGACCTACCCACCACTACCAAGGACCAATCCATGAAAAAAAACTTATAAATAGGTTTCTTTGGAGAACAAAGTCAAACAAATTGGATAAAATTTCTAGTAAGAGGAGAACATAATGGATAATAGAGGGGATTCTTCCACTATTTCAGGTATGGAATCTCAAAATATAGTTTCTATAAGGGTTTCTTAATCTAGAGAGAATAATATAAAAATATCATAAATTATTCTCCAAGTGAAATTACACAAGCATTCAATACTCCTAATTCCAAATGCAATAAACAAGGTAATGCAAGCCCACTTGTTTGAAGAGGTGAGATCCAAGGCAAGATTCTTGATTTATAATAAAATAAGGTATGTGGGAATGGTTATTCTTATAAGGAATCATGGTGGAAACAAAGCAAGATTCTAAATGGCCCAGTTGAGAAGAAGGTTGATCAAGATACCAATTTAGATCTTTTAAACCATTACAACTCTTAGGATATAGAGGTAGAAGATGGAATCCAATTGGATGGAGTTGATATTCGAATATGATCCTTGCAAGGTAGGAATTCCTTCACCCACCTAACAAAGGAGAAGCCAGAAATAAAATTCAAGGCTGGAAAATAAAGTACCATCACAAGGACCCTTGAAGTAGGGAAATCCTCCAAAAAGAAAATGATGGTTGTGGGTAGTGTATCCATTGGGATATGATACCTAAAGGGGATATTATAGGGTTTTTTCAATTTATATTTAGAAGGAAGGTCTATTGATTTAATTAATGGATAGAACAAAAAGTATAGGGTTTCCAATTCTAAGATCCTCCAATTAGGAATAAAGGTGGATATACAATCTCTAAGTTTGGGGAAGTCCTTCCATTTTGAATAATATGTATGGAGAAGAGCATTTTGGGAGAACTGGTTTGGGAATTAAATATTTAGGAGGGGTGATCTCCTTGTCATTCGAGAATGTGATTTCATAATGAAATGATGTTAGGTATGGGGAAGGAATGGAAAGTCGGACCCCTGAATTAATTTCTTCATCTATAATTTTGAAGAGGATAACTTGTGTGAGGTGGTGCCAGACAAGCTGGCCCCCACATGGAAGAACATTTTTTTACGAGAAGAGGAAATATCTAAGAGGATTAACATATTTTTTCTATATGATCGAGACTTGATAAAGGGATCAAATATTAGATCCTAGGTAGGTCATAGGGTAATATCATATCATTCTCCCATTTTCCTACAAATGGATATTGATGACCGAAATCCCCCCTATTATTTCAAACTTAATTATAACTAATCATGAGATGAGGAGTATAATGTAATGGTATACAAGACATGGGTGAATCTCGGTAGTGTAAATGATGATATATGTGTGTTTTAATTCCATAAATCATTAAAGAATATCAAAATTTAACTATGGATTGTACATTAGAGAAACAAAACAACAGTCATATGGAATTGCACATTGTAGAATCTCATATTAAATAGATACGTGAGTATAACATTAGTGACATATTTGTTGAAGAAGACCAATTAACTCTAAAGAGGTTGTACGACTCAAGAAGGGATATTATACACTAGGAAAGATCACAAAGGATACTCAAAACTAGTGCCAGTTGGGTTGCTCAAGGAAATAAGAATACCATATTTCCAAAACTTTCGAAACGTGAGGAAAATAGTGGACACACTATAAGAGGTTCAATATGTTGATGGAATTAGAGTAAAATTTTCAAAAGAGTTCTCATAGGTAGGTACAACACACTTCCAATGTTTATTTAAGGAACTAATTAGGGAAAACACAACATTTTTTTTAAATATTCCTCGGTTCTATGACCCAATTTCAAAGGAGGAACTAAAAGAGGTAGTACACACTTTCCAAAGAGAAAAAATCACAAGACTAGACAAGTGTCCCATTGAAGTCTATATGTTTTTTTTTATATTATGGAGAAATATTTGTTTGTAGTTGTTGAGGAATCCAAAAGTTCTAAGAATTCCTTTCAAGCATATAACTCAACCTTACTTTCATTGATACCCAAAAAAGAAAAACTAGATTCCTTTGAGGACATTAGGTTGACCTATCTCTGCAATGTTATGTATAAAATCATGTCCAAAGTAATAGCTCAAAGGATAAAACCAATTCTATCAAATGTGATTTCCAATAAATATTTTAGTTTTATGAATGGTAGATAGATACATGATGGAGTTGGGTGACTCAAGATTCATTTCACACAATTAAAACAAGTTGTCATATTTCATTATAAAGTTGTATCTATCCAAATCATATAATGATTTAGTTTCATTGTTATACATCAAATTAACCTTAATACATATAGTGTTTTGTTGAGGCATCAACCTACCCCAAGTCAACAAACTTGAGGACACTCCTTAATTTTGTAAATTTTTACATTAATATTAATCATTTTAAATGCCTTCTTAATTCGTCTTACCTTCAAGATGTTCTTGAGTTGTCCTGATGATGAATGAGCATAGTCACAAACTCTTTCGCTTGCTAATTACATTCAAGTTTATAGTTTTAAATCATGCTTTGAATTTGATTATTTTCTTAAAATAGGACCTCACTTGCTCATCTATTATTGTTTTTGTCAAGTTTGGTTCAAACATGGTTTTATGTATATCACTTGTTGGTACTTGTGTAATTATGTGTATGCATATTAGATTGTTGATCGTACAAATTCGCGAGCAACACACTAATCATATCATTGCATGATTTTATTTTCTTTTGCATCACTATGCAAATTTTTATGCTTCACAGTCACAGGTGGAATTGAAGACCAAGTTCTAAGAAAAGTCTTGTCTCAAGTGAGAAGAGATCACGAGAAATGAAAAACTGAAAATTAATGAACAAGAATGTGCCTAACAACATTTTCATGAACATGGCGTGAAGAATTTATGATCAAGGATTGAATGTGTATCACACTAGTGTAGGTTTACATCTAACAATGCAATGACATAACTAAGTAACTTACTCAATTGTGTCTCTTAATTCACTATTTCACCACTAAAACCACAATATTATGTGTCGTGGGAATGCCATGCTAAGTGATCGAAATGAATAATTATTGAATTCACACACAAAATGATTTTTCAACCTTTTATGATCATGGTATACATTTGGATGGCCATTAGAAAGTTTGTGGATGAGTTTCTAGTAAAATCGACAAAATCAATCATTTTTTGCCAAGTGTTAGCATCATATGCCAACATACCATTTTCATGGATTAAAATAAATCAAGTGTTAGGGTTTCTCACTCGATTCAATGCTCACACTGAAATTATATATAACAAGGATAAAAAATGAACAAGAAAAAATTAATTTTAACAATACATCCTCCTATACAATACCCAAACTTCTAATTAAAAATTCCTTTGTCTGTAAAAAGGGTGTCTGACCAAAATGACATTTTCATCCCTAGAAGAGGCAAGTTGTAGGTTTTTAGGATCTATAAATCCAACAAAACTAACATAATTGGATTATAACCCCCACAAGTAGGTAAATGCATGTTATTATGTTCATGTCAACAAGACCTTCCAAACATAACTAATCATGAAATATGTGCTCCCAATGCCAAAACAAGATATCCATCCACTTGTTGGAAATTCATCAATGAATTATACACATTGCAATGTATAGTTTCATGCAAAGTGGGAAGTAGTTATGCATGCATTTTACATAAAAATAGGGATTCTTGTGAAAACACCATTTAATTAAAATTTTAATGAAATCGAGGTAGTTATTAATGGTTTTCCAATGTCATCGAAGCTAGAGGTATTTTGAGGTGGATAACATGTTGTATGTCAAATTTCAAAGGCCTATTTGGAGGATTATGAGTTGAATATTATCTGGGCCTCAAAATCCCCCACAAGTTTCAATTGGTGTTGTTGTTGTTTGATTTCATTCATTGTGTTAATTAAAGCGCTAAATTTAGCAATTAAGTGATCAAATTGTTTTATAGGTTTATTTTACTATGATTTGAGTTTCATGGAAAATATTTCTTTCTCCCAAGCTTACATCGCTCACTTGCCATTTTGTAGACTAACCAAAACGAAGAATTTGAAAAAGTGAAAATAAAATATTTAAACTAGGGGGGGGGGTGGTAGTTCCTTGATTCCCCGCTATCTAAGCTATCTAAAGACATAATTGCATCTTCCCCACTCTATCAAGTCCCCGGCCCGATATCTCTATGAGTAGTCTGATGAAGTTTTATCTTCCCCACTCTATAAAGCTCATCCCCTTTATCCAAGAGAGTTCTCTTACTTAGGTAAGCTGCCTCTCTGCCCAGCTTCGATAGACATGCCCAGCTTCAATATCACCCTAAGACATGAATTCTATTGTTAATTCTATTGAGGAAAACCGCTTCTTTGAAGATCCAATGTTAAAATGTGAATTCTCTACTTTAAAATGTTCATTCTACTGAGGCAAATCGAGGAATTAGAGCCTCTCCAGTTAACCCAGGCAGAAAGGTACTTGGGGGCTTGACAGGCATGTAAGGCAAGAAATTAAGAACAAATATGCTAGGTGGAAAAAAATAATGGTAAAAATAAATCTAATTTGTGTTTTATATCCTAATTTAGATAATAATAAAAACAAGTGAAATACCTTCCCAAAGTGGTGTTTCTCACTTGATGGAGCTCAAATAAGCATCCAAGTAAGCAATGGGGTTCCACATGATGAGAAATCTACAATAATGCAAAATATCTCTACATTGGTATCTTCCCCAATACCTTAGTCTCTACAAGAAATAGATGAATGAATAAGAACCACAAGAATATGCACACCACAAATTCCATATATGGTATTATAATTAAAATGGTACAATTACAATAGGTTGTGACTCTATTTTATAGACTTTATGAGTTGTTATTGTTATAATATTATAAACCCACTCCATACTTAGGATAACAATAATTAGTCATTTATGGTTAATTTCCTATGTACTAACCTAGGTAGTTGGCATCCACTAGGACCACTTGGTCAATACTTGTCATATCTACCCTATGACCACCTTTATACTGATTATGGTTAGTTTCTTCCAACTTTATTGACTGCCCAAAATGGAAACTGTGCCTTCTCGTTTTTCCTGCCTTTAGATAGCTTTATCCTGCTTTTCAGTAGATAAGGGAAAGCTAGTCAAACTCACGGGGTCTTCACTTAGTGAAACCATGTCATAGTTCCTTCATTCATGGGATATTAAAGTATACCCCTAATTTCACTAGATATTGATAATTACTTACAAAAATCCTTTTGTTTATCCCCCCTCCCAATACACATTTCCAATTAAAAAACCCTATTTTTTCAATATATTCCTTATTTTTACTAGAAACCCATTTTTATACCCCCCCCCCATACCCTATTTACCTCTCCCCAATACCTACAATATATTGACCTTATTTTTAATAATTACAAACCCCCCTTCATGAATGAACATGATAAGATATTGCTCAACAAGGTGAATCCCCCGTGGTCAAACTTAGAAACTGACATCTTTTGTGACCAACTCATCCTCCACGATTTTCTCTCCAGATTCCATGATTAGCAATACTTTCCATCACTCACTCATGCTTTAGTCAATTCGTGAGCTCCTTGGCAGATTTGTAAAGTGCTTTAGTAACCTATGGGGGTTTATCATATTTAGTACGCTTGATTTATGAGCTAGTATGAGTTGTCTTCTAGCAACTCTATTTTCCTTTATAAGGATGTATTAACAATGTAATATTCATCATTAATGAAGCATCAATTCATTTGATAAATAGCCAATTACTATTCTTCACTTCTCATGTACTCAGTCTCATTATTCTTCTCTATATTTTCCTTGTTCATGCTTGTGAGATTGTCTTGCAGCTAGATCTTTATCATGCGCTTCTACATAGCATCAAGCCTCTATTTCTTCATAATAGTATCAGAGCTTCTATTTCTATAGTTATCATATCTAACTTACTCTAAATTTAGAAGGATAAGTTGAGAGAATATCTCAACCATTTTAACAACTCCTCTAACTAACTAGTCACTTATAGAATGTGAGTTTATTACACTATGGTAACATTAAAATACAACACCCCTCTTAAGGATTACATTACTAAAAAACAAAAAACAAGCAAACATTGGCTAAAATATAAAACTAGACTACATATTAAAAGCTTTTTCTTTTGAAAATAGTTCTTGAACAAGTAATCTGACTCCTTTAAGTTGTTCCCCGTTCCACCGAATGGTATAGTCTTCCAGCTGTAATCCAAGTTTCCCAACATCATTGGATACCATTAGCACTTGCAATGTCTCATAACCCTCATGAAGGTGTGATGTTAAACTTTGAGATCTTGGATCTCCCCTAAACTATTGGATATCAATATCCACATGCATATATCATAACCCCAATGAGGTATAGTTTCTCCAATCCACAAGCATTTTGAACTATTTGAACAAATATATATGTTTAATTGTATCCTTCCATGTCTTAAACACCATGAACGCTTGCACCTCCTTCTACCACAAGATAATCATCTTTTTCTCAATATTCTTCTTCTTCTTCTTATGTTTCTGCAACATTTTTTCAACATTGTAAGAAACAAGGACATGAGAAGTCTGATTGTCAATTGAAGAAGAAAATTTTAATTGTACAGTCTCCCATTGAGGACAATGTTGGTGCTCCCATTGATATCACTAGTGAAGACACCATATATGATGAGTTGAAGGGACAACTCAATAAAGTTACCTTCCTTCGTCATGCCACTACCTAAATAACCAAAGATAGTCTATTTATCACATGTGTTGATCTCACCCATGATTTCTCCACTGCTTGTATTCTCAACAATGGCTCCCAAGATAATTTGATTGTTAAATCCATTGTCGATAAGTTTCATTTACCAATGGGATTCCATCCTCATCCTTATGCACTTGGATGGATGGATGAAGGTACATATTCCTTGATCACACACACATGCACTATCTTGTTTGCTTTTGCTCCTAAATTTGTGGACAAATTCACTTGTGAAGTAACTGACATGGATTGGTATGGTTTATTACTTGGTCATCCTTATCAATATGCATAAATATAACATCAAATATTTATTCAGAGTATAGTAGAACTACCACAACAAAACTCCCCTTGAAAGTATTATGTAACTTTCATTTGATGGCCCTATCCAACTTTGTAGCGTTAGGTTACTTCAACAGTTTTTAAGGCTTCTTGTACACTTCCTCCTGCAACATCTTTTTTACTCACTTGAAATGCCACATCAAGAGGACATTCATCAAAATTCAAAGATTCTCACCCATTATAAAGTTTTATTTTTCCTTGGAAGTTCAAATATGGAAGCCTCTTTTCATAAGTTCATCACCCATTTCAACATCAATCATCACCTAAAACTTCCCTTCAAGTTCATAAATTTCTCTATTCCAATCATTTGAACATTCACAATGTCATGAACACACATCATAAGTCAACATTTAAAACAAAGATATTAACTAGTCATTATACATATATTGTTCTCGCTTTTCATCTTCCACTCATTGCAGATCAAGTTTTTGACAAAAAGACTCACCAAACTCGTCAATGATCCATTACTTACTACCTTGTTACTAAGCAAGGTCAAATTCAACATCAAGCTCAATGGGTTTCTCAACAGCAAATGCAACAACAATTTCCTTCTATTATGAAAGCATTGGATGTCAATGCTTTCGTTGTTGGGAGGAATGATAAGGATTCTTAGTGATATATTTCAGTCTATGGTTTGTTTCATATGAGATATTAATCTCATAATCTTATTTGTATGTTGTGCTTATTATTGTTATTATGGCTTTGTTGTATGTAGCCTTTTAGTTTTCTATTCTTGTGGATTAGTTGATATATTGGGATCTTATCCCTAACAACTAGCTCTATTATTGTATTTAGTTGTTATTAATTAGAATATTGCCTCCTAGTTTGTTGAGGTAGATTTCCTCATGTAAGGCTATATGATCCCATGATTGTTTAATTAAACATCGGTCATGGATTTTGTTTGCACACATTTGGTGTAGTAGTCCACTATTGAATGGTATTTTTCCACATCATTGGTGGTATTTCACATATCAATTCAAGACTCCGCACCCTGATGAAAATATAGAACTCCATGCCTTAATCTTTCAAAGATTTAGGACTCCATGCCCTAATATTTTCCATAGAGATAAAACTTTGTGTCTTAGTATCTCATTGATTCGGGACTATGTGCCTTTCCCTCCATGACTTCTCATATATTCTTTCTTTAAATGCCATGTTTCCCTCAAGGTACTTAGTGTGAGCTCATATCCATATGATGGTATTGTTGGAAAGTTCCTTTTTCCCTAGATCTACACACATCATACCCACATAGATTAAGAGCATCAATTAAAATTCAGAATGAATTAACTTAATCACATTTTACTCAAATGTGTACACGACCTCCTTGGTCATTTTTTCTCTAAGGAAATGGCTTGCACAATCATCTCTAATATGAACATATTTACTGGCAAGTAACTAAGTTCCCTTCCAAATCCTTATCATCACAAAGTTAAGCATACATAATCATATAAATCATGTATCATCAACCAGATCATAATCAATTATATGTTCCACGTAGAAATGATCATCCATATGTCACAATCATATATCATACCATTTTATGAACCATATGCAAAAGAAAAACATACATATAACATGTTCTTAATCAATATCGATCTAGTACACATAATCAAAGATGTAATCATCCATAAGCAAGGATGCAACCATGTATATAATATATGCATATATATCAATGTTCACCAGTCAAGTGACCCAACCAAGTCCATGACATATAAGTTTTGCATACAAAATCCATAAAAAATCATCTTCCTCAGGTATCATAAAACTATACTAGCCACAATGGGACATTGCATACTCCACATCTTGGGATAAACTTGGACCAAAGTTTAATTAAGAAAAAAAGAAAACTCAAGATGCATAGTGGAAGTGTCCTCCCAAGTAGCACAACTAGGATTATACAAGTCCCATTCGACCTTTACTTGGTCTATCATGCGACATTTGATTTGTCAATTGTGATGATCAAATATATGTAAAGTTTGAATTTAAAATTAACACACTTTGGTACCATTAGAAAATTACAATAATTTCAAACCACTAACCATCAAAGTTTCCTCAACAATCACAAGTTTTCAGCCAATAATGGGTTGTGCAAACACTTGTCTTCGACAGTTATTTCAAGTGTCTCGCACTAGAGATTGAACATATCTTGCTCAGGATCCCATAATTGTACCAATGATTCCAACAAAAAAACTTCAGCACACATGTTTGTGGTACGAAATAATTTCAACAAACCGCATATTCTAAGGGCATTTAAGGTCAATGGATCTCCCAATGTTGCTCTATCCATGTCCTCATGCTCTCTCTCCCTCCATTATAACACCATGATGCCTACAAAATATCATATTTTGGCCATTATAAAGGGAAAACACACTATCCGCAGAAAACGTGACTATCTAGTTATTGCATTGCATACCATTCACGGGTTGCATGTTGCATACCCGCGAATAATTCTCGAATTCGCGAGTTTGCAATGGGCTACCCGTGGTTCCCACATGGTGCCCTTACAACCTCGCCAAAAGGCCCAAAATTGCATAATAAAAATGAAATAAAAGGCATAAATGAAATCTAAGGAAGAGATGGTCTACCTGCAACTCGTTGTTCATGAATCCACCCACTGGTTGGCTCGTACAAACATTTGAAGTTAAGGGAGATTTTGCACTATATGAGGTTAAAAACCAAATGAATTGTTTTTTTAACAAACCAAGTGAACTATTTATAGTAAAAAAGAAAAAATTTACCCATTTTGATATAGTTTGGTCAAATTTTCACTATTTTAACTAAGATTGGTTGTTTTTTACCTAGTTTTGCAGCGGATGAGAAAAATTGGAGTATATTATCCCAACATATAGCATCAGGTTTGGCTTCCATTGTGATTTGCATCAACACCTTATACCTTTGCAAACCTTAGGATCTCCTTTGTTATCCACAGACTGCGATCTGTAACCTTCATTTTCTTCAAACATCGTTGTTCTTCCGTGTATTAGAGCCTTCCATCATGGGAAACCCTAGCTAGAACACGTTTTGTCAATAATGGTGCCCATGCCGCATGTTTCTAGGTGGCAAGATCCTTCATAGTTGTTTTTACACAAAGACAAGCCTCATACTCTCTCTATTGTTGACTACACTTTGTCATAAGGCCCCAGTCATATGGATTTATCTTCAAGCCTTGGTCTAACTCCTTAAAATTGACTAGATATTCGAGTTACTTGTTGTTTCAAACTCGTTAAATGAAATGAAGGATCATCCATATCGGTATAAGTTTAACCCTTTTCCGGACCATATGGATTACCTACAAAAAAGGAATACTCTAGTTCACTGTGGCTAGAAGAGTATCTTCAGGTATAGGTTTATCTCTTTTTTTGGGCTTGGAGGACTAAATTTATGAAAAAAAGAACCTGTTCGAGCTCACTTTTTTTTTGTGCTTTGGATTAAACAATGAAAAATATTCTGAGAGTTCTTTATGTCATTATCATGCTCGTTAAACTTCAGCACAAAGCATCGAGTTTACTATTGTTTATCCCATTCTTGTAAATGAATGGAGCATTCTGAGTGATCTTTCCTTCCTTCACACTCGTTAAACTAAGGCTATATGTTTGCTTTTGAAGGAGCGTCGGTTTGGTGATAGTTTACCCCTTTTTTGGACCTTATCGACTAAGTAAAAAAACGTATACGTTAGTTCTTCGGAAGCTAAGAGAATTCTCCTTTGGATTGTTTTATACTTTTTCGAACTTGGGAGACTAACTTTATGAAAAATCACCCCCCTAGAGTCTTCTTTGGAGTTTTTAGACTCAAAATCATGAAAACACCGACGAGCATTAACTGATTCGGGCTCGTAAAATCCACGAATTAGTGTTATATCAGGCAATATTCTCTCTTTTCTTCAAGCTTGCTCAAAAATGAAGAAAGACTCAAGTTTAATTTCTTGCACTCATTAAAACTTAACAAGAAAGGAAGGAAGGAAACACAAACTTTTGTACGTGGTCTGGAAGCAAGTCCCTTGAAAAAAGCACTAGTTTGAGTATCACGTTACTCATGTTTCAGTTTTTCACTTCCCAGTTCAACTCAGCCTTTCGATTCATTACTCCTCCACTGCTTACTTCTCCTAAGTACATGGGGAATATGTTGATGTCTCCTACATTGCGGATTGGTCTGGTTATTTCCTTGAAGTTTAATGCTTCCTTGGATCATCTATGTGTCATACTCATTGTTTAAGGATCCTTATCCTCCGTCTGTTCACCTTGATCCCTATCAATTTCATATTTGAGATTATCCTATGTACATCTTCCCTTATCCAGTCTACCAGTTGCTCTGATGACTTGTTGAAGGATTCATTGACTTTTTCTTCACATATGACTTCTAATTTGCACCTACTACAAGAAGAATACCTACAGTTTCAAGTTAGTACCTTAGGATCCACTTCACATATTGGTGGACTCCTCTGCATTGGTTGTGAGTATAAATTTTTAACTGATATTTTGATGGTATCCTTCCATGTTCAACTTCAATCAACCTATTCACATGGTAGGATTCGTACTGGTTATTATGGATTTGGATGAATACCTTGGGTTTACAGCCTCTATAACCTAAGTTGCGCAAGATTGTGCCATGCATGGTGACACTTTTTCCAGCAATTGAATATCTATCATTGTACTCATGTGGCTAAGATCCACCTTTGTAAATCATGCATGGCCCTATAGCCCGTATCATATGATGTATCTTGTAAAGGAGCTAGTGTTCCTCATTATTGAACATGGCATACTCAATGATGATTTTGTATAAATAACCTCATAGAGTCATATAGTCTAGAGAACTCATTATCTTCAGGAATGATTTGATATGGGGCCTCTTCAATCCCCATATATAGTCTCATTCTCCACTAGACCCCATGTTATGTATATTGAAATTGTCCTGATGGACTTCATATCTCCTTTCCTATAAAGGAGTGATGAATTACATGTCCTTTTTTGTTAACACAACACCTAGGGACCTATAAAATGTACAATAAGTGGGAACTTCATGCTTCTTGTTCTAGGTATCTAGGAAATCCTAAATTATGGTCTTAAAGGGATCTGGATCTATATTCAAAATAGCCTCCATTTCTCCATCAATATATTTGTTTGACATGCTTTCAATCGATGAATTGGGCTCATGATCTCAAGGTTTGGGTTCTTTCCTCCCTTTCTCATCTCCTAATAACAAATGTGGGTCATACCTCTAAGGATGGTTGTGTGGGAGATTATATTGTATTAGGATCTTGATGGCATCCTTAATGCATTTCCTATCATTTATGGCATAGCCACCTCTGGGTACAGGGAAGGCCATCTTTCCTTTCTTCTTGGATTTCATGAAATAGATATCATCAATCTCTGCTATCAACTTGACACATTCCAACATAAACACTCTTGAGGTGAGCAATTTAGTTATGTTGTAGGGTGTTGATTATTTATTTTATGGTCTTATCACTATGAAATCGGGACCTAGGATCCAATCCCCCTTCTTGTTGGCATCACCTAGTTGTAAATATTTCCTTATCTCCTTATAAATCCTCTTAGGATCCTTTCTATGGACTATGGAGAAGGTAACATACATGAAATGTGAATTATGTTTGAGATAGGATGAACCAAACTCCCCTTTCCTAACCTAGGGAAACCACTATATGCATCTTGGAGCCTAGTTCTTCTAAGACTTTTGTAGGTTCAGAAATGCTTAGAAATGGCTTTGATGATAAATGAACATATATACCAGGTAAGAGGGGCACTTGACTACATCATTTGTCTGGAAATATACTAGTTGTTGCTTCCTTCATATTGTTATTGCCTCAACATACCTAAACTTTGGGATAGCAGGTGCATTATAAGAATCAATAATGACTACCATCCCCTCATCTATATCAACATCACTCTCCCTACTCAAGATCAAGGTCAACATGGACAAACATTCTTGGGCCCGTGGGGAAAAAAATTTGATCCTCCATGGTGTTGGGGGACTTTAGCTAGGCCCTGGTTATAATTCAGTCTCTTGAAGATAGCCCTCTTTTTAGCCTAATTTATGCCTCTGAATCTTTGTGTTTGGTTCTCATGGTAGAGCACAACAAAACCTATGGAGGTACTCAACATCTAGGAGACAATTTGGGCATTAATTACAAAGATAACATCCTCTCTATCAGTAAGGTTAAAGGGGAGGTAGCAAGATGGTAATTATTTGCACAAAATTTCACAAATTCGAGGAGAGGGAAAGTGTCATGGATGATATATTGGGATAACCTAGATAGCCATTAAGAATAGTAATTTATCCCTTATGAATACCACCCACAAATAGAGCCAATGAACTATCATCGAGAAGTAGTCATGTGGGGTATGGCTACATATGGAAAGACATCCATGAAAGGGGGAATACTGGAAGAGGAGATGTCATTGGTATTAGATATGGCACTAGTGGAACAAGAAGTAGAGCTTCATTAGGTGGTTTTTGAAGTTTTTGGCATGGTGATTGAATTACAAAGGACACGAGCATGACATGAAGTAGGTTATATGTGATACATGCAAAGATAAAAAGGGCCAAAGGTTTCTCAGAGTAATTACAAAGGAATTTTGATTGAGTTCAAGTCCAAAAAAACACTTACTCAATAACTCAAGCAAAAACTCTATGTTTAAGAAAATGGTACCAGGAAGGAAGCTCTATCATGGTCATTAATGGAGTTTGAGGAGTCATTTTAAATCACTTAGTCATTGTTCCTTGAGTGTATATGCTTGATTGATTGCAAATGTGAGAAGAATATATTATGGGCACTTAAGAAGTGGCAAAATATTCATCCATGTCTTAAAATGTTGCAATTCATGGTTGCGTCGATATTTTTCAACTCGAGTTGTATGGACACATTTCATCATTTCATTGGAAGGTTTATTCTCAGTCAAATGAGTCACACTCATGGACTTATGGAACTGTCAAATGTTATGTTTAAAATTTACGATGAAATGGAGTGTGGCATCCTAGAATCCCCCTTTGTAAAACAAATTATGCAAGAGAGTGTGATCAACTTATTTTTGGATCCTATTAAATTTGGGTGTAAGCTAAATGATCGGCAATTCGCACCTGCTTTTCGACAAATTTTCTAGCCAAAATACATCTAAAACTATTGAAATTGCAGTTTAGGATGTATTACATAATCGAGGTTCCCCATGGGTAATCAAGTACACTGAATGTGTTTCTGCAATCAAAAATGCAATTTGAACAATAAAAAATTATGACTTAAGCAAAAATCGTGTCACCAAATTTCAGCAAAATGTGCAAATTGCATACTATTTAGCTTACTCCTTAAATTTGGGTCATTGATTCCCCCCTCTTTCTGTCATGCCTCAGATGGGACACTCTCAATGTGAATATATCTCGTCTCTTGATATAGGGTGAGGGATCAAATTATGGCCATTCACGCTAGCTCTTCATTCACAAGACCTCATCGACAAGTTTGAGCATGAGGAGATATGGTCCCTTAATCCATGGGGAACGAAAGGATATTGGTCATTCATGATATTGGTTCATAAGTAGGACCTGAATCACAAAGAAATGTGTGAACAGATCTACATTGTAGATTGGTGTAGCGCTAAAGGATCCCAGTTGTTCATGTGATTGTTCACATCTTATAATCATGGAAAATTGATGCAACACAAAGGGTTATGGTTCATAAATCTAACTAGCCAAACAAGTCAAGGTCATTGGAAGCCCTTGTGTATTTACATACCCCGCTATGAAACCTCATTGCAAATTATTGTGGATCGTATATCTGACTATACCAAAAAAATCATTGTTGCCAATTCCAAGGACCCCCTCTGATATAACCATATTCCTCCACATGAGAAAATTTACATGATCAATCCTATGGGTGGGTTTGAGCTTGGTAGTTTACCTGCTCTATGTGGCTGGAAAGGTGAATTTTGAAGAATTTTTTTCAAGGGAACAACAACCTCAAGAACAATTGAAGATAGACTATTGGATTTTTATTTCATGGCAATTCCAAGCTCTATAACAAAGTTTTTTTAGAGAGTGAGAAAAGACAATTTGGTTGGCATTTATGAAAAATCCCACGAAGTAGAAAATAAAATGTCAATTTTCAAAGGATATATTGATATGGTAAAGAGGAAGAATGCACTTTCTACAACACAAAACAAAACATTATTAATAACAAAGACAAATACCAAATTTGAAGTATATATGGAGAATTTGTAATGTGTGATTTGAAAATTGGAAAAGACATATTCGACCTACCAAAGAAAGTGGAAGAATGATCCTTTGGACAGGGAAATTTCAAACTATTTTAGGCTTCTAAATCAATAGTATTTGTGACACCACCTAGAACTGCTATTGTCAATAACTTTGTAGAAGTGGATGACATGGCTATCGAACATTTGTGCCATGTCCATTAATCAAAAAATTCTAAGAATACATGCCCATATTGAGTTTATGTCATTGGTCACATTTTTAATGAAGAGTAACAATCTTCAACTATAGAAGAAAATATGGAAGTAATGGAGGAAGAAGTGAATCTTCTTCAATAATGCTATTGCGGAGATGGATTTTCTATGTATGAAATATCAAGGCCATAGAAGAATAAGATATAGGGGGAGAGATTCACGCCATTTAGACAACTAAGCGATATTATTCTCTCCAAAGTAGATAGAAAGTTATATTTACTACTTTGCACATGCCCTTGGTTGCCACAAAAAAAAAACTTCTTCTTTCACTCCTTCAACATCTTCTTCTGTTAATGGTATGAAAAAGTTTTAAGTTAACATTTATTTGCATGAATTACTCGGTATTATCCAACCTCATGAGTTTTTGTTGAAAACTTTGAACGATTCAACCACCACAAAGGAGAAAGTAGTAGTGAAGGCAATAATTGGAGAGAAGACTAAGTCCCAGACTCCTCCATTTATTTATTTATTATGTTTTAATCATAAAGTGCATAACTTTCTAATTGATTTAGGGGCATCTTAGAACATCATGGCTTACTCATTATGCAAGAAATTGAATTCCAAACCCCTCAAAATTTCATGCATTTTATTCGCGCAAACAAATCAAAGGTAGAGGTTATGGGTGAATTAAAAGTCATTTTAATTTGAGTTGCTTCCAATCCATGCCTGCATAAAATTATAAATGTTATTGTTGTCAATATTCTAGAAGACCCTGGTTTCTTGTTGAGTAGAGACTAGTCATAGAATCTCGTAGAATATTTTGTAATTAATTGGTCTCAACCATGGTTGCCTTGGAAATGAAGACCAAACCAAATCAAAATTGGTTGGGAGAAGCACATGAAGTACATAATCATGGAGTTGAAAGGAACAAATGAGCCAAACATGTTTTCAGAATTGGTCTCAAAAATAACTTTCTTGCTTTTCCTTCCTTAATAGATTAAAACACCGATGATGTCTCTTTGCAGGCACGACCGTTGATTCTCATCATACCGTTTCATAATTAGATAGTATAAATAGCACTGACTTAGATGTTAGCATTTGACCATGGTTTTTCAACAAATCCATGTCTAGAGAAGGCATGGGTGCAAGTTGCTTGATTATTGATTTGAATGGTAAACACACCCTTGTTTCTTATAGACTTGATTTTGACTCACTGATAACACAATAAGGTATGAGGCCATAGTTTTAGGGCTTAATAAATCTCTTGATATGAGTATTAAATGCTTGAAATATTTTTCTGACCACAAGATGATTATGAGGCAAGTAAAAATTTATATAATTTGTAAATTGCCTCATTTGAAAGGTTAAAAAGAAGGAGTATATATTTATATCTATGAATTTGAAGTTTTTAATAGTATTTCCATTCATCACAAAGAGAACGCATAAGTTGATTAGTTAATGTTGCTCCTCATTTACCTTCGTTGAGTGATAAATTTTGAGATAAAATTTGTGTTGAACTATGGTTCAAGCCCTCAATCTTGGACAATATTGTAAATTGCAAGGTTTTAAATGAAGATAAACATAATATGGAATTTTTAACCACCAAAGGCACATTCAAAGATGCAATCATTGATTGCAAATACATGAAAAGGCCTTGAATGATTGCAAATATGAGATGCTTAATCTAAAGACCAAACATGATCCTCAAGAATGTTGTTACCATGGAGAAGTTGTTCAACTCATAAAATCATGTTAAGAATGGTATTGATGTTAAAACTAACAACACCTCACTATGGTGCAAGGTTATTAATCTTGGGACTAAAGAGAAACTAAGAATTATTAACATTGGTTCTTGTTGTACTAATGTCAAAAGACAACCATAAATAAGTTTGGTCAATAAATATCATGATGTGTGTGTTTGGACGTATCATTATATTAAGGGTTCCAATACAAAGATCATTTAACATGTTATACTCCTGAATGTTGATATAAACCCCTTTCAACAACAACTTAGAAAGATAGACCCTTGACGTGAACCATTAATCCAAAATGATTTGAGGTAATTATTAGATGCAAAGACGATATTCCCCTTTCTAACATTCTTCTTGGGCTGTGAATCTTACTCAAGTGAGAAATAGGAGTGGTAAAAGTATAAGACTGTGTGTCGAATTCAAAATCATAAACACTTCATCAAAAAAGGACAATTATCATATGCCTTCCATGGTGTAGAGCCTATATCAAGTGACTAATTATAATGTGACACTACTCTTAGAGGATTCTCTAACTAATGGAGTTTTTTTTTATAGAAAAAAAAAACCACTTTATTCACACTAAATAAACATGGACTTCCCTTTCAAGGCATACATAAAGATCGTAACGCTAAAACATGCACACATAAGTTGCCACGCGACATGCACAAAAGTCATCAAGAGGTCATACATATCTTCCTCATGTTCCATGAAATGTTTTTTGGAGCGCTATCATAACCTTACATATTGATTTACCAAACGATTATTTTCGTAATATTTTATCTCCGTTATTTCTGGAAGGAGCAATAAATCCTCTTTGGACAGTTTGTCTGCTTCGACATTCAATTCTCTGTAGATATGTTGGAAATAAATTGACTCAAAATTTTCCATTTGGATTCTTATTGCTCTTAACAAATGTTGAAGATGTGGTGCATTTATTTGCAGCTGTCCATTTTCCCAATCAATAGTCAATTTAGAGTCTCCAAAGAGATGAAGGTTTCGAACATTATTTTCCAAATCTATTCGAAGGACTGACCATAAGACTGATAATTCTGCCTTGTTATTTGCGCCCTGTCCTGGAGAAAAAGTGATCTCTGTCTTTGTTGATTCATCCAAGGAAAGAATTCCTCCTGCTCCTCCTAGGGGAGGATCCCCTTGGCTTGCTCTGTCAAAGAAATCCCATGGAGTATTGTTTTCTATGTTCGACAGTTTGAGCACTCTTCTTGGTTTTAGTTTAGGTGTTGTTTGATGTTCCATTACCTTCTACAAAATCCCATTAACTGTTATTTTTGGGGAAGTCAAAATATTTTTGAAAATTTCTCTATTCCTTGTTTTCCATATAGTGAAAACAAAAAGGGTTTCCAATGATTCATGTTGACATACCCTTTCATTGCTCCACCATTTTTTCACTCTATGCTCTAGCGATTATTCATCTTCTATACTTGTGGAGGGATCCATCTTGTTAACAACTTGTTTCTACACTGTTCCTACATAAGCGCAAAGGAAAAAAATATGAGAATTTGATTCATTCTCATCTTTGCATAGACTGCAATAACCAGGCCCTTCGAATCCTTGCTTGAGAAGCATTTCCCAGGTCAACAGTTTGTTGTTTAAAGCCAACCAGAGTGTTATAATTGTTTTTAGTGGGGCATTAGATTTTTAGATTCTTGACAACCACCAGCAGTCTGTTGCCTAATGCTCTAACTTGAAAGTTGCTTCATAGCCCATTTTTACAGAGAATTTCCCATCTCTAGTATTCCAGGTCCACTTTAATTTATCTTTTTCCTCGTCTAGGTGAATAAAATTTGCTCTGAGTTGGTTGATGTAAGAGTTCCATATTGATGCATCAATTTCGGCTAGTTCCAGCTCTTGCGTTGACTTCCAAATCGTGCCTCTCTGATTTTGATCCGTGTAAGGGCTTGCATCCGCTAATGATTAAATTCCTTTTTCCTTTAGATGTGATATGAGAGTGGTTGGTAACCTGAAGTTATATCCAGAGCCTATCCATGGGTCCTGGCCTATTCTAATTCTTCTTCCATCACCTACCTGCCAAGCAACCCAATTTCCCACAAGTGGGAAAGCTTTCACGAAAGCCTTCCAACACAGTAACCCTCCTTTATCAGTTTTTGTTGGTTGTCGAAACCATTCTTCTATGGAAGCATTTGGACAGTATTTTTCCCTCATTGTTCTTCCCCACAAAGTATCAAGGTTTTCCACCAACCTCCACAGTGATTTATCTGCCAATGTTTTGCAAAAGAGGTCTGGGTTCTTGATCCCCCATCCACCTCTAGATTTTGGAAGAACTATTTTCGTCCACTTGACTAAAGGAATTCCTTCTTTTTTGAGCTCGTTGTCCATAAAAAAGAAAAACATTTTTTCCTGATCTTTGTTAATAGGCCCTTTGGAATATATGCAATAGATGCTTAGTATACTGGGATGCTTTGTAAAATAGCTTTCAACAGGACCAACCTACCACCCCTTGACAGGAATCGATTTTTCCACATTGTTATTCTGCTCTCGATCTTTTTGTAGAGCCACATCCAGTCTTGTGTAGAGTATGCATTTGGTTTTAAATGAAAACCTAGGTATTTGAAACCCTCATCCATTGGTGAGATGGAAACTGGAATTAAATATTTTTCCTATGTTAATACCTCCTCATTCTTATTGATGTCTGATAATTTTGATTTTTCCAATTTTATCTCCATACATGTTTCCAATTGATAGTTTTTTAGTATCTTGTTCAGATTATGCATGTTGTTGAAGGTTCCAACCCCAAACATGAGGACATCATCAACGAATAAAACATGAGTTTTATATGTTTGGTTGGAAACTTTTATTCCTTTTATCAGTCTTACCTCTCTTGACTTGTGCAACAGTCTACTCAGAGCTTCTGCTATCAACAAAAATAAGAAAGGAGACAGAGGAAATCCTTGTCTCAGTCCTTTGGTAGGTCTAAAAAAATTGGAGGGAGATCCATTTATCTGTTGATGTATTTGTAACTTTGGAATGTATTCACTTGTATATCTTATGTATTGTACCCCGATGTTTATTCCGGGAAGTATCTGTAATGTAATTGAGTCATGTCATGCCCCGATGTTTCGATCGGGAGATTCAATAATGTAACAAGTCATGTAAAGTCATTGAGGTTAACCCTCCATTTTAAGTCAGGGCAATAGTCCCCATAGTTGTGTCAAGGTTAACCCTCCTTGTTGATCAAAGGGCAAAGTCCCCACAGTTGTGGGGCACTAGGGTTATTAGACTCTCCTAGAGATGTCGGCTCTAGTAAGTAATTGTTAAGTGGGGCCGACATGTTAAAGTGGACATCAAGTGAACGAAAGAATATAAATAGAAAGTGAGCCTCTCTATTTATCACACATACACTCACTCATTGGGGTGCATGAGTGAGAGAGGAGAAGCTCTCTCAAGTGTGAGAGAGAGAACAAGCTGTGCAGATCATCTTTTCTGTTTTCCAGTTTTACTGCTGCCATTGGTGCTCATTCTATCTATGAGGAAGTTGCGGGGTTTTCTCCTTTATGGTTTCCCCGAGGAAAATTCTTTGTGTCTCTTGACTCTTGTGTTTATTGCTATGCATGTTATTCTCTCAGTTAAAGATCCTAAGATAATGCTAGCTTGAATGATAAAAATCTAACATCAAATCAGAGCTAACCTGAGAAGAAGACATTGTGCAGCTGCAGAAGCTAGGGATTCTTACTTTTTGAGTCTCTCTCCACAATCCAATAGAAAAATTATGCTAGGATAACTCTCCATTGAAGGGCACATCTTTCTGTCGAAGCGGAATTCTATTCCGAGCATTTTCAGTTTTTGATGCAGGAAATTAGGGATTTCTACAGAAGAGTAATTTTTGAGTGAGACCGGCATAGGATTTCTCTCCTCACCAAAATCAAATTTTAGAAACCTGGGTCGAGATTTTTGGTTGGGTATAACTACGAGAAATTCAAACCCTAGTTTGACCCTGGGCCGAAAAAACCCTAAAATACTAAAACTGATCAGTTTTGGTACATTCGCTATATCTAGGGATTGGAGAAGGGTCAGAAGCTGAACCTTTAATAGGCCGAATATACAATGCTGATTTCACTGTGTCCAAAATTCAGCCTTGGATTCACTATATTCTAGGAGATATGATTCCTCCAAGATAGGGTTCCAGCCTCTTCCAGGATTCATCCCTAAACAAGACACCTGGGGATAATTATTATATCTCAGGCTACAAAGGTCCAAATGAAATTTCTAAAGATGTTCTGCAAAGGGCACGGACTGTACCTTCTGTGGTTCAAGTTTCAGACCCAGAAGATGAAACAATGACACGTGACAGTCCATACAACTTCGATGTGTTGAACAATCCCGAAACATGTCACCTTGGGAAAGCAATCATAAGTCCCAATTGGTGAAACCAATTCTGATGAAACCTGTGTTTCTCGAATAGGGACATGTGAGGCTACCTCAATGCGAAGTTTCAGATACAGAGGAGCATTAATTTTGGAGATACCGCAGAAACAATATCAGGAATTTATGTAGAAGAAATTGGAAAACTAGGGCTTCCTATTCCGGGAGCTTCCCTCCACTGTTTTCAGAAAAGGAGTACATTGGACAGCTCACCTTGAAGAGATCTATCTTTCTATCCAATCAGATCTAAAAGATTCCAATTTTTTAAAATTAGGGTTTCTCTGAGAAACCCTAGATCAGCCAACTCCGGAACCAGGATGGACACCTCAAATTAGTAAGATCTAATCTTTTGCTATTTTCATTTGAGGTTCTCATTTCAAAGTGATATATCACATCAGCTTGGTGAAGTTGACAACTTCCAAGCATGGAAGTATATGATTTCTCTGAAGAAAATGAAGTAGAGAGGTTCTAGTTCCAGAGGGAGATGAGGCTAAAAGCATTACACAAGAAGAACTTGGTCAAGGCCAAGAATATCATTGTTGATTCAATCATGGATCACCTTGTACTACAAGTGTCTTCCCTAAAGACACCGAAAGAGATGTTTGATTCCTTAACCAAGCTATTTGAAGGGAAGAACATAAATCAGAATATGACTTTGAAGAATGTGAAGATCCAGAATACAGTCATACTTTACGAGGGTCTCTCAAATCAAAGAACAACTTGTAGCAGTAGAAGAAGTGGAGAATGCAGAAGTGGTGATAGCCACCTTGAATGGCCTCCCAGGATCATAGGATTAATTCATGTGAGGAATGTGTTCCAGAAGGAAGTTATTACCTTCAGCAGACTCTAGGAAGAAGAAGAATCTCGACTCATAATAAGAGAAGAGAAGATGGGAGCAACTGAAGATCAAGCTCTCACCATCCAAAGAATATCCCTCAAGCGATGAGGAATATGAAGAACTCAACTCTTGAAGAACCTCTTATCCATCTTAGCATTTGTATAAGAAATGATGCTATTATGAATACAGAATATGATGAAGCTGAAGGCTCAAGAAGGAGTCTACCCATGAAACAAATAAAAATAAGTATTCAATTGTCATTTTATGATATTGTTTTGATTATGCAATTTGTTTATGTTCAGTTGATGTATTATGCATAATAGAATGCTACTAATATGCATGTGTGGGTAAGTAGCTCATGGTGCTATACAACTCTCCATTGTTACTTATCTAGAATGAACCTCTTTGCTGACATATTGGATTAGTGCACAATCTCAATGTTGTCCTGGTGGAGATGGAAGGCATTTAGAAAAGTTTATGTGAGATATGGATGAATGTTATATTGGATAAAATAGTTGCATGATCATATATTTATGCATAAGAATATTCCATTATGAATGTGCCTTATGAAATGTTTCTAACCATACAAATGCATTTGACTTGTAGGAAAGATCGCGTACATAATCACCTACAAGCAAAGAAGGATGAGACTTGTTTCGAAGAACAAGTGACGACAGTTCAAGGTGAAGAATAATCTGACGAATGCAGCGACATCATTTATGCAGAACCCTCCATCTATGAAGAAGTAACCAAGAAGAAAAGGAAGACCAATTCAAGAAGAATGATGTCTAGGATGCAGTATAGAGACTTGAAGAGAAGTTCGTAGTTCCATCATGTAGTAGATGGAAACATCATGGGATACAAGGAAAGATTCGTAGCACGAGGGATAGACTACGAAGAGACATTTGCAGCCACTAGAAATACACATGATAGGAAGAATCATGTGTGCAGATGAAAGAAGGCCGTGTACTAGCTCAGAAGACACCCATGGGATAACACATACATGAGGAGCTTGATGAAGACCTGAACCTTTGCTACAAGGTTGAAGATGAAAGTCTATAGAGGATGACAAGCTCATAGATGGGTGCGAGAAGAACTTTTGAAAAAGTTCAAGATAGATGATCTTGGTATCCAATGACCCTAGATGGATACATAGAATATTAGTAGCAGAGGAAGCTACTTGTCACTCTGGTATAGAATGTTTCAGTGCATAAAGTATGAAAGACAGAGGGAGAATTATGCTCCGCTTCAGAGGGAGTGACTACAGAAGATCCTGAGATTCGACATGGTACAACAGGATGGACAGATTACTGATGACTCTAGGAGGATTCCAACCTTTGCTTCAAGGTTGAAGACAGAAGACTAGTGATGCTCCTGTTATATGTCGATGACTTGTTCCTGACAGAAAAGAGGAACTCATTAAATTTGCAAGAACAAGACTTGTTTCCAAGTTCGAGATAAAGGACTTGGGGATGATGCACTACGTTCTAGGCATGGAGGTGTGGACAAGGTAAGTATGCAGTAGAGATCCTGAAGAGGTTCAGGATGATGGACTGCATGACCACACCTATGGCATCGAACCTGAAGCTATTGAGTGTTGCTTCATCCGAGTTGGTTGATGCCATGATGTATCGTCAGATGATTTACCTGACAAATACGAGACCATATATTTGCTTTGATGTGAACACATTGAGACATGTTCACCTGATGGTTGCAAAGCATGCAGTGAGGTACCTAAAGGGTACAATTGATTATGGGCTCAAGTATGAGGCGAACCAAAAGATTAACCTGGAAGGCTATATGGATTCGTATTGGGCAGGCAGTGCCATTGATAGGAAGAGCACTTCGAGGTGCTACTTCAGTATGGGATCAAGTGTGATCTCTTGGTTTGATGGGATGGAGTCCTGCATGGCGCTGAGTACAGCTGAGGCAAAATATGTTTCCACTTTCTATTTGGGAGGTAGTATGTTTCTTTTGAAAACTACTATTTGATTTGGTTGATCTGACTTGCATTTTTTGTATGATGTAGAGAGGAGCAGTGATCCAGATTGAGATCTCTCGAAAGAGGGATTTCTAGCATAGCTAATGAGACAGGTTGTCTGAGCATAAATCCTGGCGAAGCTCATAGGTTGCTCAGACGTAAACGGTCCTATAGGTTGCCCTCAGATGTAATTGATCCTGGTGAAGCTCGCAGGTTATCCTTGGATGTAATCAGCCCTAATGTGATTCTATGCTAGAAATGGCCAAAGTGAAGTTTGAGTACTTTAGGGAGAAGCTTGGTGTTCTCCAGATCGAGGTTCCCTCCAAGAGGAAATGATGAGACCTAGAGGCATTCTGACATGGTGAGAGGATTAGGTAAGGGTTCATCCATTCTATCATGGTGAGAGGATTTGGTTCCTTCCATGTCAGATGTGAGTGCTGAGCCATTCTGATGTGACTGTAGGATTGGTTCCTACATGATCAGATATAAGTGTTGAATGACATTCTTGGAATGGAGGCACCTGGTCAGTTACCAGGAATACTCAGTTTGAGACTGAGGGCCATTCTGATATGACTATGGGATGTAGTCTTACATGACCAGATGTGAGTGCATGGCCATTCTGATGTGATTGAGGGATGTGTTCCTACTTGATCAGATATAAGGGCTAATTCCATTCTCTGGGAGAATGGAGGCACCTGGTCAGTTACCAGGAATCCTCAGTCTGGGACTGAGAGCCCTTTCGATGCGATGTGTTTACACATGGTCGAATGTAAGTGCAGATCCTTTCTGACAAGATGAGGTTCGATGTAAGTGCTGAGCCATTCTAGCGCGATGTGTTTACACATGGTCAGATGTGAGTGCTATGCCTTTCTGACAAGATGAGGTCAGATGTAAGTGCAGAGCCTTTTCGATAAGATGAGGTCGGATGTAAGTGCTGAGCCATTCTGACACGATGTGTTTACATATGGTCAGATGTGAGTGTTGGGCCTTTCTGACAAGATAAGGTCAGATGTGAGTGTTGGGCGTGCCTTTCTGACAAGATGAGGTCAAATGTGAGTGTTGGGCATGCCTTTCTGACAAGATGAGGTCAAATGTAAGAGTTGGGCGGGCCATTCTGACTTAGGGTCAGATATAAGTGTTGAAGACCTACATGAAGGGTAGGCCTACAACCAAAAGGGTTGGCTCTGTAGAACTTCCTGTGATGAGAAGAATGAAGAGATAGCACCATTTGATTGAGATAGAAGAAGCAGTAAGATCATGATGATTCAATGACGAAACAGCTTTGATGATGATCTAGATCAAGTGATGATCCAGACTTGATGATGATCCAGCAGTGACGATCCAGATCAAGTGATGATCCAGACTTGATGATGATCTAGCAGTGATGATCCAGACTTGATGATGATCCAGCAGTGACGATCGAGATCAAGTGATGATCCAGACTTGATGATGATCCAGCAATAACGATCCAGATCAAGTGATGATCCAGACTTGATGATGATCCAGTAGTGATGATCCAGATCAAGTGATGATCCAGACTTGATGATGATCCAGCAGTGATGATCCAGACTTGATGATGATCCAACAGTGACGATCTAGATCAAGTGATGATCCAACAGTGATGATCCAGACTTGATGATGATCCAGCAGTGACAATCTAGATCAAGTGATGATCTAGACTCGATGATGATCAGGTGATGATCCAGACTTGATGAAGATGACTTGACAATGAATATGACTTGACGATGAAGATGACTTGACAATGAAGATGACTTGAAGATTAAGATGACTTGAAGATGAAAATGACTTGATGATGATCCAGACGATACAGACAAGAAGACTTGTGCTGATAAATTGTGTCAAGAGAATACCTTCCTAGTTAAGAGGGAGTGTTGATGTATTTGTAACTTCAGAATGTATTCACTTGTATATCTTATGTATTGTACCCCGATGTTTATTCCAGGAAGTATCTGTAATGTAATCAAGTCATGTCATGCCCCGATGTTCCGATCGGGAGATTCAATAATGTAACAAGTCATGTAAAGTCATTAAGGTTAACCCTCCATTGTAAGTTGGGGCAATAGTCCCCACAGTTGTGTCAAGGTTAACCCTCCTTGTTGATCAGAGGGCAAAGTCCCCACAGATGTGGGGAACTAGGGTTATTAGACTCTCCTAGAGATGTCGACTCTAGTAATTAATTGTTAAGTGGGGCCGACATGTTAAAGTGGACATCAAGTGAACGAAAGAATATAAATAGAGAGTGAGCCTCTCTATTTATCACACACACACTCACTCATTGGGGCGCATGAGTGAGAAAGGAGAAGCTCTCTCAAGTGTGAGAGAGAGAACAAGCTGTGGAGATCATCTTTTCTGTTTTCGGGTTTTACTGCTGCCATTGGTGCTGATTCTATCTCTGAGGAAGTTGCGGGGTTTTCTCCTTTATGGTTTCCACGAGGAAAATTCTCTGTGTCTCTTGTCTCTTGTGTTTATTGTTGTGCATGTTATTCTCTCAATTAAATATCCTAAGATAATGCTAGCTTGAATGATAAAAATCTAACATTCTCAATATTGCAAAAGAAGTAGATTGAATACAGCCCAAAATCCACTCCACCATTTCTACAAGCATTCCTATATGGATTAATACCAAATATATGAAGGTTCAAATTACCCTGTCACAGGCTTTTGATAAGTCTATTTTAAATGCAAACGCCAATTGTTTTTCCTTTTTGATTGAGTGTAAAGCTTACTGGGCTAATGACACTGCATCATGTATATGCCTATTAAACAAGAAGCCAAATTGTTCCTCTGTTATGAACTAACTCATGATAGGCTTGAGTCGCTGAGAAATGATCTTCGCAATGATTTTGTACACCATGTTGCAGCAGGAAATGGGTCTGAAATCCTCAAAGGTCTCCCCTTTTTGTTTCTTCATGATTAGGGTAATGAAAGTGGCGTTCATGGCCCCTAAAAATTTTCCTGTCCTCTACAGTTCCCTGACCACCTTCAATAGAACACCTTTTAGCATATCATAAAACCCTAAGAAGAATTCTAGGGTAAAACCATCAGGCCCTGAGCTCTTCCCTTTTTGGAAGGTGGATATGATTTTGTTAAGCTCTTCCTCTGTCATTTCCTCCATTAGAGCCTGTTGCATCTCCTCTGTTATTAACCTAAGGAAGAAGTTCATAACCTATAGGATTTCACTAATAGGGAATCCTGGTGGAGCTGAGAATCTTCTTTGGAAATGTTCTACTACACCTTTTGTCTTCTCTTTGAGACAACTAGGCTATCCCACCTGCCTCATCTTTGATTTCTAAGATGGTATTGATATTTTTCCTGTGTGAGGAAAACCTATGGAAGTATTTTGTGTTCTTATCCCCGGCTTCCAACCATAAGGCTCTACTATTTAGTCTACTGATTTTTTCCTCTCGTGCTAAGAGAAGGTTGCATTTCTCTTCATCCATTCTTAACTCATCTAGCTCTGTTATAGAGAAAACCCCTGTGTTATTGGAGATGTAAATGTTTTGTATCTTCTGATCTACTTCCTTCAGCTCTTTCTGATCTAAATTTCTTTGATTTCTTCCCCATTGTTTTGAAAGTTTCTTGATTTTTAATAAATTCTCCATCATTTGAAACATGCACCCTTCTGTTGATTGAATCTCTATTGGCTTCCAATTCTTCTTCACGAACTCCCTATACTCCTCATAGTCTAGCCAATTTGGATTAAACTTGAAAGGTGTTGGGGGTTTTTCTTATGATTTTGTGATCGAAAGAGTGATTGGTCTATAATATAATAAACCGCCTGTTTCTACCTCTGATTTAAATGCCAGATCATCTTGTATTATCCCTTCTGAAAGTAAGAATCTGTCTAAACGTTTGGAGACTGCTTGATCTCCTCCTTTCCTATTTCTCCAAGTAGGTTCAATCTGATTTGGTTTTGGATCTATTAGCCTCTTCTACTCAAACAAAGAGTTGAAATATGTTGCTAAAGCATCTAGTAGTGCATTTTTTCCCCAAAATTCTCCCACTGTTAAGGTAAGGTTTTCATGGTCCAAAGCTCCACTTTCGCTTAGGGTTTCCCAAAAACTCCTTCTGTCATAAAAAAAGGGGCATAAATGTTCAAGAAGTAAAAGAGAAGCCCAATTTCAAGGTCTTCTAACTATGTTCCTATTGCATCCTTGAAGGTGGTCATATTATGGCAGATGATGTTTGGACTCCAAGCTGTTACCATCCCCCCTGAGTGCCCTTCTGCGTCCATGGTTTCCATCTTCCAATCCCTTAGGCATATTTTTAGTGTGTCTTTAGCTTTCCCCCCTTCTGACGTTGTATCTTGTAAAACTACCATCTTTGGCTTTTTTAATTCTAAAATACTATAGAGGGTTGCTAATTTGGGGGCCGCTCCTAACCCCCTCACGTTGTAGGATAAAATTATAATTTCCGTAACCCTACTTGGGGATTTTCTAACTCTAAGAGCCCTTCCTATTGTGGTTTGTTTCCCTTCCAAAATTTCCTTTGTTTCCTTCAATTGTGCTTTTTTCAAATACGATTTTCTTCCAGCACCTATTTTTGGAACTTGACTGAGGGCTAGTCCCCCCACAGATCTTTCATGATTCTCCTTTCTTGTTCTGGGCCTTAGATCATAACCGTTACTAATTTTCGACAAATTATGTTTTGTCCCCAAATTTTTCCTGTCATCTTCCTTACAGTTCTCCGAAGAGTTATGTTTCATTTCAACAGGCCCCAAGACCCTCCTTTCCAACAATTTTGATGAGTTGTCATTGACTTTGTATTTTTGTAAACCCCCGTTCGCTCTAACTGAATTAACAGAATTAGGGACAGTGATATATTTAGTACCTTTGGACGACGACACATGGCTGACTTCTCATTCACCACATTTCTACATGTCCTGGGATGCATGTGTCACCATCGACACCTTCGCATCCTCCTTCGACTTGCAAGGTTCTTCAACCATCTTTGTGTCCATCTTCGTTTCTTCTTCCTTTCTGGGTTGTTTCGGCTTCTCATTTGACTTCATGGCATCCCAGGTTTTTTTATTGTCCAACATTTTTATCCACATTTTTCAGTAAGTATGTGTTTGATTTCTGGTATTTTCTGAATAGCCCTTTTGTAAATGCCCTACTTGTCTGCAATTGAAACAACGGAATGACAGTTTCCAATAGTCCAAGTGTTGGGTCCAGCTGCTCTCATGCATTTTAATAACTATCTCCTCATACAAACCATCTCTCATGTCTAGCTCTAACACCTTCAGTTTGTCTTCATTGCCCAGACATCCTCGAACTTTATAAACTTCCCAATTTTATTCCCTATTCCTTCAAGAATGTGTTTTTGCCAAAATATCATGGGTAAGCCAGGGGAATAGCCCAGACTTGTTGTATGTTGTGAGGCTCCCTGCACACATTAAAATCAACATGCCACTTCTTTAAAATCAATACAGACAGCCCCAATTCCATCTCCTTTGTAAAAGTAGAACTTTGTCCTCTTCTTTTGAAACTTTTAACAAAAACCAGCCTCTGGGTAGAACGTGAAAACTGGGGGTATAACCCAACACCAGGTTCTAGTTTTTTTCTATCCACTCTCCTAAAGAGGAGCTACTTGTAAGTTTCTACAGAATCTTCCCAGTAAGGTGAGGTTTAGGTAATCTAGGATCTCTGTCAATTGTATGTCTCTTCCCACTGTCAATTCTGGAGTTGTTTTCTTTGCTCTTATACCTTTTGTTTTTGTTTTCGCATGCAACATAGAGCCATCACATTGTGTGTGTGAAGCCTTGCACGAGCATGGGGCTGCAACTGCATTCATTTCCTTGTGTGGGGTGACAAGCATCTTTCCTTGCAATCCTTCTACTGACTTACGCACCGAGTCTGCAATTATTGCTTCGCGCAGGGTGATGGGAGTCCTTTCTCTCATTTCATTTGCAGACTTAAAACTCAAGTCGTGGTAAGGTTCGTCTTCATAATCCAATAGTTCTTCATACATTTTTGTTTTCGCCGAAGATACCACCAATAATTAAACAAAAATGTAAGAAGTAAAAAACCCTTCGAACTTCGCCTCCATATGCCTCTTGTTCTCCTTCGCTAACAAAATTCCGCAGAGCTACATTGCCATCTTATATATGAAACTAATGGAGTTATACCTCCGTATCAAGATATACTTAAGGTTGCATTCGACACTAAATGGGGAACTTGTGACTATAAGAGAATGTCATTTGGAATGATCAATGCAGGTACTACCTTGTACTGCAAATTGGACATTGCATTTAGAAGACTCGTTATCAAAATAATATTCATCTACATAAATGATACCAAAATATTTTCTAAGAAATGGTCTAACCACTTACATCATCTGAAGTACACATTTGAAAGATGTGAAAAGTATGCGAGTTATTTGAATCCTATGGAATGCGTCTTCATCATAATGAAAGGAAAGTTGTTAGGACATATTATCTCAAAGGAGCATAAATTGGAGGTTCCCAAATGAATGAAAGCTTAACGCAGATTGCCCCATTACAAAACAAGAAGGAAATGTAATCATTTTTTTGAAAATCAACTTTGTGAGGCAATTCATCTTTGAATTCACATAAATGATCAATCCCTTGCAAAAGATGATGAAAAAGGATGTAGATTTCTAATGGATTGACACTAAGAGATAATATCTTAAGAAGATCAAAGTAGTTATTTTCATTGCCCCAACCTTAAGTAGTCCAAATTATGAAAGGGATTCTTACTCATATTCCTTTGCATTGAATCACTACTTAGTTGTTGAACTCGCCTAGAAAGACAAAGAGGGAATTGAGTTCCCAATTTCATTCATGAGCATAAGGTTACAAGGGGGTAAACTAGATTACTTGGTTGTTGAAAACAAGCATATGTTGTGGTTAAAGCCATGAAACGATTTAGACCTTACATTTTTAAAAGCCACATGAAAGACATAGTTGCACATTCGATTATAAGACCATTATTTGTTTAGAAAGAACGTGATGAAAAACAAGCCAATTGGATGGTTGTTATCTATGAGTATGGTTTGGATATTAAACCCACCAACATATTCAAAGGAGAAGAATTACACAAGTTAGCAACCAAAGCACAAGATCAAGGTAATGAAGCAGGTTGGAAGAACGAAGCTTCCTTGTAGGAATTTGAAAATCTTTTTGCACCTACAAATACAAATATACGGTATCATGAGTTGAAATATTATTTTCAACATGGATTTAGTCCCGGTCATTTAGATGTCAAAATCATAAGATGACTAAGAATAAAATCTACTCAGTATAGACTTGTCAATGAAATTTTCTCTTCAAGAAGAACTACAACAATTTTCTACTTTTATGCTTGGAGAAATCAAATGATAAGAGATTCTTGAATAATTTGCATGATAAGCCAACTAGTAGACATTCCTTAGGAGACACCACTGCATGTAAAGTACTAATGGTTGGATATTGTGGGTCAACACTATTCAAATATTCTCATGCACATGCT
The DNA here is from genome assembly GCA_001517045.1 of Pseudotsuga menziesii. Lineage (NCBI taxonomy): Eukaryota > Viridiplantae > Streptophyta > Pinopsida > Pinales > Pinaceae > Pseudotsuga > Pseudotsuga menziesii. Next base: position 113,216 of record LPNX010191026.1, read on the forward strand.
TGAAGGTGTCACATTTACCAAACATGTGTTGGGGAGGAGAAGGTCGTGGTGCATTTTAGCATGCTACCATTGACAAACCTTTAAAGAAATGGGTAAACGATGTGATAGAAGAAAACAACCTGCATTCCTCCAAAAGAAACAAGTCCAGTTTTCAACTATTGATACTTTTCTAGATGGTAAGAGTCCATCCTTGGTCCAAGTGGATATTGGTGGCCACCTACTTGTTCCACTGATTTAGAATGGTTCCACATTTTGGTAGCTTTATATAGTTTTTCAAATATTGAATTTCCAGTGCATTTTTTAGGCCCTAAGCAATGTTTTTTTCTCATGTAGTGGCTTGGTTAATATGAAATAAACCATAAATTATAGAGCATAATAAGAAATATTAGATAGTACAGAATATAAAGTTGTTAGTAAATGAGCTTTGTATTATGAGAACAACTTCAAGGATAAATGTTCATAGACCTATCTAGGTAGGGAAACCTCTCACTTGAGAAGCGCTCTATTACAATAATATTGGACAAACTCTTCATACCCTTTTAGCTCTTTAAATAGGCTTCTCAAATACAAAACCCTAACTTGGCATGGTGAAATAATTAAAAAATACAACTTCCTAGTGGGTCTTAATTAATAAAGAGACCCTTTTTACAATGATTGTTGAACACTAACTTACTTGGTCTTATTTCAAATATATGACCTTATACAATGTGTGACTAACTCATAGAATAAGGCATGTTAGGGTAGGTCCCTAACATGCCACCCGCCTTCAAAAGCGGTAATCTTCTCAATGTTGAAGGTACGGAAATTGTTGTAAAATATCAATTGGTTCCCATGTGGCATCTTGTGGCATCCTATTTTTCCACATATGATTATATGCCTTCACAAGCTTCATTCCATGGAAGTCAATACTACAATTGGTTGAGGCCAAATGGAGCCTTCCTCATCTAGTTTTGGTAAGTTGGTTTGCACTTTGCAATTATTCTCCACTACTTTTTTTAAGCAGTAGATGTGGAAGATGGGTTGAATCTTGGAGTGGTATGGAAAAGTGAGCTTGTAGGCCTCTAATCCAATGCACTGGATGATGTTGTAGGGTCCATAGAAATTTAGAGTAAGCTTATGATGGAGATGGGCCTTAAGAAATGTTTTTTTAATATAAGGTTGGAGTTGAAGAAACACATTATCCCCAACTTCAAAGGAGTGCTCAAAGTGATGTTGATTGATGTGTAGTTTCATTATATTTTGAGACATAACCAAATTGTCTTTAAGGATGCGAAGAATGTCTACTCTGGTGCGAAGTGTGTCATTCACTACAAGAAATCGAGAGGTAACTGGTAGATGGGAAATCATAGATAAGGGTTTTTTGGCCATATAGTGCTTCATAAGATGTCACCTTCGTGGAGCCATGATAAGTTGTATTATACCACCATTCAACCAAAGGAAGCCATTGGGCCCAATGGTGTCTCTTGTTCGATGCAAAGCATCACAAGTAGGTTTTTAATAATTTATTGATCACTTCTATGTGACCATCTGTCTGGCGGTGATATGTTGTGCTAAGCTTATATTAAGTGCCTTGAAGTTTAAACAACTCCTACAAAAACTTGCTGATAAAAGTGGGATCACAATTAAAGACAATAGAAGTGGGAATGCAATAATGGAGCTTGCAAATTCTATCCATGAAGATTGTGCCACTCGTGAGGGTGTAAAAGTTGGTGGTAAGGCACAAAAGTGGGCATATTTGGTTAATAATCTATTGCCACCATAATGATTATTCTATTACCTGTCATAGGAAGGCTGCAATGAAATCCATAGAGAAGTTCATCCATATATGGGTGGGAATGGGAAGTGGTTGCAAATCACCTGGTGGCTTCACTATTTCACCCTATGTCATTGGTAAGTGTCGCAAGTTGGAACAAAGTTGTGGATATCTTTTTTCATGCCTTCATAGAAGAAAGACCAACTTAACTCTTCCATAAGTTTAATGAAAGCCTTAGTGGACCGATGTGGGTGATGGATGTTATTCCTCAAATATTTGTGGTTTCAATACCAAATCTAAGGAAACAAATATGCACTCCTTATACCTCAAAGTATTTTGGTTCCATGTATTCCAAAGTGGGGGATTCAGATCTTCTTTCAGCCTTTTGATGAGGTGTCTAACTATTTCCTGGGCCAACCATTCTTGTTGCGCTTCATCGAGCCATCTTGGGATTGGTAAGGATAAAGCGAAGAGTGAACCCTCCTCTTAAAATTGCCTAAACAAAGCACCTACCACCATATTGTTGACCATTCTTATATATGATTTCATAATCATAACCCAACATCTTAGTGACCCATTTGTGTTTCCCGGGAAAGAACAACCGATGTTCTAGAAATACTTGAGATTGTGATGGTTAGTATTGATATGGAAATATTTCCCTATTAAATATGGTTTCCATGCCTCAACTACATGAAGGATATCCATCATTTCTTTCTCATAGGTGGATTTTCCCAAGTTTTGATCAAAGAGATGCTTACTGGTGAAGGCCAATGGGCATCCTTCTAGCAATAAAACTACTCTCATGCTATGGCCTGAGGCATCACATTATAAGACAAATCTCTTAGTAAAATCTAGCATGGTTAACACGGGTGTAGTACACATAACCTCCTTTAGTGCTAAGAAGGCCTACTTTGACGACTCATTCTAAGAGAAAGCATTATTTTTTAGCAATGCGTAAGAGTTCCTACAATATTCCCATAGTTTGGAACAAACTAACGATAGTAGCCGGTAAGTCCAAGGAACTCTCTCAAGCTCTTGAGAGTTTTAGGACAAGGTGATTCTTCATAGCTTCCACTTTCTTGACATCCACCCTTGCCTCGTCTTGACTCACAATATGGCACACGTATTCAACTTTAGTCACCCCAAAAGCACATTTTGATTTTTTCACAAATAATTGTTGGCACTATAATAATTTCAAGGAACGGTCAACATGTCAAAGGTGGCTTTCCCAAGTGGTTATAATGTAGACCAAGATATCATCAAAGAAAACCAAGATAAAATGGTAGAGAAAGGGATGGAAATTCTTATTCGTTAGGCTCTAAAAAATGGAGGGGGGATTGCAGAGGCCGAAGGGCATGACCAAGAACTGTTAATGACCTTCATGAGTGCAAAAATTGGTTTTGAGTATATCAACCTCTTTCATTTTGATTTGATGGTATCCCGAACGAAGGTCAAGTTTGGTAAATAATTTGGCGCCGTACAAAATATCTAAGATATCATTAATAATAAGAATAGGGAATTTACCTTTGATAGTTAATTCATTGAGAGCCTAAAAATTAGGACACATTCACCAATCACATTCCTTTTTTAGGAACATAACCACTGACAAACAATAAGGGCTTGTACTAAGATGAATAACATTGGACGTCAATAATTCCTAAATGGTTTTTTTCAATTTCATTCTTTTGGGCAAAAGGTGGGGAGTGGGGGTGGATATTGGGGGGTTGAATACCTGGAATTAATGGAAACCCATGGTCATGTACCCCATGGGATGGAAGTAATCCATTGGGTACCTTGAAAAATTATTTATGTTGGGAGAGAACCTATTGAAAGTTAAGATGAATATATGATGTTGGCATGTCTAGAACTTAGATGGCATGGAACTGAGCAATGACACCAGAGTGGACTTTCTTCAATAATTTCTTCATACATTAGGATGAGATAATTTTTAGATAAATAGGTGTAATTCAATGTAGGTGGCATGTGTGGCCGACCTAAGTAAATATGAGAGAGGGTGCCCTGAAATCCATTGTGATGGGACCTAAGGTCCTAATCCATTCGAACCCCAAAACTATATCATAACCACCCATGTCAATAGACAACATATTAGTTTTGATATGGTAGTCCCCCATTTTGAGTTTGAAATTTCACAATGGCCACCACATTTCATTATACCCCTATTGTCTATCATAATATGGAAATTGGATATGGGACGGATATAGAAATGGGTGTCTTCAACCAAATTCCTATGGAGGAAATTATGGGTGTCGCCACTGCCAATTAACATGATGACTTTTTTGCTTGATGTAGGAAATCCATTTTAATGTTTGAGGTTTGAAAAACTCTGATAAAGCATGGAATGAATGTGGGGTTTCACCTCAAGAACTGAAAAAACGGGATCATCTTCGAGGGTGGGCATTTAATCGTCCGCTTATGGTTTAGGTTGAGCTTCCAAGGTGTCGTCCTCTATGGGCTTAGGAGAATTTACTTCGATCTAGAATAATTTATTTATGCCCTTGCAAATATGTTTCATCACAGTTATAACAAATTCCAAGATGTTAACATTGAGCCATCGTATCTGGGGCCAAATTATGGATTTCAAGAGGCAAGGTGGTGGAGTTGTTGGGAGGAGGAGCCCTAAGAGACACGGTGCAAGTGGGAAATGAAGGATGCTTGATTTGGGCACAAATCGCCAATTCAACTTAATAAGCTCTATCAAGATTCCAAACAATTGGAGGGTCGCTACATTAGTACATGTGCATGAATTTCCTCTTTGAGACCACTGATAAAGCATTCTTGGAAAAAAGAATCAAAGAGACCTTCAATGTGGATTGACAATTTCTAAAATTTTGCAATATAGTCCAGAATAATTCTAGTTTAGTGTAATTTAGTAAACATTCCCAAGTAGCGAGTGTCTCAGTAAAAACACTCATGAAGGATCTTCACAAATTGGCTCCAAGGCACATCACGATGATAAGATTTATGGTACCATTTCCATCATTCATAATCTAAATATAAAACCTCAATTTTCAACTTATGAAGATCATCTTTAATGCCATGGAGAGCAAAATAATGTTCTGTTTTGGTGACCCAACATGAGGGGTCAAAGCCATCAAATTTGCACATGGCAATCTTCAGAAAGTGGTTCCATGAATTTTTATCCTTGTAGGAGTGAGGCTGTATTTTTGGGAAAAGAGTGTAAGAGCCCTGGTCGTCATTGACCGCAGCTTCATTGGTAGGAGTTTTGAATGGTGGAATAAATTTGACATGTTAGGTAAGAGAGGTTAGCTACTAGTCATGGTCAGCCAATTTGATGGTGATTCGGTCCAACTTTTGATTACATGTTAGTAATACATATGTCAAGGCTTGAAGACATTAGTACAAATTCAATGGGGGGTGATTTGGTTGGGAATGAATTAGTTCGGGCTGATTTGTTGGGGTGGATTTTGGTTAGTATTATCCATGTTGGATTTGTTGTGGGTGTGTACTGTGGGAGCAAAAAAGTGTGAATTGAAAAAGGACCAGGACCAAGGAATACCTCGGAATGGAAATGGCAAGGAGCCCTTGCATCCTTCTTAAGTAGAGTGCTCCTGGTATCTGAGTAGCCCAATGTTCTCCAACTACACGTCATAGGGTGCAAATTATCTAAGGAAGGTGAAACTAGAATGCACAAAAGGGATTTCAAGGTTTCAATGGATATTTTAACAGAGTGACAGTGTAGGAAATGTATGGAGAAAAGATATGAAATGAGAGACCTTCACATTCAACATATAGGTAAAATCGTTGATGGTTTTGGTGGCCCATGGTATTTGGTTTCCAATGGTATTGGTGGCCCATGGTATTTGGTGACCAATGGTATTTATATAGGTAGTAGGTTTTTTTTTGGGGGGGGGGGTCCTATTTTTGGGGATTTTCCTTTTTCCCATTTTCAAGGAATGTGACAATTTCCCTCTTTTATTAAAAGATGAAATATCCAAAATATTAATTAGGATCCAATTTCATTTTCAACTTTGGGCTTTTAGACATGTGAATGTCAAAGTGGTGGAAATGGAAAGTGGTCATGATGAAAGGATATGGTGTGGCAAGGGGCTGAGAAAAGTGGACAATTTTTTGGTGTTAAAACAAGGTTGTTAGAGATATATATCAAAATTATTAGCACGATGCAAGGAGTCTAATGAGGTAGGTCACAAATAAGGGTTTCTAGGACCACCTGGAAAAAGGTTGTGAGATATATATTTCAAAACATTTAATACGATGCAAGGATTACCATGAGGTAGGTCACAAATGATGTAGGTAATTTACTCCTAGTTCAATGTTATTAGACTAATATAATTCCCAAATTCCTACTCGATCAAAGATGTAGGAATTTTGTTTTTCCACCCACAAAGAATTTGATTGGTGTACTAATTGCTCTGGAAAAATGAAAAATTGTCACAAATACGTTGGAAAGATAAGGGTTTCCAAGTTTTCCAAAGTTTTGAAAGCGATTGTCATGCATTATAACTTTCTTATAGATGTGCAAGATCCAATAATAGTACTTGGCACAATCTCTCAAGATGCTAAGGAAGGAGGCTCCATCGTTCCCTTAGTTGTACTACTCAACTACCCAGGTACGTGAGAGTTTCTTCTCGGGTCTTGTGCTTAGTGCCACTATAACAAAAAGATGATTGTTGGTTGGGTTCAGGTGACCTAGGGGGAAGTCCGATATATTTGAGGGTAGGTGGAAGTCATTATGTGTGCATGTGTTGTCTAATGCGGCACTACTCAAAGGGGTAACAACATGAGTTATAGTGATGTCCAACAATTGCACCAACTGAGGGTACAACATGACTAAGTATCAAGTGTATTTGTTTCTTTTAGTGTTCCCTAGATGCATGTTTACCTGCTAAACAACATATCTTTGTTGTTTTTTAAAGTCACTAGAACACGTCTCTATCCTAAAAAGTATTCTATAAAATATTGGAAGCCCATTAGGTAAAGAAGGTGGTTCTGATACCACTTGTGGTGTTATTATCCCTATAACTTAAAACAACATAGAATATAAATAGGTTAAGATGCAACAAACCATAAATTATAGAGCATATCAAGAAACATTAGATAGTGGAAAGATAAAGTTGGTAGTAAATGAGCCTTGTATTATGAGAAAAAAATTTAAGGAGCAATGTTCATAGGCTTCTTTAGGTAGGGAGACCTCTCACTTGAGAAGAGATCCATTACAATAATACTCAACAAAACTCTTTATATCCATGTAGCTCTTTAAATAGGCTTCTCATATCCAAAACCCCAGCTACTTGCAATGGTCAAATAATTAATAAAATAAAACCTCTTAGTGGATCTTAGTTAATAAAGAGACCCTTTTTACATTGATTTGTGAACACTAACTTATTTGGCCTTATTTCAAATATATGGACTTACACAATTTGTGACTAACTCCTAAAGTAAGGAGGGTCATGGCAAGACCCTAACAATATATTTCCAATGAGCTATCGTGCATCCTAAACAGGGTTGGTATGTGGAATTTACAGCGGCAACAGGTTACATATAAACTAGACTCCTTCTGGAGCCCATAATTCTTTGCCATTTCATCTCATAACACTAGGTTTTTAGATATTTAGGTTTTTTCCCTCTTAAGGTTTCACGTTTTATGCTAACAAACACTTTTGGATATGTTAGCACTTAGTAAGTTTTCTAGGTTGTATCAAAAAAATCCCCAAGGTAACCTTTTCAAACCTACTTTAGGTTGGAGTCTAGTCCTTCCAGCCATAGAGGGCTCTCTCTTAGATTTAAGTTGATTTTATGATATGGTTTTTAAGATTACAATGACCAAAATTGTAAATATTTAGAGGTGTTTGTTGTCCGAGTTGATAGGATAAAACCATTGTGCATATGATCAAGAGTAACAAACATATGATCAAACTGAAGAGAATTTAAATTTCTAAAGGCAAAGAAAGCTTATGCAAATCTGGTTGATAAGTATGGTGAGCAGAAATAGGATAAGAGTCCATTACACCTAAAGCATCTGACTGAGGATAAATTCCAAGTATAACTTTAGAGGAAATGAGTGGAATATCTAATTGCACCAGTTTTAGAGCATCAATGATTCAAATGAATTCTAAAACTACCACCTTCAACTAGACACTTGAAAGAAATGACATCAATCTAATAAAAGCACATGAAGAACATACATAAGGGGAATCACAGTACCAAATAACCATAAACACATGAATCCTTAGGAAAACATTTATGCAAATTCAACCTAAAAATTCTTTGTATTAAGTTTCACAAGTACAACCCAAAGTCTCTTCTCAAAAACACTCGAACCAACCCCTAGATCATTCTTTTCACTAACATATATATAGGGAATTACATAAGTTTTAGGAGGATTCGATGTTCTCAAAATATTTCAAAATAAGAAAAAAGTTTCCAAAAATCTGATCAAAACAATCTAGTTCCTATAAATTAGGGTTTCAATCCTAGAACAACCAATACACTTTTTACAATAAATATTTTTTGTGATTTATCAAGATTTTAATAGTTTCCATTTCTTCTAGCTCAAGTATAGGTGGCATCTTCAAGTGTAGTCTAAAAGCTTCCAGAAGTTAAAACCTGCAGATTTCGTAGCAAATAGAAACGTTGCAAAAAAAGTTTCTCAAATGATTTCGTAAAGAACAAGCATTCACTACAAAAGACCTTTTTGAGCTCTTTTTCCTTCAAAGTTGATTCTAGAAGTGATGAACTTGATCATAAAAATGTTCAGGCAGATCCTAAGAGATCTGTACCTTTCAAATTTATAGCATTCATCTTCTCTTAACCATTACAAAACAAAAAAACCTGTCAAATTTGCAGTGACCCTGCAACATCATACCTATTTCCCATAACTTCTTGAAACCATAATGAAATTCATGCCTTGAAGGTAAGTTATGATTTTAATACCTCCATGCCAACTGAATTCTTCCAAAAGGTTATTCCTATAGATTTCGCAACGAATTGGAAACGCTGTGAAATCTATTTCGAGGATAATTTGCAGTGAACTAGTGACGCTAGGAAATGTCTATCTTCAAACTTTCTTTGTTTATTTTGTCGATTTAATACCAAAATTGACCATCTTAAACCTTCTTTACTTTATACTTGGATACTTTAACTGATATTTATCATCACATGTTGCTACAAAACTTAACTACAATTCTTTGAAAATATTCAAAACACAAAGCAAAAGTTTAGCTTTCTAGGTCGTGCAAGCTTATTTTCTAACACTTTTATGAAAACAAACATAGCTCAACATTCCTTCATGTTTCCAGGCCTTCAAAACTTGCTTTATAACAGCAAAATTTAAAATGAAATTCTTTAGGAAAATTTTTGAGATGGTTTGGAATTGTTTTACCTTCAAGTCCTTGAAGTTGTTGCCTCAGCAAGGATCTTCAAACTCCTTCTTGATACTTTGCTTTTCACCCTCTCCAATTATTCATTCAAGGATTTATTCTCTGTTTGCAGGGTTGTGTAATGTATTTTCAAATTAAACAACTACTTTCTAGTAGTTAACCACTATCTTACAGTTTTCATGGTATTCTTTATATTACCCTCAATTTCACTCATCTCACTTAATACCTTTGTTGCATGTTCCTGACGAACTTCTTTCTGTTTTTTGTTTTCCTCCCTTAGTTGGACTACCATCAATTGTGCTTTCTTAAGCTCAATATTAAGAGCCTTATTCACATCAACATGCTCTGATTCTTGTTGTTGGGTAGGCACTTGTTGCTCCACTATAAATTCTTCTTCCACATCATCTATGACCAGAGCTCTTATTTTAGCTGATCCAGTGAGGGGTCTCCTTGGTGCAGGGGTTTCTTCTTCTTCAGAAGTGAAAACCAACTTCCTTTTTCCTTTATTCTTCTCTTTAGTATTGTCAGGTCTTTCGTCTATATCTTGGACCTGTCTTTTCCCCTTTCCCTTCTGTTCCTTTGATGATCCTGCTCTTGTCTAAGTGTCTTTTTATACAAAGGGAGGGGTCTTCTTTTTTCCATGAGAGCTACCTACAACTTCAACACTAAATCCTCTTGATAATAGAAAAGCTACCCAATCCAAACTCTTTTTCTTTAACTCTTCTAACACCAACAACTTTCTCAAACCAAAGTGGAAGAGTGAATTTTCAAATTTTTGTTTCATTCTCTAAACTTTATCAATGATTTTGCCTAGACTCCTATGAAGATAGAAGGGAAAATTCATATTTTTTTACCTGTAAAATGCATTAAGAGCCTGATGTGATAATAATAAACCATAGTAAATCTCCCCTCATAGGTAAAATAATTTTGAATGACTTTCAACAACAGGTGAAACTGATCTTGAATGCATGCCTTTAGAACTCCGGTAGACAAGGTTTCATCTTTGAACTCAAGATTAATAAATTGATTGCAAAAAGCAGCTTCAACACCCATGCCCTTAAACCAACTTTCATCATCTCTGGGTGTCCATGTAGTGAATTAAATCGTTCTCTCTGAGACCAAAAACTCCAGTGAGCCAACCTTTGTCTGCACACCATCATAATTTAAGGAAAATTCTCTTAATACCTCCATATTCCCTCCTTGTAATTTATAACAAAACCCTAAGCAACCCATCCTTTGAAACATCTCAACCACTGATGGATCTAGCTATACCAGCTTCATATATTGGGGATCATACCTAACCAACTCTCCTCCTTTGTTATATTTTTTCTTTTGTTGTCTAACCATCATGTAAAAACCAGACTTTACCTTTCTTGTGGATTTCGCAGTGAGTTTGAGATTTCGCGATGTGGGAAGTTAAAGAGTGTGTTAGCACTAGAAATTTACCAAAGGTTGTGAAGGCTTATTCCCAGGTAACAGCAAAACCACTTTTGAAGGGAAGACTAGATTTCTTCTCTTCCTAGAGGGATCTCTCACAAAATATTAACAACGCCAAATATATACAAGTAAAAATGTGTAGTGTTTGTAATATTGGTTGAAACGGGATGCAGGACCATTGGGCTATGGAGTCAAGATGTGATATATATATATATATATATAACAGAACTTTATGCAAGGTGATTTTAACACAGAAGCAAGATAGCTACCAAGTCACAGTCAAATTATAATTGTCTGGTGGAAAATGAAGAACATGAACAGATCATCAACACAAAGCATTAGGAAATCAATTATATATTAATTTTAGAATAAAGGTTTGTGGACCTCTGAAAAGAGTAGCTAGAGCATGCTAACATGAATTCTAGAACTGTTATACCCTCATTCTAGAAGTGAAAGAAAACACAATGAACAGATAAACTGGAAAAACATTCACATGGGAAAGGAAAATACAGACCGCAACATAAAGTAACACATGAATATCTGGAAAAACACCAACTTCAGCTCTGCAATTTTATTAAGAAACACTTGAAAACATACAACTCCAAAATTACTCGGGTTCCAACCCTTTCTCCCTCTGTAGGAGGTAAATTTATAATGTCTTGGACCTCCTAGACCGACCTTAGAATCAAAATTAGTTACAAACTGAAGAACAAACTTCTAACAAACTTGAACGTGGCATATACACCACGATTTACATAAGACAGAAATAAACTACAGACTACTGGAAAAAATAGGCTAAAAAAAACCATTTTCTGTATATCTCAGCGGATGACATCTGTACAAAATCTTAGCAAGGTGACTGCGAATAGTTATGTCTTGAGGAAAAATCTTTGTGCTATCTTCCTTGATATCTTTAAGGTTGTAATCTTAATTTGTTCGATCCATACAATCGAATCGATTTCCACAGCTAAGATCCGAGTAAATCTGCCATGATCATATCGTGATTCAGAACTCTGAGCTCCATGTTATCTGAATATGTAAGGTCAGGCACCCTTGTACATGCAATTTATAAATCAAATAGTGCTTCGAATTCCTTAGCCAATTTATCGAACACAATGGGGCTCGACAGGGCGTGCTGCATATCCCCAAATTTGTTGTGATTAGATCTACGAAGGATAAGTCTTTCCAAATACTCCTCCTGAGTCAACAAGGTCCTTTTTCCTCCTAAAAGAAATGAAAACCTTTGTTTACCAGTTGTCTAAACAAATGGATCACTTCTTCTACTCTATGATTTATGATGTCTATCTGGGCTTGCATAGTTTCCAACATTCTGTGTTTTCCAATAACTCTCTTGGCCCAGGAGACCACAACAATTTTGTTCTAGATAACCATTCCTTTGATTCGGTCTTCAGATAAAGTGCTCAAAAAGTTAACAGCATTTTGAGCTGTCTGTATTGGTTTTTTATGCAATGAATGTTTTGCTAACACAACATTTTTCTTGCCAGTCGTCAAAGCATCCTCCTAGTCGGCAATATAATCTAGATACACTCTGAAATTACTTGCCTCTTTAATGATTTCGTCCCAGATCATGTGTCTAGCCCCCTATAAGGCCATTTGGCCAATCACTTGATTGTTTAATTTTGCATTTTGATCTATCAATTCCTGACATCTTCCTCCTAACTTATTCTTCTCTTCTTCCTTTTTCAAAGCCATGTCTTCAAAATTCTTATTTTGCTACTTTAATCCTGTAAGCTCTACATCCCTTAGTTTTGTTAGTTTTTCATCACATTTAAGCTAGCATTATGATCTTAGGATCTTTTCACTGAGAGAATAACAAACACAGCAATAAAACACAAGCACATCACAAGAGACAAGAGACACAAAGAGTTTTCCTCGGGGAAACCATAAAGGAGAAAACCCCACAACTTCCTCTAAGATAGAATCAACACCAAAACAGTAAGAGATCTCCCAAAACAGTAGTAGTCTTCTGTCTTCTGTCTAGTCCCAAAATTTCCTTCTCCAGTAGTGCGCCACACTTGGGAGAGCAAGTGATGTATTTCACAAGTGATAAATAGAGAGACTCTCACTCTCTATTTATATTCATCCGTTCACTTGAATTGCCTTTTCACACGTAGGCTCAACCTAGTAATTACTACTCGAGCCTACACCTTAATTAGTGTATAATAACTCAAGTGCCCTGAAACTGTGGGGACTTACCTAATGACTTGATATGACTTGATTACATTATTAATCCTCCCGATCAGAACATCGGGGCATGACCACATGACTCAAATACATAATAGAGACATCCCGGAATAAACATCGGGTTACAATATATAAGATACATAGAAGAATACATTCCGAAGTTACATATACATCAACACTCCCTCTTAACTAGGAAGGTATTCTTTCGACACAATTTTCAGCACTGGTCTTCTTCTCTGTATCAATTGGATCATCTCGTCTTCAAGTCATCTTCGTCTTCAAGTCATCATCGGATCTGGATCATCTCTCGATCTGGATCATCTCTCGATCTGGATCATCATCACTGGACTGGATCTGGATCATTACTGCTGGATCATCATTACTGGATCTAGATCATCACTCGATCTGGATCAACACTGGTGCTATCTCATGATTCTTCTTGTCATAAGTTCTACAGAGCCAGCCCTTTTTCATGCTGGTTGTAGTCCTACCCTCATGTAGGTCTTCGCCCAGCACTTATATCTGACCTGCTCGTCAGAAAGGCACGCCCAGCACTCACATCTGATCATGTAGTAAACTACAATCCCATCAAAAAGGCCCAGCACTCACATTCACCAGCATGATAGGACACACCTACTATCATCTGTGAAATGGCTCAGCACTTACAACCACCAGCATGATAGGACACACCTACTATCATCTGTGGAAAGGCACAGCACTCACATCCACAAGCATGGTAGGACACACCTACTACCATCTGTGGAAAGGCTCAGCACTGACAATCACCAGCATGGTAGGACACACCTACTACCATCTGTGAAAAGGCTCTGCACTTACAATCACCAGCATGGTAGGACGCACCTACTACCATCTGTGAAAAGGCACTGCACTTACAGTCACCAGCATGATAGGACACACTTACTACCATCTGTGAAAAGGCACTACACTTACAGTCACCAGCATGATAGGACACACCTACTATCATCTGTGAAATGGCACAGCACTTACAGTCACCAACATGATAGGACACACCTACTATCATCTGTGACAAGGCTCAGCACTTACATCCATCCAGGCAGGAACACATCCTGCTCACAATGATGGAAGGGCATGCACTCATATCTGATCATGAGGGGAACACATCCCAACAATCATATCAGAATGGCCCCCAGTCCTCCTCGACTGAGCTACCTGGTAACTGACCAGGCACCTCCATTCTCCTAGAGAATGGCAGTTGCCCTTACATCCGACCTGCTCGTCTAAATGGCCAAAACTCACATCTGACATGGAAGGAACTTAATCCTTTAGCCATGAGCAGAATGGTTCAGCCCTTACATCTAACCATGGAAGGAACCAATCCTCTCACCATGTCAGAATGGCTCAGCCCTTACATCTAACCAAGTGGGAACACATCCCACTATCACATCAGAATGGCTACTCAGTTATTACACTGAGTGTTCCTGGTAACTGACCAGGTGCCTCCATTCCTAGAATGGTGATTGCTCTTACATTTGTCCTGCTCGATAGAATGGCCAGCACTCATATTTGACATGGAAGGGAGCAACCCTACCACCATGACAGAATGGCTCATCCCTTATATCTGACCTACTCGTCATAATGGCTATGGATCTTAGCACTCATATCTGACATGGAAGGAACCAATCCTCTCACCATGACAGAATGGCTCAGCCCTTACATCTAACCATGGAAGGAACCAATCCTCTCACCATGTCAGAATGGCTATGGATCTCAGCACTCATATCTGACATGGAAGGAACCAATCCTCTCACCATGTCAGAATGGCTATGGGTCTCATCACTTTCTCTGGGAGGAAGCCTTGATCTGGAGAACACCAAGTCTCTCTCTGAAGTACTTGAACTTCAGCCTAGCCAATGGCTTTGTCAATACATCAGCTATCTGTTCCTTCGTCGCAACATATAGGAGCTTCACTACTCCTCTCTGCACCATATCCCTGATATAGTGATACTTGATCTCGATATGCTTTGACTTGTCATGGAACAATGGATTCTCTGACAACTTCACGCAACTCTGGTTGTCACAATGTATACAAGTAGCATCCAACTGGAGATCAAATATATCAGACAGTAGCTTTCGTAGCCATACTGCCTCACAACTAGCTGAACAAGCTGCGACATACTCTACTTCAGCTATACTCAGTGCCACACAGGATCGCTTCCTGCTAAACCAAGAGATCACACCTGATCCCATACTGAAGCAACATCTTGAAGTACTCTTCCTGTCGACGGCACTGCCTACCCAATCTGAATCAACATAACCTTCCAGGTTAATCTTCTGATTCGCATCATACTTGAGCCCATAATCAATTGTACCCTTCAGGTACCTCAGAATATGCTTTGCAGTAGTCAAGTGAACACTTCTCGGATCTGTCAGGTACTGGCTCAAGGTTTTCTCAGCAAAGCAGATATCTGGTCTCGTGTTCGTCAGGTACATCAATGACCCAATCATCTGATGATACATCGTAGCATCAACCGACTCTGATGAAGCATCACTCAATAGCTTCAGGTTCGATGCCATAGGTGTGGCCATCGCCTTGCAGTCCATCATCTCGAACCTCTTCAGGATCTCTACTGCATACTTCCCTTACCCAAGGAATATCCCATCTGTACTCTGCCACACCTCCATACCTAGAACAGTAGTGCATCGACACATAACATGAGCATCATTGGTCTTCCACCTTCAACCTTGGATCAAAGGTTGGAATCCACTTTACTCACAGTAAAGCCTAGAATCATCAGTAATCTGCCCATCCTGTCGTACCATGTCGAACCTCAGGATCTTCTGCAATCACTCCCTCTGAAGCGGAGCATCATACTCCCTCTGTCTTCCGTACTCTATGCACTGAAACATTCTGTACTGGAGTGACAAGTAGTATCCATCTAGGATCATTGGATACTAAGATCCTCTATCTTGAACTTCTTCAAAAGTTCATCTTGCACCCATCTATGAGCTTGTCATCCTCTATCAACCTTGTAGCAACGGTTAAGATATTCATCAAGCTCATCATGTATGTGTTATCCCATGGGTGTCTTATGAACTCGTACAAGGCCTTCTTTCATTTGCACACATGATTATGCAT
>LPNX010191026.1:129335-290321 GCA_001517045.1 Pseudotsuga menziesii
ATCATGCATAATATAATAACTGAATATAAACAAAAACAAAACAATATCATGAAATGACAATTGAATACTTATCTTTATTTGTTTCGAGGGTAGACTCCTTCTTGAGCCTTCAGCTTCATCGTCTTCTTCATTCATAATCGCATTGTTTCTTATCCAAATGCTGAGGTGGATAAGAGGTTCTTCAAGAGTTGAGTTCTTCATATTCCTCATTGCTTGAGGGATCTTCTTTGAGAGCTTGATCTTCATTTGCTTCCATCTTCTCTTCTCTTCTTATGAGTCGAGCTTCTTCTTCTCAGAGTCTATTGAAAGCAATCACTTTCTTCTGGCACACATTCCTCGAATGAATGAATCCTACGATCCTGGGAGGCCATTCAAAATGGCCATCACCACTTCTCATTCTTCACTTCTTATTTTACCGCTTCAAGTTGTTCTTTGATTTGAGAGACTCTTATGATTGCATGGTCTCTGCATTCTAGATCTTCGCATTCTTCAACTGGTTTCTTTAGGTCATATTCTGATTTTTGTTCTTCCCTTCAAATAGCTTGAAATTCTGGAAGACCTTCAATCAGCTTTGCTTGCAATAGGTAGTGCTCTGTAATGCACATGTGCAAGCCTTCTATGCCAAAGCTCATTTGGCTCTACTGTTTCATGGATCAAGGCTTCTTCTGGATAGCCCTTCAATTTGTACAAGCCTCCCTCTTGTTCTCCAATTAGTACCGCATCATCGATAGTCTTTCCTTTTGGCCACATGATGACTTGACCATCTATGAATGCAATCCGCATTCCTTTTGCATCAATGTTGAAATGGAGAGAAGGTTCTTCTTGAGTCTCGCAACAAACAATACTTCTTTTATTGTTAGAGACTTACCAGAGTATAGCTTGTATGAAGATTCCCCACTACCTGTTATTGGATATTGGTAGTCATCTCCTAGTTTCACCTTGTGAGGTGATTCATGTTCTGATAGTCTTACAAAGGATTCCTTGAATCCCGTCATATGTTTGGAAGCCCCACTGTCTATAAGCCAATCATCACTTCCATGAGTAATGTTACCTATGAGAGCTGATATCAGAACATATTCATCCTTGCTTGAAGAATCTTCACTTTCATATCTGGATATCTTTCTGGATGGTTCATCATCCTCTGCAGCATGAGCATGATGTCTTCTTTGGCCTTGACCAAGTTCTTCTTGTGAAAGGCTTCTAACCTCGTCTCCCTCTGAAACTGGAACCTCTATACTTAGGTAGGTGTCCAATCCATTTTCTTCAGAGAGATCAGATACTTCCAGGCTTGGAAGTTGTCAACTTCCCCAAGCTTGTCACCAAACTGATGTGATATATCATATTGAAATGAGAACCTCAAATGGAAATACAAAAGATTAGATCTTACCGATTTCAGGTGTCCGTCCTTGTCCCGGAGTTTGCTGATCTAGGGTTTGTCGCAGAAACCCTAATTTTCAAAACTTGGAAAATTTCAGATCTGATTGGACAAATAGATAGATCTCTTCAAATGGAGCAGTCCAATGTACTCCTTTTCTGAAAACAGTGGAGGGAAGCTCCTGAAACAGGAAGCCCTAATTTACTGATTTCTTCTGCAGAAATTCTTGTTACTGTTTCTGTGATATCTCTGAAATTACTGATCCTCTGCGTTTGAAATTTCGTACTGAGGTAACCTCGCATGTCCCTGATCCAACACCATAGGTTTCATCAGAATTGGTTTCTCCATTTGGGATTTATGATCCTTTTCCCAAGGTGACCTGTTACAGGACTGTTCAGAACAGCGAAGTTGTATGGCATGCCACGTGTCACTGGTTCATCTTCTGAGTTTGATATTCGGACCACCGAACGTAAAGTCCGTGCCCTCCCTGGAACATCTTCAGGAATTTCATTTGGACCTTTGTAGATCAATATATTACAGATCTCCCCAGATGTCCTGTTTATGGATGAATTCTGGAAGAGGCTAGAACCCTAACTTGGAGAGATCATATCTCCTGGAGTACAGCGAATCTGAGTCTGATTTTTGGACACAGGATTCATCAGGATTTTATATTCGGCCCCTGCAATTTTCAGCTTCTGATACTTCGCCAATCTTGGAATGTAGCAACTGTACCAAAACTTAGCAGTTTTAGTATTTAGGGTTTCTCCTAGCTCAGGGTCAAACTAGGGTTTGACTTTCCTAGAGTTTCACCCAACCAAATTTCTTGATCCAGGTCTCTAAACTTCGGTTTTGATGAGGATAATAACCCTATGCTAGTCTCACTCAAAAATTCCTCTTCTATAGAAAGCCCTAATTTCCACATCGAAACTGAAAATGCTTGAGATTGAATTCCGCATCGACAGAAAGATGCACCCTTCAATGGGGAGTCATCTTAGCATACTTTTGCTGAAAATGTGTGGAGGAAGATCCACAAAATAGGAAGCCCTAGTTCCTGTAGCTGCACAATGTCTTCTTCTCAGGTTAGCTCTGATACCATGTTACTTTTTCATCACATTTAAGCTAGCATTATGATCTTATGATCTTTTCACTGAGAGAATAACAAGCACAACAATAAAACACAAGCACATCACAAGAGACAAGAGACACAAAGAGTTTTCCTTGGGGAAACCATAAAGGAGAAACCCCCGCAACTTCCTCTAAGATAGAGTCAACACCAAAACAGTAAGAGATCTCCCAAAACATCAGTAGTCTTCTGTCTTCTGTCTAGTCCCAAAATTTCCTTCTCCAGTAGTGCGCCACACTTGGGAGAGAAAGTGATGTATTTCACAAGTGATAAATAGAGAGACTCTCACTCTCTATTTATATTCATCTATTCACTTGAATTGCCTTTTCACATGTAGGCTCAACCTAATAATTACTACTCAAGCCTACACCTTAATTAGTGTATAATAACTCAAGTGCCCCGAAACTGTGGGGACTTACCTAATGACTTGATATAACTTGATTACATTATTAATCCTCCCGATCGGAACATCGAGGCATGACCACATGACTCAAATACATAATAGAGACATCCCGGAATAAACATCGGGTTAAAATATATAAGATACATAGAAGAATACATTCCGAAGTTACATATACATCAACAAGTTTTACCTGTGACATAGCATTAGACAAGGAGGTGGTGTCTGTCTCTATATTGGGCATAGTGGCTGGAATTTGCACCACTTCACCTTTCTCTTGTATTTCATTTTCCTTGGTTGCTAGCCTAGCCTTTAAATCCTCTTTACTTTCTTTTAGCAACTTACCCTCCTTCTCCCATTGTTTCTCTTTCTCCTTGACCTTCAAAAGTTTGGCCTTGAAATTAGTCAGCTCAGTATTTAAAGCCTCCCTTTCCTTCTCAAACTCCATCAACTCAAAGGTCTGAATGAGCTGGGTAGAAGGAATTTTCAACTTCTTTTTAATCATCTGAATTTCCTTTTCTTTCTCATCCAGCAAATTTTGAGCCAATGCTCCCTTATCTTCTTGTCTATCCACCTTCATCGATTCATCCTGCAAATTTTTAAATTTGACTTTAAGGGCCTTGTTCTCAACTCTTACTTTCCTCAAGAGGTCTTGAGTTTTTTTTTTACTTAACTCCAACTTGTAAATCTGTAATGTAGCCTTTAGCAATCTGGTCTTTAAGATATCGTTGGTTTCTCTGTTAAGGTGTATGATATACATAGTGGGAATATTTTCTAGGTTCAACCTAACCTTTGACACTTTATTACCCATTGTCATGGCCAGACTTAGGGTGTCTATAGCATGATCCCTTATAGTCTTCAATGCTACATCTGGCTTGGGTAACTGTCTTATTTCCTCATATAGCTTTACTGTCTCATCAAAAGTTTTATCAGCCTTCTCTCTGTAAGTGTTTAGCCAGTAGTCTTTAGATGCATACTTGCTTGGAGTTTGTCCATCAAATACATACTCTTGAAGCTCTAACCCAACTGTTATGGGCTCTTCTTGTTTCTGTTTTCCCTTTTCATTGCTCTTCTTCACCTGCCCTATCTGTTGTTCTTGTTCAACTTTCTGCTTTTTTGGCGTGCTAGCATTATTTATTTCATTAGTATCCATGGGCTCCGCATGCTCTCTCTTCTTAGTATTATGAGAAAAACTTACCAACGATGAGACATTTCCAGCCATTGCAACTATGTTAGATAGGTTCATTTGGGAAGAATTGTCTCTAGGAAGGGATGAGGCAGAGTCTTGTTCCATGTCGATATCCTTTGTAGTATAGTTAGGATAATCTTCTCAATTTGTTGCTTCT
This sequence comes from Pseudotsuga menziesii, assembly GCA_001517045.1. NCBI lineage: Eukaryota > Viridiplantae > Streptophyta > Pinopsida > Pinales > Pinaceae > Pseudotsuga > Pseudotsuga menziesii. The sequence goes on from LPNX010191026.1 coordinate 133,580, forward strand.
CTAATTCCATCTATTTCTATGTGCTCAAAAGGCTTATTCTTGTTAGCATGTCTCCTTTCAGAAATTATCTGGTGTGGGTCGTAATTTATGGCCTGTCCTAAAGAGAATCCCAGGATTTTGAGCAAACTATCAACCAGTGGGAGGGAAATTCTTCTTTTGACAGTGTATGGTCCTATCTCCTAGGGAAAATTAATACCTGAACTTTTCCTAAAGCTCAGAATGAGCTCTTCTTCAATAGTAAGCCTTTTCCTGATCAATTCCAAGGAGAAAATCTTGACTATCAAAAAGGATGGAAGGACATATGGCTTATGCACAAAATCATATAGTCTTATAACTATTTCAAATTCTGTCAGAAACCAATCTCCTATCATCTTACTAGGAGATAGTTGCAGCATTTCCTTCATCTCAGGAAACACCCTAGGAAATCTTTCTTGAAAGAAAATGTCATATATCTCTGCCATCAAAGAGTTCATGAATTCACAGTAATTCTTGGTCATGTCATCAGTGAACACTAACCCAAGTGCCTGTAAACTATCTTCATTGTAAGATAAGAACATTCTGAATAAAACAGATTGAAATCTGAACACTCTGGTATCATGGAAGTTAGCTAGCTAAGAACGAATGTTTTCAGCTACAAACTCATCAAATTTAAGACAACGGGACTGAAAGGATTGTCCTGGAAGTTTAGGTTCGACAGGGCAGGTATTCAGGACAAACAACAGACTCAACAATGGCTCTATGACATAGCATTAGTATCTAAACCTAGAAATTGACTGGCTAAGGTTATGCACCACTGGGTTTCTTCATTGAACAGACTCGAGTCAATGGGGTAAGACAGACTGATAACTTCAGCATCAGGTTTCGAACAAGACTTCAGGAAAGTTTCCTTATTTTTTACTGTGGACTATCGAAAGAATTGTATAATACTCTCTTCCTTGTATTCTTAGGATGTGTGAGCAAAGTCATCTGGGACATGGAGGGCTTTATGAATGTCAGGAGCCTGAACAGGACAAAGGATTTTGGACTTGAATTTATTATGATGACTCCTTCAATGGAAAAAAAAAATTGTTTGCACACCATTCAACAAACTCATGGCAATGGGGTGTTTGGTTGACAGAGAAAAAATGGAAAAAGGACCTAAAAACACCACAGGTATCACTACCTTGGTCCTTAAGGGATTCCTGTTTACCTTTAGCAGTTTCGATCCTTTCATTCAATAGAATAGTATCAAATATTTCAGCATTTTCGTCTTCGAAACTTTCTTCATCCTTCCAACCAATAACCCATAATTCGTCATTATCCCCCACCTCTATTACCTCTATCTCTTCTATTTTATCCATTTTCAACAGTACTGAGGAAGTATTAGGGTGCCCACCTTGTCACTTAGTACAGTTCTTTGATCTGTCCGCGTTGACACTCTGTATGCAGTCAGAGCGTTCGTCAATCTCGAATCTCTGGAAAAGACAAACCTTTTTCAACTCCACGTAGACACTTTTATAGTTTTCTATATTGCATAATCCTCGTGTGCCTCCACACAATCTATACCATATATATTTTCTCTTTGCAATCTAAGCCTTTGATATGCAGGGTCTTCATACCAAAGTTTCAGCACTATCCAGATGTGCAGATTGATTTTGGGAAATCAACATCGACCGTCGATCTCCAAACTATCCTCATTGGAACCATTCATCCCTGAGAACTTTAACATTCTGCCAATCCTTTTTTCTCTGATCGAGTGAGCAACTTCTGATCGCGAAATGTTTCCTATCCATTGATCGAGACTGATCTCTCTTCGTAACCGTCGATCTTCATGGACCCTACAACTTTTCGCGGATTGAAATCCTGACCCCATCCATGCCAGTTTAGATCACGGAATTGACTACCACTATAGGTCTATCTCCACCTTTGTCTCAGCCGTCCGATCCTTTCTCCTTTTAACATATCCCATGATTTGGAAAAGTTTCTTTGGTCAGGCACGTTCATCGCACGGAAAGTTTTAGCGTCGTTTATCTAGCTTTGGATCAATCTCAACTCTCCAATACTGCTCCCATTTAACACACTTCACAAATCCAAATTCCGCACTCTGCCTTGCATCTCCGCTCTACGGAATCTATTTTTTATCGTTGATCCTCACCCTCCTGGCTCTGAACCGTCGATTCATGACTTTCTTTACCTTATTCCCGCTGCTACTTACTCCAAAGGTAAAGTGATCCACCACCGTGAAGCCAAACCCTTTCATCATCCCACGGTCCACTATGAATACTTCATGTGCCTCTGATACCCTAAAGGGCGCCTTCATAGTATTTTCAAACAGGGTCATTTCCCAAAGCTTTCAGTAATCCAAAATGATTCAAATATGTTGCTAACAGCTGGCTCCACTAGGGATGCTATCCTCCCAGAGAGGTAGCAAAGAACCCCGTAGATCAGTTGCCAAATCCATTAACAACTCAAGTCTTTTATTTTATTTTATCTTTCTGAAAGAAAATAAAAATTGAAAAATGGTTACCTTCCCGATTTAGGGCCTTCTCCACGGGCTTCAAATCTTTCTGTCTCACCATATGTGTTGATTGAAAGTAAAAATGTTTACACTATAATACATAGGACTTCTCCCCCTTACTCCAAGTAATGCTTCAAAAATATCCCATTCACTGGGCCTCCTTCATACTATGACCCATCTTGATATTGTAGAATAAAAGCATTGTTGCCCATGTGTGCTGGAATGATGCATGGACCTACCCATAAATGATCAAACTTGCCATGTTTTCCTTTGTCTTCATGTGGGGCATCCCATTTTAACACCAAGTCATCAACCTGAAAAAATGTCTTCTTTTATTTTTCTATCAAAGGTATTCTTCATCTTCTCCTGATGTATATGTGCCTTATCATATGCTTTATCCCTCAATTCATTTAGTTCAATAATTTGGTTTATCCTCCTTTGCATATGATTAGGTTCATCATGTTGGTCCTGCAACAATTTCATAACCGGTACTCCTAGAGAGGCCAGAAAAATCACTTCAACTCCGTACACCAGTTGGAATGGTGACATTCCAATAGCCCTCTTTGTGCTGATTCTGTCATCCCATAGAGCATATTTTTGCTTTGTATGCCAAGCTCTTTTATTCTCTTCCAACAGCATCTTAATTATCCTCACCAAACTTTTGTTAGAGGATTCTGCCAGTCCATTACCCTGTGGATAATAGGCAGTAGAATGATTTAGACTTATATGATACTTATGGCAGAAATTAATCATTTTCTTGGACTTAAAAGCAGGTGCATTATCTGTTACAATTCTTTTAGGACAACCAAATGTTGCTAAAATATTATTTTTCAAGAAACCCATTATTACTGCTTATGTAGCTCTTTTAGTGGGCATTGCTTCAATCCATTTTGTAAAATAATCAGTTGCTATTAAAATCCACTTATGTTGTCTCGGGGAGTTTGGATTTATTTCCCCAATGAAATCCAACCCCCATTGCTGGAAAGGTGCTTCTACTGATATAGGGTTGAGAAGGAGTGAAACTACTTTCCTTTTCCCATCAAAAATTTGGCACTGATGACATCTAGTGGTTTCCTTATATACATCTGAAAACAATGAAGGCCAATAAAATCCTTCCCTCCAAATTTTATTTGTAGTTACCTTCCAAGAATGATGGCCCCCACAATCTCCTTCATGGAACTCCTTTGCTATTTGTTGAGCTTCATGTTCCAAAAGACAGTTCAGCAATATACCACCTGGATCCTTCCAATAGAGGTGTTGATCTATAATACGGAATTTTGCAGCCTTTAGCTTTACAGATCTGGCTCTAGTTTTTCTTAACCCTACAGGAGGTTGTAAATTCTGCAACACATAAACAATATCAGCATACCAAGGAGAGAGAAAAATCATGCATCACCAGCACGTTTGCGTTCAACTGATTTGATTGACTAGCCAAAAAAATTCACTACAGAGAATCACAATGAGATTCAGTCATCATTTTAGCCAATCCCTGTCCTTTAATCAACTTTGTGGGCTTAATTTCTATGTTATATTCCAAAAGCACTGCAATCCATTTAGCTCTTCTCCCCTCCGGATCTGGATGTGTGAGTATACTCTTCACCACACTACTGGGAACATTGGATATTACATGTGAATGGAGAATGTAAATCCTGAAATCCTTCGAGGCATTAACCAAAGCATATGCTTGTTTTTCCATTATATCATATTTTAATTCTCCATCTCTTAATATCTTACTGAAAAAGGCTATAAGATGTTCCTCACCTTGATCATTCTTTTGTAACAAAACAGTTGCCACAGTATGCTCCGAAGCATATGAGAATATTAAAAAATCTTTATTAAAATCTGGACTCACCAACACAGGAACTTCTGAAATGGCTTGTTTTGTATCTTTGAAGGATTTCTTAGATTCCACTGTCCACTTTATTTCATGATATTTTCTCAGCATATTGGTGATGTTCATCAGGATCTCAGCAAAGGTAGGAATGAATCTTCTTAAGAAATTTACATGTCCAATGAAAGACTGTAATTCCTTCTTACTTCTTGGCTCTTCTACCTTCAAAATGGCACTCACCCTTTCTGGGTCAATCCTTATACCTTCTTTGGAAATAATGTGCCCCAAACATTTTCCTTCTTCTAGAGCAAAGTTTGACTTCCTTGGATTCAATGAAATTCCATACTTTTTGCATTTAAGGAAAACTTTCTCCAAATGTCTAATATGTTCCTTATCAGCCCTAGAATATACAGTAATATCATCCATGTAAATCACCACGAACCTGTCTCTTTCATCTGCAAAATCAATATCCATAGCACGTTGCAAAGTGGCTCCTGCATTCATCAACCCAAAAGGAATCTTTGCATATATGAAGGTACCCCATGGTGTAGTGAAAGTAGTTTTCTCCTGATCTTCAGGTAGTAACTTTATCTGATTATAACCTGAAAACCCATCCATAGTAGAAATTCTCTCTAAACCTACCACTTTCTGCAAAATCTGGTCCATCTTTGGCAATGGATAATTGTCCTTCAAAGAGACCCTATTCAAATTTCTGAAATCCACACACAGTTTGATTTATCCATTTTTCTTTCTAACAGGCACCAGATTAGCAACCCATTTTGAAAATCTCAAGGTTACAATTATTTTTGCATCAAACAATTTTTTGATCTCTTTCTCAACGATAGGCAATAGCATGGGATTAATTCTTCTGAGCTTCTGCCTAAATGGTTTTTCTCCAGGCTTGATTGGAATAATATGTTGTATAATGGAAGTGTCATACTCTTTGATTCCATCATAACCCCATGCAAATACATCAGTGTATTTCTTCATCAGGTTCACATATTCATCGTTTTCTTTAGCAGGCAATTTCTTGGATAACCTTACAATTCTGGGATTATCCTCGGTACCAATATTCTTATCTTCAACAATGTCTTCAGCCAATTTGACCTTAGGATCTCTAGCAACATCGTTTTGGTCAAAAAATTTCTCTAAGGGAATCAGACCTCCGGGGATGTGATTACTCTTTAATTGGACTATATCCTTCCCTCCTAAAGAGCTTTTCAACTTTTATGTTTCAACAATCCCTTCTTCATCTCCCTTAACATCTAGGAGATTCTCAGAGTCAGTACTTTCATCGTCTATGCGGGTATTCACAAATTCACCAGGCAGTTCTAAAAATATTATAATTTGCATATCATCTTCAAAAACCTGCCAGTACTTAATATTGTCTGGTATGAAAGGCCTTCTCATAATGTCAACCTTGTATTTTCTTTTACCTGCAGTAGGAGTTTCAAATTTTCCAGCAGCAGTTGCCAGCGAATCAACCACGATATTCTCATATCTAGGGATCACTTGAACACTTTGTACGGTGAAATAATTCCCAAAGGATAGACCTTAGGTTCACATCTATATCCTAAGTTGCGCAAGAGTGTGTTGTGTTCACCTACACAGCTTCCAAACTTTGAAGACTCATCATTGTATATTGTGGCTTCAATCCACCTTTGTAATATACATGGTCTTGTACATGTATCATATGATGTAATCAAATATTGTAAAGGAGCGAGTGTTCCAGTATATTGAACATGGCATCCTCATGTATGATTTTGTATATGACATTGATATGTATTTGTTTCAAGTACTTCCTCTGCTGGCTTGGATTTCTGAGTTGTCCAAGATAAAGATTGTAATGTATTTTGGCCATCACTTCCCTCTGACCTCACACATTAGGAGGCATCTGTTATTAGCCAAAATGGCACTTCTTCATCCGAGTGCTGACATTCATCATGTCGGTACACAAAAGGACAATTAGGATTGAAGTGGCCAAAACAGTATAGATGTGCATGACCCTTTGATGCATTATCTTCATACCAGCCTTATATATTTTTATTCTGAGTTTTGGGTTACATACGCGACTATTTGCATTACAACTCGCGTGTCATACGCGACTATGTGCATTGCAACCCGCATATACCTTGCATACGCAAGTTCCCTTTGAGCCACCTGCATGTCATACACGCCTTTCCTATATCAATACTCGCGTATACCGTAATTCAACCTTAAAAAATATAAATCACGATTAGATGAGATTAGTTGGGCCCTAATCCATAACTATCCCAACTGTCTCAACTATCCTAAACTTCGAAACCTCTCTATTTCCCAAAGTATAAATAGAGGCCTTGGGATGGGGCTAAGGAATCAATTCGGGAAGAGAAAAGTTATGCTGATGGTATACCTTCAGAGTCTTTGAGCAGCAAAACTCAAAGTCCTTGGTTGCAGAGGAGTCCTTGTGTAAGAAGCTGGGTTGTATTCTTACCTATTCAATGTTTGTTAATAAAGAGAATTCTTCTTCCAATCTTCTATTGTGCTTGTCTCATGTATATTGGCTTAATGAATATGTTCAATTATGTTATTAATGTGATTTTAATCTAACTTATGATTTATATATATATGAGATATTGCTTAAAGAATTGGCTCTTTGCAGGTGAAGAGAAGCATCCCTAGAAGCTTTGGAGAAGATTGGAGCGAGAGAAGACCAAGCTTGGATCAACCATCATAAATCGAGTAAGCCAATATATCTTCCTATTCTCATTCCATATTCTGTAAAAGTTGATTGTCTGCAAGTCTAGTAGTAAGTTGGTAACCCCAAACCCTAGGTTACAAGGGTGAAATGTCCTGTACAACAGAATGTCTTGAGGAAAAATATGTGTGCTATCTTCCTTGATATCTTTAAGGCTGTAATCTTAATTTGTTTGATCCATACAATTGAATTGATTTCCATAGCTTAGAACGGGTGAATCTGCCATGATCATATCGTGAGTTAGAACTCTGAGCTCCATGTTATCTGAATATGTAAGATCAGGCACCCTGGTACATGCAATTTTGAAATTGAACAGTGCTTCAAATTCCTCATCGAATTTATCGAACACAACGGGGCCCGACAGGGCGTGCTGCATATCCCCAAATTTGCTATGATCATAACTACGAAGGATTAATCTTTCCAGATACTCCTCTTGAGTCAACAAGGGTCCTTTTTCCTCCCAAAAGAAAGGAATCCCTTTGTTTACCAGTGGTCTAAACAAATTGATCACTTCTTCTACTCTATGATTTATGATGTCTATCTTGGCTTGCACAGTTTCCAACTTTCTTTGTTTTCCAATAACTCTCCTGGCGTAGGAGACCACAACAAATTTGTTCTGGATACCCATTCCTTTGATTCGGTCTTCATATAAAGTGCTCAAAACGTTAACAACATTTTGAGCTGTCTGTATTGGTTTTTTATGCAATGACTATTTTGCTAACACAACATTTTTCATCGCAGTCGTCAAGGCATCCTCCTGTTCAGCAACATAATCTAGATACCCTCTGAAATTACTTGCCTCTTTAATGATTTCATCCCAGATCATGTGTCTATCCCCCTACAAGGCCATTTGGCCAATCACTTGCTTGTTTAATTTTGCATTTTGATCTATCAATTCCTTACATCTTTCTACTAACTTCTTCTTCTCTTCTTCCTTTTTCGAAGCCATGTCTTCTAAATTCTTATTTTGCTGCTTTAATCATGTAAGCTCTACATCCCTTAGTTTTACCTATGACATAGCATTAGACAAGGAGGTGGTGTCTGTCTCTATATTGGGCATAGTAGCTGAAATTTCCACCACTTCACCTTTCTCTTGTAGCTCATTTTCCTTGGTTGCTAGCCTAGCCTTTAAATCCTCTTTACTTTATTTTAGCAACTTAGCCTCCTTCTCCCATTGTTTCTCTTTCTCCTCGAGCTTCAAAAGTTTGGCCTTGCAATTAGTTAGCTCAGTATTTAAAGCCTCCCTTTCCTTCTCAAACTCGGTCAACTCAAAGGTCTAAATGAGCTGGGTAGAAGGAATTTTCAACTTCTTTTTAAGCATCTAAATTTCCTTTTCTTTCTCATCCAACAACTTTTGAGCCAATACTCCCTTATCTACCTTTCTATCCACCTTCACCGATTCATCATGCAAATTTTTAAATTTGACTTTAAGGGCCTTGTTCTCAACTCTTACTTTCCTCAAGAGGTCTTGAGTTTTTGTTTTACTTGACTCCAGCTTGGAAATCTGTAATGTAGCCTTTAGCAATCTAGTATTTAAGATATCACCGGTTTCTTTGTTAAGGTGTATGATATCTGCAGTGGGAATATTTTCTAGTTTCACCCTAACCTCTGACACTTTATTACCCATTGTCATGGCCAGACTTAGGGTGTCTGTAGCATGATCCCTTACAGTCTTCAATGCTATATCCGGCTTGGGTAACTGTCTTTTTTCCTCATATAGCTTTATTGTCTCATCAAAAAATTTATCTGCCTTCTCTATGTAAGTGTTCAGCCAATCTTCTTTAGATGCATACTTGCTTGGAGTTTGTCCATCAAATACATACTCTTGAAGCTCTAACCCAGCTATTATGGGCTCTTCTTGTGTCTATTTTCCCTTTTCATTGCTCTTCGTGTTTCTATTTTCCCTTTTCATTGCTCTTCTTCACCTGCCCTATCTGTTGTTCTTGTTCAACTTTCTGTTTTTTGCTGTGATATAAGTGTCTATTTCATCAGTATCCATGGGCTCTGCATGCTCTCTCTTCTTAGTATTCTCTGGAAAACTTACTAACGATGAGACATTTCCAGCCATTGCAACTACGTTAGACATGTTTATTTGGGAAGAATTTTTTCCAGGAAGGGATGAGGCAGAGTCTTGTTCCATGCTGATATCCTTTGTATTATAGTTAAGATAATCTTCCCAATTTGTTGCTTCTCTAAGTCTAGCTATTTGTGTCTTCTCAAAAGGATTATTCTTGTTAGCTTGTCTCCTTTTGGAAATTATTTGGTGTGGGTCGTAATTTATGGCCTATCGCAAAGAGAATCCCAGGATTTTGAGTAGACTATCAACCAAGGGTAGGGCAGTTCTACTTTTGACAGTGTATGGTCCTATCTCCCAAGGAAAATTAATACATGAAATTTTCCTAAAGCTCATAATGTGCTCTTCTTCAACAGTAAGCCTTTTCCTGATCAATTCCAAGGAGAAAATCTTGACTGTCAAAAAGGTTGGAAGGACATATGGATTATGCATAAAACCATATAGTCTTATAACTATTTCAAATTCTGTCAGGAACCAATCTCCTATCATCTCACTAGGAGATAGCTGCAGCATTTCCTTCATCTCAGGAAACACCTTGGGCAATCTTTCTTGAAAGAAAATGTGATATATCTCTGCCATCAAAGAGTTCATGAATTCACAGTAATTCTTGGTCATGTCAACAACGAACACTAACCCAGGTGCCTGTAAACTATCTTCATTATAAGACAAGAACATTCTCAATAAAAAATATTGAAATCTGAACACTCTGGTATCATGGAAGTTAGCTAGCTGAGAACGAATGTTTTCAGCTAGAAACTCATCAAATTTAAGACAACGAGATTGAAAGGATTGTCCTGGAAGTTTAGGTTCGACAGGGCAGGTATTCAGGACAAACAACAAACTCAACAATGGCTATGTGACATAGCCATTAGTATCTAAACCTAGAAATAGACTGGCTAAGGTTATGGACCACTGGGTTTCTTCATTGAACAGGCTCAGGTCAATGGGGTAAGATAGACTGATAACTTCAGCATTAGGTTTCGAACAAGACTTTAGGAAAGCTTCCTTATTTTAGACTCTGGACTCTTGAAAGAATTGTATAATACTCTCTTCCTTGTATTCTTGGGATGTGTGGGAAAATTCGTCTAAGATATGGAGGGATTTACGAATGTCAGGAGCCTGAACAGGACAAAGGATTTTGGACTTGGATTTATTCATGATGACTCCTTCCATGGCAAAAAAACTATCTGCACACCATTCAACAAACTCGGGGCAATGGGGGGTCTGGTTGACAAAGAAGAAAAGGAAAAAGGACCTAAAAACACCACATGTATCACTACCTTGGTAATTTAGGGCTTCCAGTTTACCTTTAGCAGTTTCAATTCTTAGGTTGAATAGAATAGTACCAAAAATTTCAGCATTTTCGTCTATGAAACTTTCTTCATCCTTCCGACCAATAAGCCCTAATTCCTCATTATCCCCCACCTCTATTATCTCTATCTCTTCTATTTTATCCATTTTCAACAATACTGAGGAAGTATTAGGGTGCTTGCCTTATCACTTAGCATGGTTCTCTGATTTGTCTGTGTTGGCACTTTGTACGCAGTCAGTGCGTTCGTCAATTTCGAAGCTCTGGAAAAGACAAACCTTTTTCAACTCCACGTAGACACTTTTATAGTTTTCTATATTGCATAATCCTCATGTTCCTCCACACAATCTGTACCGTAGATCTTTTATCTTTGCAATATAAGCCTTTGATATGCAGGGTATTCATACTGAAATTTCAGCACTATCCAGATGTGCAGCTTGATTTGGGGAAATCAACATCGGCCGTCGATCTCCAAACTACCCTCATCGGAACTGTTCATCCCTGAGAACTTTAACATTCCGCCAATCCTTTTTCCTCTGATCGAGTGAGCAACTTCTGATCATGGAATGTTTGCTATCCATTGATCGAGAGTGATCTCTCTTCGTAACCGTCGATCTTTGCGGACCCTACAACTTTTCACGGATTGAAATCTCGACCCCGTCCGTGCTAGTTCAGATTGTAGAATTAACTACGATCACGTATCTATCTCCGCCTTTGTCTCAGTCGTCTGATCCTTTCTCCTTTTAACATATTCTGCGATTTGGAAAAGTTTCTTTGGTCGGGCACGTTCACCACGCTGAAAGTTTTAGTGTCGTTGATCTCACTTTGGATCAATCTCAACTCTCCAATACTGCTCCCATTTAACACACTTCACAAATCCAAAGACCCAATTCTGCCTTACATCTCTGCTCCGCAGAATTTTTTTTTTACCATTGATCTTCACCCTCCTGGCTCTAAACCATCGATTCATGACTTTCTTTACCTTATTCCCGTTGTTGCTTACTCCAAAGGTAAAGTGATCCACCACCGTGAACCCAAACCCTTTCATCATCCCACAGTTCACTATGAATGCTTCATGTGCCTTTGATACCCTAAAGGGCACCTTCATAGTATTTTCAAATAGGGTCGTTTCCCAAAGCTTTCAGTAATCCAAAATTATTCAAATATGGTGCTAACAGAGTGGATAAGTTTCAGAAAAGGGGAAGAGGGGTTTCATAGCAACAATAGATAATCTAGGAGGTTGGGAATTCACAATGAAGAAATCATTTTGCAGCAACTGCATGATTTCACATCAAATCCGTTTCGTAGTGAATTGCAACACTGCGAAATAAAAAATTTAGGGGAATATGGGTTGTGTCTGAGGAAATAGGCAAAGGGATAATTGCAGAACGGGTTGAGGAAGCTTATCAATAACCAAGGAAAAAAAACTCAGCTTTTGCAGCACTTGGGCAATTAGCAGCGAACCATAAGTTTTGTAGCGAATTTGTTTTTGCAGCGGCCTATGCAATTTGTAGCAAACTGTGAAAAGGGGAAAAGGAGGATTTGCAAGGAAGAAGGGGGTTTCACAGTAGCTTAGCAATTTTGCAGTAACAAGGTAAACCGTTGGCTAACACGGAATTCACAACGACCTTTAAATTCAGTGATAAAATGAATCTTTGCTCAAGATTTTAAGTTGTAAGTCATTTTAAAGGAAAATTACCAACTTAAGCAAGCATCATGAGCAATAACAAGTTTTGGAGGGTTTCCAAAACTAACCTAAAAGAAAAGAATTGCTTTAGGGAAATTCCCAACATTATCTTGACTTGGCTCTTAGATCATGATTCACTTACAAAATTGATAGTTGAACCTTGAAATCATCCCCAAACAACTATCATAACAAGAAGTTCAGATTTGACATGATATGACAGGACAAAATTAGTCGCTGGGAATTTCAAAGGAATTTGCAACAAATTTTTAAGACTTAACTATTCACCATGATCTCACTCCAAACTGGCCTGACTAGTCACATCAACCTTTTAACAGATAAGTATGATATAAGAACCAGGTTTTAGTGATTATTTCATCAATTTCAACTTCGCTACGAATTTTCCTAGCTTTTTGTAGCGTGTGTTTTACCTAATCATCATGATCTAACATGACCATTGATCAATTAAGAAAGACATGATTACACTTGACTTATGATAAGGACTCATGAGTACCTTATCTCACCTCTCATAAACATTTTGGTCATGGACTCTATAGGACCAAGAATATGACTAGCATAGGATCAAGGACTAAATCACAACACCAAAATGACTTTTAGGACCAAAATTTGAAGTATAACCACACCAGGACCCTAACTAGATAAATTTTTTGATTTCAGACTCTATGACTGACATAAACCTAAACTTAAAAGACTATTGCTAACTTATGATCCATAGTGCATTACTATGCATTAACATGATACTTATGATGTCTTCTTGCAAATGAGTGTAGTAAACATATCTCTCTTCAAAGATAAGCTACCACCACTCTAGCTAGGTTATATTGCTTTGCAATTTACAACCTTTTTCCATTTCATTCATTAATAGAATTTTGATTTTACTATACTATTTTTCTCTCTACAATATATTTGTGTGTGTGTGCTTCCATTTTATATTTCTGCCTTCATTTTGTTCACTAGACAATCCAGATCAATCCCATTAACTACTACAAATGATACAATGTCGATTCAATTTCTAGAACAATAAATCATTACTACGTTTGATGTGCCTTTTGTTTTAATATTTGACAATGCTCCGTGTTTCACATCCATGCATATTATTGAGTTTTTAAAGTTTTCATTAGATGTAATGTACCTGACCCTGAAACCAAGATCAGGGACACCAAATAACCTAGGGGAAGGATAAATTGAGTCAAAGCACAAAAGAATAAGGTTTATAAGGCCTCGAACATCTTGCCATCAAGCCAATTAAAGTTAAACATTCATCCTTTAAATAAAATTGCAACACTTTTAAAATGCAATTATAATCCTTCCAAATGCTCATGTAGATGCAAGATCATGCAAGCACGAAAAGTAATTCAGATTTGCATGCTTATTAAACTTGGAACTTGGCATTATTAAAACATGCATGGGTGACCATAATCATCCCAATAACACTTATAAATCAGATTTACAGATTCCTTTGCAAACAATCACAATTCATAATTTTCCACATATAAATTATGTTAATTAAGACACTTATGTAAATCCAATCTATGACTCTTTCTTTAGCAATTTGCATTACTTATTGGAACAGATTTGAAGCTAACATCTACATCCATTCAATAATGAATAACAACAGGTACAAAGCATCCATTTACAACTGTTGGCAAGGGGTTTGGGATTAGTTATCTGCGTAACATCGCGGATGTTGCGCAAGCTCAAAGATACCGCGCAAGTGGAAGATGGCGTGCAAGGCAGAGAATAGAATATTTTATATATTTTGTGTCACCTTTTGTAGTTTTGGACCATATTTTGTGGATATTGGTCATTATTTTGTAGAATCGGTTAAGAATTAGTTAGAAGTTGTCTAAGTGGACCTTGAATGTAAAGGTGCAAGCCTATAAGTAGATGAAGAATTGTAAGTGAGAAAAAAAGGGGAAAAGCTTAAGTGAAGAATATCTTTGAGTATCTGAACTAAGATCTGTTGATTTGTGAACAGTGATTTTGTGCGGAAGTAATATGACAAGACGAAAGTTGATCTGAATCACTATGTTCTTTTCTGTTTTACTGTTTTACTATGTTTTGCGACTCAATGATGAATGTTATGTGAATCTACGACATGGATCTATGATGCGATGTTTCCCTGATTTAAATGATGTTATCTTGTTGGATCTGTTTGTGCATCAGTATTCTTATTGCAGTTATGATTGAATGACGTGATCTTTTGAATAATGATAATGAATGGTTATGTGAATGGATAAGTTGAATGATTTGTTAATGTCGCGTTAAGCTGCTAAGTAGATGTCACATTGTACTCTCCTCTATTCTATGGAAACTTGGTTTCGTTAGCTATCCCTCGAACATCTCGGGTGAGACTTCATCCGCTTTGCGGGTGTTGCCGGACAGGATAAAACCTGTCTAGGCCGGTGCTCAGGGAGATCGCGGTGGTTTAGCTGTCGACAAAGTGGGAATCCCTATCGACTGGTTTTGTTGGCTGGGGTTGTGTCAACAAATGGTTCCATTTCTGGGAGTTGTTGGTGGACATTATGGAGGACGAGCTACTGCGAGGAAGGTGCTTCGCATAGGGATTTGATGGCCCACTCTACATAATGATGCAAATGACTATGTGAGGAGTTGTGAGGTCTGTCAACGAACTTGAAAACCATCGCGGAGGGATGAGATGTCACTAGTACCTCAAGTGACATTGCAGCCATTTGATAAATGGGTCGTGGACTTTGTGGAACCAATCAACCAACCTGGAAAGAGAACTGGTGCACGGTATATACAGACTGTTTAACAAGATGGGTGGAGGTCGCACCGGTTGTAGATTGCCCCGCTGTGACAACATCAAGGTTCTTATTTGACAACATTGTGACACGGTTTGGATGTCCAAGGATATTGATGAGAGACCAAGGGAGTCACTTCATCAATCGCACAGTAAGCGTGCTGATGGAGGAGCTACATATACAACATAAGAAAAGTACCCCGTATCATCCACAAGCAAAAGGGACGATGGAGCCATTCAACAAAATATTGGCGCATGCGCTTACAAAGGTATGTAATGCAAACCGCGATGACTGGGATTTCAAGATTCCAACAGTCTTATGGGAATATCGCACCACTTGCAATAGATTGACGGGACAAACACCATTTGGTGTATGGGAAAGAGGCAGTCATGCCTATGGAATACATTGTTCTGAGTCTGCGCATTTCTGCAGCAACGAGCATGGATGATAAAGCAGCACTAGAAGAACGACTAGACCAGTTAGTTTAGCTTGAGGAAGACCACTTTGTTGCGGGTTTTCATCAGCGCGTCGAGAAGTATCGATAGAAGGCTTGGCATGATCGCCATATAAAGAATAAACAATTTCAGCAAGGATATTTGGTGCTATTATATGACAACAAGTTCATGAAGCATCCAGGTAAGTTACAAATGCATTGGTTAGGTCCATACCTTGTTAATTACATTACTTCAAGAGGTGTAGTTCAACTGCAGTAGTTAGATGGAGCGATGCTGCTAAAGCTTAGTGAATGGTTGCAGGCTGAAGCCCTATAAAACTGGCCGAGAACCGCGCGATGCTTGAAGAACTACGCAATAAAAAAAAATAGGTAAGATGATGGATGAAAGGAGTCAATAGCACAGTTAGGATGTTATGATGCAACAGCCGTAGGGCTACGCACAAAGTCAAATCAGCAATAAATGAAGACAATAAAATCAGTTAACCGACGGTGCTTGTTGAAGCAACGCACATTTATGGCCGATCCACCGTTGGATTGACAGAATCACCGACAGATTTGGTCATGATGATCGCATTGATTTGGTAATCATGAGTATGGATCGACTTCATGCTTTAAGAAGGGGCTCGACGTGGTTGGAAGACACCATTGTGCAGAGGTTGAGCGGAGTTGCAGAGTTGTAGAGCGAGTTGCCAAGTGAATCCGAGCGAAGTGAGTGAATTGCTAAGTCCACAGAGGGTGTGTAATTGTTAAATCTCGTGGGGCATTGGTGCGCCATGCAGAGTAACCCAATCATAGTAGAGATTTCGAGTGAATGACATTCACCAATCAGCCTAGCAACCATCATGGAAGATATCACTAGTATGCAGATAGGCTCATCACTGGTGCCGAAGAAGAAGCGGAAGGGTTAGAATCCTACCTCTTCGGCACCATAGAAGAGGCAAACTAGAACGTATACAAGGACGCGAGAAGAAGAGACTGCGTAGACGGGGCCATTGAGCTCAGGAGTTTTGGAATCAACTGCTCAAATAGGGGTGTCCATGACTGACATCCCTAGGTATATACCTCCTAGTCGACCTGGCGCGAAGCCCACAAAAAAATCAGAAGTATCAAGTAAGGATGTCGATGATACCACAAGGGATGGTATGCACTTCCGACATCATACCTTTGCTGATGCAGATGAAACACAATGACCATGACTTGCTCGCACTAGAGGATGTTGCGAACGAACCTTATGTGCCAATGGTCGCAGTAGGAAGCGGCTTGATAGAATGCATTCCGCACGACTGGGCGCATGGACTAGACGGAGCTGGATTGTTAGGTTTGATCAACATGTCGTACTTTGGGCGACTAACTGAAGTAAATGTGTGTGTGTGAAGCAGCTGTTGGCATGCTTCCATGGAGGATTTTTGTGGCTGGATAAGCCGGTTGAGGTCATGGTGGGGATGATTTCAGAAATAACGGGGCTACCGAAGGATGGGCCAGACCCCTCGCAGTATTTCTGAGGAAAGGACAATGACAAGAAGTTGGCGGCGACATTGAAGAAGCGCTATGCTTTAGAGCGAGACGGGAGGGCTTACCGCATCGAGAGTATCAATGATCGAGCGTTACGCATTGGCGCAAGGATTCTGCCCAGCAAAGTGGTTAGGAAGAACTGCCCCATCCAATGTAACTTGGGAGTGGTTGCATGTGCTGAGCAATGTGCGCAAGGCGTACAAATGAATTGGTCACTCTTTCTCATGAAGCATTTGGCAGAGGACGTAGTGGCAGTGCAGGTGGGTGAGAGACCATTTACATACAGTTGGTTACTGATCTTGATCACACTAGTGGCTTGGATGGAGCCAGATGACTATCAAGGCATGGACGTAGGAGTGATAAAGGTGTGCAAAGGGTAAAAGAACCAGATGACTATCAGAATCTATGATGGGTAAAAGAACCCGAAAGATTGATGGATTGTGCGATTCAATTTTGGATCTATTGCAAAGTGCTACAGGTGACAACGGTGAAAGTTCCAAGGTTATATGAGGAAGCCGTGACAAAGTATCATAGGATTGTGCGGTTCGTAATTGGACCACATGCCATTCATGTCCAAGCGTGGTGCGACTCGGACATGCAATGGTTGTCGACACCTTACAATTTGTTCAACGCAGAGTTGGAGGTGATGGTTAATGATTGGCCTGTAGAATGGCAAGAACGAATTAGCTTAGAAGAAGTATCGATGCGACCGTCGGTGGATGCACATGTTGATCTCGTGCATAAGGATGACCAATAGAGCGATCAGGATTTCGACCAAGAATCATTGAAGACACCTATATACACTGAAGCACGACGCATGTTCAACGAATTAAGAACAAAGAGGCACATGGAGCAGGGTGTGAGCAATAGCACTATGGAAGTGATGGAGGCACAGTTGAATTGGCTCGTAAAGGCCATTACAGATGCAACAGATGCAGCAGTAAAGGAAACGGTGAAATATGTGTAGGTGGGATTCACAAAGGTAAGAACAAAACTTGATTCAATATATGATGTTGTCCTGAAGAGAGCGCCAGAAAGTGCGACTATGCAGGAGTTCGTGTTAATCAGCTCTGAGCCGCGGGTTAGGAATGTTTAAATTCCATTGACTGTGATTGATGCTAAAAGAGAGGGCTTGAATACATCCCTGCAGCAGTTACAAGACATATCACTAGATATCAACGTGTTGTCCACACAGACTTTGGTACACATGCAACGAGTCACCAACCTAGAGTTAGAAGACAGATAGAAAGAAGTCAATGATTGATTCGTGTGATCGCAGGAGAAAGAGGAGAAAGAGGAGAAAGCATAGAAAGAGGTCGAGGAATTGCAACAAGCAAAGGAGCAGTTGATAGAAGAGAAAGTGTAGGAAATCGAAGCACTGAAGAAAGTGCAAGAGGAGTTGAAGGTGAAAAGCACCGTAGAGATTGCATAATTGAAAAAGGAGTAAGATCTCCTTTTTGTTGAGAAGGCACATCTCTTTGATATCCAAGTCAAGTTGGAAGCGGTAGTTGCAGATTCCTGTCAACATGTCTTGGAGAGTACCGTGGAGTTGGATGTGGTGGCTAGAGCACATCGACTTGGGGCCGTCATTTCCCAGTTGTAGAGGGACAACATCATTTCGGAGGCCTTGATACACCCGGCCACAACACCAGAACAAATAGCAGAGCGGAAGAGTGTTATAGAATATTTGGCGACAAAGCTCGATGAGCTAGAGCAAGAGGCAAAGAAAGTGGTGGATGCAACTACGTAGTTTTGTGGAAACGTAGTGCAGGATGAGTAGTTGGCAAAACTAACCACACAGTTGCAAAAGCAGAAGGGCAGCTCGCGACATTGAAGATGACATTGAGAACGATGCCACCAATGGTTCAGGTCATGGGATCTGTAGAGCTGAAGGAGTTACAACAACGCGTGGGGAAGCCCCAGGAGCGTCAGCAAAAGCACACTTAACAATTAGATGAGTTCCAAAATATCAGCGCACAGGTTTCTAGTAAGGCACTTGCTGCTTTGCAGCAGCGCAGGAAAGTAAAAAGGAAATCACTGAGAATATGATCGAGCATCCAGTCACCCATGATCTGATGACAAGCCAGGAGATAGATGAAAAGATCAGAGGATAGGTGAAGTAGATTAGTCAGCGGTATGAATATTTCAAGATCAAGATTATTGAGTATCCCATGTCTAGCTAGCATGACTGGAGAGAAAGCCACAAGATTGTGTTGGGCGCTTGTTGGCAGGGGGTTTGGGATAAGTTAGTTGCGTAGCATCGCGGATGCTGCACAAGCTCAAAGACACCGCGCAAGTAGAAGATGGCGTGCAAGGTGGAGAATATAATATTTTATATATTTTGTGTCACCTTTTGTAGATTGTTATCAGGAATATTGTACCTTCTGCAGATAGAAGTTGTTCCTCTAGTCTGAATGGTTCAGATCCAGAACAAATGAGTGAACGACAAAGGATGAAGACCTTCCCTGGATGTCGTAGACACCTAGAATACTACTTCAATTGTGAACTTGTGTACCTACAAATAGATCAAACATGCAAACACATCAAAGCTACAAGAAAATCATCTACTTATCCATGTTAGTGACTAAGGAATCTAACATGTACATGTGAAATCAAAACAACAGTAATGTGGGATGGAAATAAGCTTTGCATTAAGAATGTATGCAGAAGCTTACAACCATTGCCTTAGTGTCAACAAGACCCTCCACAAGACAAACACTTCATCCCCATAAGCTCCAACTTGCTCCTTATGCTCTCCAATGATTTGGACTAGGTAGTCAATCCAACAGCATAACAATACCTCTAAAGTTCTCCCCCTCAACTATGGATATGAGCTTGTATTTATAAGGCTCAATGGATAGGAATAGTTGAGAGAATTGTGGGTGTGATGGATCTAATATCTTACCATGGGGGATCTCGAGCTCAAACTAACCCAAAATGATAGAGATAAGGAAGGACACAAGGCTCAAGTTCCAGAAGCCTCGAGAAACTTCTCTTTTTCCCATTTTACCCAGGGTACCGCTTTTCTTCCCTTATGACAGAGCGGTTTAGATGAGAACCGCTTTTAGACCAAAGACCATAGGCAGTGGCACCGCTTCTCGAAAACAGGATACAGGCGGTGCTGAGCAAGGTACCGTTCATTGACCAAAGGGAAAGTGCGGTGCTAGGTTTTTTCAAGTAGAATTGACAAACAGAGCAAGTTTCCACTCTAAGTGTTGGGATTAAGGGAAAACATGGAAGTTAAGGGTCTTATCACATGATGGTGACAAGATTCAGGTATAACAGAATGCCCCCCAAAGCATGAGACTTAGAGGGATACGATAAGCGAGAGCTTTGAGAGAACAAGTTGTCACTTCGAGGTCAAAATGTCAGCTCGGTCGGAGAATGTCGTCCAGTAGGCATCTTTAGTACATAAATACTTTTGACTCATAGACAAATGTAACCAACTCATGGCTGCGGACCAATACAAGGCATATCCATGAGATGAATAAACAAGCATGGCTACTAGAATACAGCATAGATCCATGTGATAGAGGACTCAAACTTGGACATAACTACTAGACATACAACGTAGATCTATGTCATACAGACGCAAATTTGAGCATAGCCATGACCATACAAATATGGATCCATGCTAGATATACAAAACTCCATCGCAACCTGGGGAAAGCAGTGAGTGCTAAACAAATACCCAAGGTCTTCGTCTCGTCTTCCACAAAGTACGATTCTATCCATGTGATTACAATGATCTGAAGTCAAACATGGTAGAAACCACTTGATTACCGGTCAATGATGTGAACCGTTAACAAGTGCGAGGGAGATAACCATTGATGTCAATGATTCCCAAGGTACCCTAGTACAATCTACTCAGCATGAATAGATGTCTTGATGTCGAACACCCAGTCAATTCTATCAATCAAAGTTCAATGATGTGAACCTATGTCGAGAGTGAGAGAATCTGTCATTAAGGCATACAGATCTCAAGGTACTAAATTTTGTTTCTAAGACTACTTCCCGGATGATGAGCTAATGTCGACGGGAATAGTCTCGTCAAAGGAGGGCCATGATGAGTCCCACATCGACGACACGAAACTCGGAACATAGTTCTGGAATGATGTGAATGTAGTAACCATAAGACTGACTCAAAAAGCACTGACACAGAGACTGTTTTGACTACAGAGGTAAAACTTCTTCAACTTTCCTTTGAACATCGGGCGGCACGACAAAAGACTTGGCAGCATGACTAACCAGAAAAACACACAATACGATGGCGGACAATGCATTCTTTTGAAAGACTCAAAGGAGTGGCATGACTCATGAAAGTGGATTGTCACAGAGATCAGCTAAATACCCAATTGACTGAAATGATATGCACATAAGTGCCATGTTCAAAGGTAACGACAAACTACTGCCATTATTTGCAAAATGATTCCCTTCCCATTTTTCCCATCATGATTGATGAGTGCCTCTTTTCGGTTTTACGAGTTCAAAGAGGGTAGCAAACACTCGTTATAGCTCATTCGAAGACAAGTCCAAACTCATATGTTTTATGAACCTGAGAGAGGAGGGGTTCGTTCCCAAAAGAGGGTCTTTCAATGTTTAATTTAATGATTCCAATGAAAGAAAACTCAGTATCGTTCATGTTTAGAGAGTCTGAACGACCACCAAGAAGACTCCAAAGGGTCCTTTTTCGTATGATTTAGTCCCTAAGGCCCAAAAAAGTATAAAATAATACCTTAGAGAACTCTTCCAGTCATGATTGGCTGGAGTGTTCCTTTTTCGTAAATAGTCCATCCGAACCAAAAAAGAGATAACCTACCGTCGGAGAGACGACTCTTCAAATGCTTTAACAAGTGTGAAGAAGACAAGATCACTCGACAATCTTTTCGTATTTAAGGAGCCCAAAAAGAGTTTAAAGAAGACTCCATTAGGTCTCTTTTTACAATGAGAGATTTTACAAGACTGAAAAGAATCAGAAATGGACTCGGACCTTTGATGCTAAGTTTCGAGAGCGTGACCAAAGTGTCGCAATAAATGCTCAAAGACTTTTTCCGTTTTATGGCAGTACGAAAAAGTAAAAAACGAACTCCCAAAACTTTACTGCTACTACTCTTCTATCCTGCAACGACTCAAAAACAAGTGTTAAATGCCCCAATAACTGACATTAAAGGATTACAACTGATATATTTTGAGTAATAAATGATCTTAAAACAAAACTATAGCATGTCAAACCCAAAAATGTGTATAAAAGTCATGTAAATAGTAAAAAATCAAAACATTTTACTATTTACCCATAGTGGAGAGCTTCTGGAGCATTTTCTTGGCCAATTTTCAGTCGCTAATATCGGGAGCATCCACCGTCGGTTTCGTCCACCATCAATTCCAGGTAATAGCCTAGACCCTACTCTTTCATTTTATGCCTTCAATTTTGATTTTTAATGGTGTTTTGGGCTTGTATGGAAAGCCCTAAAATCATGGGAGCGGGCACCGCTCTTATCCCTTACGGGATAAGAGGTACCCCACTAGAACCGCACCGAAAACATAGTGCAGAGGCGATGCCACCGCTTGCCCTCAACGGGACACAGGTGGTGTCGCCCGTGGAGAAATAAAAATAGTCACACAAGAAAAACCAACTCATTTTAATTGATTCGGATGATTAAGAATTATTCTAACAACTCTTGTGATTGTTTTTGGCAGGTTCTTGCTGATAAAAAATGGTCATATGGAAAGAGAGATAGCATGATCATGACGATGCCTTCGCCGAATGAAATGTGGGTTGCATAGCCGCATTGAGAGATTGTGGACTCTTAAAATTCTTCTGCACACCTAGTATGGTATTGCATATACTATGGATATGGAATCCAAAGCAACAATATTTCGAGGTTGGTGCTCACATTTTGACAGTTGAGGTAGAGGACATCTACTTCCTGACTAGCCTTTCAAGACGGGGTGCTCCCATCTCGCTGACTGGTTCCCGTGGGGGGGGCATTACTACTCAGGAGTTGATAGACCGTCACTGTATTCCTAGGACAAGGACATCGGGGAAGAAAATCCCCATAAAAGTAGTGATGGATGGACCTCTACGGACTGTGTTGTTTACCATGCAGAGAGTGGCGGGAAGCCAAGGAGTGCACCAGGCGTCTAGAGCACATATGCTCTATGCCATAGAGGCCATGGCGCCTACATTCTTTAACT
This sequence comes from Pseudotsuga menziesii, assembly GCA_001517045.1. Classification (NCBI taxonomy): domain Eukaryota; kingdom Viridiplantae; phylum Streptophyta; class Pinopsida; order Pinales; family Pinaceae; genus Pseudotsuga; species Pseudotsuga menziesii. The sequence goes on from LPNX010191026.1 coordinate 156,659, forward strand.
GGGTGGAAGCCCTACTTCCGATCTTTAAGGATCAGTTGACCAAGTGTCGACAGGGGGAGCTGAAGCAATTTGGTTTCAGTTCCATTCAACCTTGCTTCTTCTTCGAGCGGGTTCCACAAATGAGACCCCAGGTGGTCTTTACAGAGTTGAGGGCACGGGACCCTCGCATGCAGAGGTAGGTCTAGATTGTGGCTCGTACTGGAGCGGGCAGGGGGAAGGTAAAGTTCGGTGACCCGTGCTTTCGATGGTTGAGAGATCAGCTCCTCACGGTGGAGGATTATGCATATGTAGGCACTGACTTTAGCGGTGACCCTGACCTACCGCTCCCACCTGGTGGACAGTGGGGTGACATTGGTAAGAAAAAAAGACCCTAAAATGGAAATAGTGTTTTTTATGTTTTATGTTAAGTAACGAGACTTGAATGTTTTCATGCAGACGTCGAAGCAACACAACCTGGGGGAGCCTCCCCATTGGATAGACGAGCTGGAGCCCGTTTTGTACCGCAGGGTGACGATGTAACAGGGGAGTTAGAGGAAAACCCGGAGAGGTTGGCCCTAGACATCCCTGATTCTTCCATTGACGACCTCCCACTAAGGTATCAGAGGCCTACAACGGGAGTACCAGGTCGCTTTAGCAGACTGCTACGTAGAGTAACCCGAGCAGTGATGTGTTACCACGAGCATCACTAGAGGATGAGTGCTTGATGTATCCACTGAAAGCTTATAGTTTCAGGATTTTGTATGGTGATTTTTACCTAAAAGTCTACGTGCTTTAGATGAGGTCTCATGACCTAGTTCTTGTAAAACATGTTCATATATATATATATATATATATATACAGACTTTTACTTGGTGTTTATATGTCTCAAATGGTGAGTGTATTTTACATGAGTTTTATGTGTCTTTAATAGTTTATTTACAACGAACCAAGTTTGATTTTCATGTCACAAATGGGCAATATGCCAGTATAGGATGTAATTAGCCAATGAGTCAGCAACTACATTATGTTCCCTAGGGATATGCCTATAGGTGATAGTTTCAAATGACCTTTTTAACATGCGTACCCTCCAGAAGAGACGAAGGAGCACGGGATTCCTAATGGTATAAACATGGTTTAGATGGCAAACCACTAGTTGCGAGTCCATGAAGACTACCAAGTTGCGAACATCTTGGGAGGTAGCTTTAGTCAGAAGACCTATGATTGCTCGATACTCGACGATATTGTTGGTAGAGGGACCAATACAAACCGCTCTTGAACTGACCAAATCGTAAGCTGGGGATTAGAGAACCCAAGTAGTTGAGGCAAGATTCAAGGTTTGGCGGTAAGCACCATCAGCGAAGCCGTAGAAAGCCATCTACTCTGCACGACCAAAACATGGTATAAACAGATACAAACACTTAAAATCAAAACCATATTGAAAATACTTAAGCACACTGAAAGTCAAGCAATATACATATATACAAGATACTATCCAAGAGAGATCTAGGCATAGTACCTCTTCAGGTACAACCCATTGTGAGGTTGTCCTAAAGGGATTCCATCATAGTCTATGAGCTCGTCGGCCCCTTTCTCTAAAACTTTAGAAATAATGAAAGGACCGTACCACTTAGATTTGAACTTTCCTTTCCCTAGTTTGTCATATCTCTGATCGTAAGTCAAAACTAGGTCACCCTCGTTAAAGGAACAAGGTTGGACAGACTTGTCATACTGCACCTTGACGTGTTTCTTGTGTGCCTCATTAGCCAAGGCAACATCTCTCCTAGTTTTGTCAAGGTTGTTCAAGTATACAAATCTCTCTTCCTCTGTGGAAGTGTCTGGGAGAAGTTCGACGGCAAGTTTCAAGGATGGAATCTGACATTGAATTGGCAAGAGAGCTTCGAGTCCATAGACAAGCTGGAAAGGTGTGAAACTAGTAGTTGTTTTCACTGAAGTCCTGTAAGCCCAAAGAGCGGAGAAAAGGATATGGTGATAGTTGGATTTATGGTCTCCAACCATCCAACAAAGCATCGTTTTCAAAACTTTGTTAATGGCCTCTACCTGACCATTAGCTTGCGGATAATAGGGCGTAGAGTTTTCATGGCGAAAACCTAGCTTGGCACTTAGTTCCTCCATCATTTGATTACAGAAATGTGATCCGTGATCAGTAACTATAGACTGCGGGACTCCAAATCTAGCTATCACATGATTAAACAGGAAGAGAGTGGCAGTCTTACCGTCTTCCGCATATGCAGGCATGGCCTCAGCCCACTTTGTAAAATAGTCAACAGCTACGATGATGTAACCATGCCCCTCGGCTGAGGTAGGCTTACAATGCATATAATCAATCCCCCATTTGGCAAATGGGCCAATGACAATGATAGGGTGTAGCGAAGCAGGATGAGTGTGCTTTTTCAGATAAAAATGTTTACAGGGTGGGAATTTCTTAACAACCTCGTGACAATCTTTAAAGACTGAAGGCCAGAAATAGCCAGCATGAAGGATTTTCTAGGCTGTAGCCATCCCAGATAACTGACCGCCACATGCTCCAGAGTGGCAATCATTCAACACTTGTTCAACTTCCTCATGGGTGAGGCATCACCGAAGAATGGAATCGATCCCACATCTATACAAAGTGTCATTCAAGATGAGGTAGTATTTTGCGTGGTGACGGATACGACGGCGATCGTCACGGGATAGATTTGGCTGAAATATTTGTGTTTGGAGATAAATGAGAAAATCTCCATACCATGGGTCAGTAGTGCTTATCAGGAACAGGAATTCATCCGGAAACGAATCACTGGGCTCAGATTCCATCGAAGCACAGGCAAGATCACACATGAGCTCGACAAAGACCAAGGATTTCTTTGATGTGGCTTTGGCAAATTCCAAATCAAACTCTTGTAGTATGACTATCCATCGGGAGTACTTGCCTCCGAGCACCTGACGAGTCAGGATCCAATACATAGGGTCCTGGTCTTCCAATATAGTGGTTGTGCAGAGAAAAATGTAGTGACAAAATTTTTGAACAGCAATGACCGTGGCCAATGCTAATTTCTCCACACATGAATATCGGGTTTCAGAATCCATAAGATTCTTACTAGCATAGTAGATCACGTGCTCCTGACCGTCGGGATTTTCCTGCACCAAGACCATAGCGATGGTAGTAGTGGAGGCAACAATATATAAGAGAAAATCCTTTGAATAATTTGGGGGGTGTATCACAGGTGAATGAGTCAGAGCGTGTTTGAGATTATCAAAGCCTTGTTGGGCTTGATCATCCCAATAGAACGGAGTGTCCTTCTTAAGGAGACGCATATAACCGTGTGTTTTCTTTGCAAAATTGCACACAAAACGACGGAGAAAGTTTGCCTTCCCTTGCAAACTTTGGAGTTCTAAAAGGTTGGTTGGGGCTGGTAGAGCTAAAATGGCGGCAATTTTCAATGGATCTATCCAGATGCCATCCTTAGAGACCACAAAACCTAACAGGCGTCCCGTCTCAACGCAGAAAACACATTTATGAGGATTGAGTTGTATATTATAATGACGACATCTTAGGAAAATGTCTCTAAGATGACCAGGGTGGTCCTCCCGTCGCTGTGAATGAGCAGGGAGGTCGTCAAGGTATGGTTCAACAATATGTTTTATATCGTGAAACGCATAGGACATAGCACGCTGGAAAGTGGCTCCAACATTTTTTTAAGCCAAATGGTAACTTCATGTATGCAAAGGTTCCCCATGGGAAAATGAATGTCGTCTTGTGCTGATCGGTGGGTAAAATCTCAATCTGATTATAACCAGAAAATCCATCCATGAATGAGAAGATGACACTTCCGGCACAGTTGTCCATAATCTGGTCGATATGTGGAGTAGGAAAGTTGTCTTTGGGACAAGCTTTGTTCAAATCTCTAAAATCGATACAGACTCTAATGGTGCCATGCGTTTTATTGACAAGGACGATGTTCAATACCCATTCCATCAGGGGTACGGGATAAATAAACCCGGCTTTGAGAAGTTTCTCTATTTAAGCTTTAATAGCTACGGCCTTCCGTGGATGGACTTGCCTTAGTTTTTACCTAACAGGTTTAGCAGTGGGATAGGTTTTTATTTCATGGACCATAATGGATGGGTCTATCCCCAGCATTTCTTCATAAGGCTAGGCAAAAATATCACGGAATTCTTTGAAAAGTGCCTTGTATGCTTCAGATTCTTCTGTCGAGCAGTTCTACCCAACATGAACATGCTCAATGGTACCAGGCTTGGCTGATATGTCAATCAGATTTGTTTGAGTAATGTTGCATAGGTTTCCTTCAGAATCTGTGTCTTGCAACAATATAGGATTTGGAGGTGTGTTGACAATATCAGTGGAAAACAGGGATGCAAAGTCATTGTTTACCAAACTGGTGTTGGGGAGGAACGAGGATCTATGATGGTGATCCTCCCATATAGGCTCATTCATATTCATGATATCCATAATGGACTCGTAAGAAGGAAAAGTCTTAGAGAGATAATCCAGAATAGGAATAGATGGTTCTAACCAATAGGGAAGGTGGTAAGGGTCTGAAGCCACCAGATGAATTTCATCAGTGTGATCATCGGAAAGGGTTTGAATGATGTTGTACATTTCTTCATGCGGACTCAACGAGGTGGACTCAACAATTTGTTTGCCCTTTAGATCATAATTAGATGACGCAATCATATTTACTGTTGTTGTGTCTGTGTTAGGAGGAGTGGACGGAAAAATCCCCATAAGGGATGAATCCTTCAACATGCCTACCCCAATCGACTGGTAAGGAGGAGGGGACTGGCCTAACATAGGGATGTTATTAGCTGTAGAGGTAGTAACATCCGGCGTACAGAAATCAAGATGGTCAATGGTGAAAATTCTCCCTAGATGTGGAAATTGGACAGTTCGAAATACCGTCGAAGCGACAACAGTCATGGTGTAAAACCAATTTCTTCCTAGAAGGAGGTTGTAATCTAACAGGGCGTCTACTACTTCTACTTGAATAGAAATAGTTTTTCCCCCAAGCTTGACTACAAGGGCTTATATGAGACCATGGGGCTGGAAACCTTGTCCATCAAAGGCTTTTAGAGTCGTAGGTGATGTTACAAGCTCGGGAGAGCTGATAGCTTTCCAACAAGACAGGGACAAAACCGAAATTGAAGCTTCTTCGTCTAAGACAGTTCTAAAGACCTTCTTTCTGACTACTTTCATGATGATTTGGAAAGCGAGTTTGTGAGGTAGTCTAGACTTATAGTTCTCGACATTGAAATTAATCAAATTAGTATTGTCCGGGTCTAAAGCTCCTAATGCAGTTAACAAGTTTTTACGTTGTGTAGAACAACTTTGGAGTACTTCCAAGGTAGACATTACACAAGGTGCCTGAGCGAGATCTTCAACTACATTATAAAATTGAGCAGCTCGGGCATTAGGGTTAAAAACAACCTTCCTAAGAGTACTCTTGGGTGGACGCAAAACCATGTTGAGAGTAGGCTTCTCGATGGTTAGGGGGACAGTAGACGAGGATTCGGGAGAACCAGTAGAGGGAGCTTTTCCTGAAGAAGAATTATCTTCTTTCTTATCGGCGGGTTTGTCGTAACTCTGACTTTGAGTTTGCAAACTAATAGTATCTGAGGACATCATGCGAATTTCCTCTGAAGAACTTGAGTTTCCCTGATTAGACATGTGGTCTATCAGTTGTTGTTGAGAGGGAAAAGGATCCGTGAGAACTACGGGTGCGGGATTTGTTTTAAAAAATTGGGTGATTTCGTCCCCACAAGGACACTCTTTTGTGAAATAGTCACCTCCGCATAGCAGACATGGATATTTTGCTTTTCTTTTCCGTTTATCGTTATCGTTGGTGGTTGGTTTTGGATTCTCCTGTTGGTTTCCAGGTTTTTTGTTTTTAGTTTTACCTTTCTTTTTATTGTTGTCAGGCGTTTGAATACTCTGAATATAATTGACCTTCGCGGAAACCTTGGGAGTTGAAGGAGTAGGGGTGGCATTCTAGGGTTGCTTGGTAGGTTTTGCTATGGACGGGCACTGGATTGAACCAACAATCCCATCAACAGGGACTTCTGCTGGTGGCTTTGCAGGATCGGTGCTTGGGCGAGAAGCTTGAGGGATCAAGTCATACAAAGTTTCTGACCGGGAATAGACCAATTCTAGATATTGGGCTCGACTAATGGCTTGCTCTTCAGTAACGACACCTCCCATAGCCACATCTTGGGCAATCGGGGGCAACAAAGATTTAGTAAACCAATCAAGTAATAACTGATCCAAAATAGGAGCCTTAATAAGTCTTCTCCGCCTTCTCCACTCATGGATATGATCGGATATGTGGGTGGAGGTGTTCTATCGCAGAGAAGTTAAGAGAGCAGTGCCCGTTTCATAACGGATAGGAAATTGAAAGTGCATAACAAGTACAGTTGCCAATGAGGCAAAATCCACAAACGAATGTTGCGGAAGTTCAATATACCATTTCGCGGCTGTAACAGTCAAAGTTCGCTGAAAGAGTCTTAAACGAACTGAATCATCCATAAGGGAGTTTGAAGAACACCACAAATGGAATGTCATGACATGGTTTTTCGGATCGTCTCCCTGCTTCCCATCGAACTTTGGAATTTCCGATGGTAACTTTACCGGAATGGGAGGCCACGAGGGGTTATGTCGAATGGGGTCATTAATCAACTTGGACAAATCAGGCAAGTCCAAAGTTGCTAGGAAAGGTAACTGATGATTAGGTTGCACATACTGGTAATATTGATATGGCATATAAGTACTAGTAGGACCATAAGTAGACTAATAGACAGGTTGTTGTGATGAAGAACTACTGGAAGATCCGCCCGCAGGGGGTTGATTTCTGGGATCAGGACCATTAGGACCGCCGGGGCCTCCAGGAGGAGGACCACCAAGACCACCTGGACCACTAGGAAGCGGACCTCTAGACCCTCCGGGACCCTTGGGAGGTAAACCTCCAGAGCCAATAGAACCACTAGAAGGAGGGCCGCCAGACCCTCCGAGACCATTAGGAGGGAAGCCACCAGGCCCCCCAGGAGCACCAGGACCATTAGGACCATAAGGAGGAAAGCCACCAAGTCCTCCAGGACCATTAGGTCCCCCAGGGGAAGGACCTCCATAAGGTGGTTCTCCGACACCTCCCGCAGTATGTATAGGTATCCCCCCCATAGCTGGCATGTAGGACCAGTTAGGTTGCCCCCATGGAGTAAAAGTATTACCAGGATATGGAATTCTAGCATAAGGCATTCCTATAGGGTTGGGTGGATAATTAATGTTTCCTACAAGTACTTGATTTGTTGTGTAACTATGCCCCCAAGAGGTTTGATTGGTTACAGGTTGTGCCCCCAAGGGCTGACTTGAACTGGATGAGGGGTTAACCATATTTGTGTGGGTAGGAGGGACATAAACTGTAGACTGCTCTATACTAGAGGTCTGTCCTTCACTAGGTACAATTCCGGTGACAGATAACGTAGGTCATGCTAGGGGTTGCCCCCCGACACTAGAAGGTAATGATGAAACATTAATTGAATGTTGAGCCCCAGGTGCGGAAGACATGGGAGGATTGGGAACATACATAATATGGGAGGCGGTGGGGTTGGAAGTTTGACCTGGATTATGTGGAGTCACTATGCGATCTAAAATCGGTTCAATGGGTCTCATAGAATCGACAAGTGAATGATATCCCATAGGAACAGTTGCGGAACATGATGGTGGTGTGCCCAATATGTTATCTATTTTCTTTTCAATTTCTTGTGCACGGAGAATAGTTGCCTGATATTGTCTACGTTCTTCTTCATCTGGTGAAACTTTTTTAGAAAAGTTTAAACGGGTTCCAAATGAGGCAATAGCTTGTCCTATAGAGGTGTCCCAAAATGGAGCATTGGGACCATAATCTGGATGGGTAGTATCATCAACATGACCTTTTGTGGGAGAATGGAATGAAGTATTACCCCAAGAAGGTTGTTGGACCAAGGGAGGTGAGTGTGAAGGATATGGTCCTCCACTTTGTGTAACCACATTCTCTCCCACTTGGGAGTTGGTAGCAGCTCCTTGGTCGATAGCTTCCATAGGATTTTCTCCTGAAACAGGAATAAAATCAGGTGGCAAGCCCCGTACTCTTCTGGACTGTCTTAGCTCAGCCAGTTTGTACAGCTCCTATCTAACCTAGGGTCTCAAAAACTAGAAAACACACCAAAAATTTCCCTACTCAAGCTATAGGCCAAACAAGCAAACTTAAATGACAGGAGGAGTTCAGATAGTCAGGTCTCTCACCAGGATTGTCAAGAAGGTGCCACTCGCGATATACCTCAAGGGCATGTGTGTAGTAATCTCCCCGAATGTTGTTTTCGGTGTATGGCTCCAAGCAAGACGGCCAAAGGGCTTTTCTCAGATAGATAAGGTATCCTAGTGGGGTCTCCCGATATACATAAGGTACGTGGGAGCTCAAATCGGTAGTAGTGTTGTCTAATGCGTAGTCATTCATAAGGGGCCTTTCGATATACAATCGAGTACATGAAGTACCTTTCTATATACCTCAAGGGTACATGAAAGGCCGTTAGATATACCGACGGTACATGGAAGAACTATGCAAGTCCCGGGATGTAATGCGGACGAGTAACGATAGCTCCTATGCTTAATGACGCCCGAACATGTCTCTAACCTATCACTCAAATTGCTATGTAAATTTTAACCTATAACTACTGCTAATTTTAAAGTGGATGGTTAGGTGAATGCATGGAATTTTGACTGAAAAAGTAAAACCATGCAGTATGCATATGCAAATATTTCACTTTACCGTTCGTGGTATGCCTACCTACAGGAGGGAAAGAGAGTATTTTCTTTTCATTTTAAAACCAAAAATTCCCAAACAACTATCTTGAACAAATCAAAATCAAAGACAAGCAACACATTCCAAACTCATGTTTCTTTTATGAAAGCAATCAAAAGGGGAAGAGTCTCTTTTCCTAAAAGAAAAACAAGGAGCACTCTACATGCATATGCACTCTATTTTTCGATTTTTCTTAAAACATAGATAGATCTAACTTAAAACCACACTATTTTTTCTTTTGATGAGATAGTACTAATGCAAAAAGAGCCAAAAGAACACAGAGAACCTAAAAGCTTGGGAGGCTAATCAGAGATCCAATGTCTTATGCTCAATAACGATGATGACCTAATCTCAGTAAAAAAAAAAATCTTTTCAACCAGCAAAAAGAAGTCCTCTATGGAAACAAAAAATGAAATCAAGATGCTAATCAAATGGTTTTTCTTTCAGTTTTTTTAACAGAATTGAAAAGAGAGCTCACTAAAACGTAAGCTTTCAAAAAATTCCTTTCACAATCACAACCAACAAGCACGGAAGGAAATGATTAATCAACAAGCCTAGTCTAGCTTTTGAATTCTTCAATCAAACCAATCTTTTACCACAGAATTTCCAACCATGAGCGTTCAGATTCTAACACACAAGCCTGACAGTGCAGGGCTGAAAGCAAACAAACTCAATTTTTTGCAAAAAATGATGAAAAACTAGTTCTGGAACAAGGCCTACCTGGCACTACGCTGGAGGGATCTTGACAGAGCAGTTTTGGATGAGCACCGCTTCTGGATAATAGGACTCAGGCGGTGGCACCGCTTATGGCTAATAGAGTTCAGGTGGTGGCATCGCTTCTTGCCAACAACACATGTGCAGTTCCCTGAATAGATCCAAAACACAAGGAGAACGAAAGATCAAGTTATAAATCGATCAGATCAAGGCAAAAATTGATGGATTAACGGTAAAAAAGAGCATAAAAAGTCGAAATAATTCAGATCTGAACAGATCTGAAAGTTTCAAACCAAAATTCACTAAGTCAGATGTCAGATCTAACTGAAGAGAGTCAGAGATGGAGCCTGGATTCGGACAAGAGTTCAAGAATTGAGGAAGATCAAATCAACTGAGATTTGCACTATTCCCCAGCGGAGTCGCCAGATTTTTTATAAAGAATATTGCACCTTCTGCGGGCAGAAGCTGTTCCTCTTGTCTGAATGGTTTAGATCCAGAACAAATGAGTGAACGACAAAGGGTGAAGACCTTCCCTGGATATCGTAAACACCTGGAATATTGCTTCGATTGTGAACCTATGTACCTACAAACAGATCAAACATGTAAACACATCAAAGCTACCAGAAAATCATCTACTTATCCATGTTAGTGACTAAGGAATCTAACAACATGTACATGTGAAATCAAAACAACAGTAATGTGGGAGGGAAATCGGCTTTGCATTAAGAATGTATGGAGAAGCTTACAACCGTTGCCTTAGTGTCGACAAGCCCCTCCACGAGACAAACACTTCATCCCCATAAGCTCCAACTTTTCTCTTTATGCTCTCCAATGATTTGGACTAGGTAGTCAATCCAACAGCATAACAATACCTCTAAAGTTCTCCCCCTCAACTATGGATATGAGCTTGTATTTATAAGGCTCAATGGATAGGAATAGTTGAGAGAATTGTGGGTGCAGTGGCTCTAAGATCCTACCATGGGGGATCTTGAGCTCAAACTAACCCAAAATGATAGGGACAAGGGAGGACACGAGGCTCAAGTTCTAGAAGCCTCGAGAAACTTCTCGTTTTCCCATTTTACCCAAGGTACCGCTTTTCTTCCCTTATGACAGAGCAGTTTAGATGAGAACCACTTTTAGACCAAATACCATAGGCGACAACACCGCTTCTCGAAAACAGGATACAAGCGGTGCTGAGCAAGGTACCGCTCATTGACCACAGGGAAAGCGCGGTGCTAGGTTTTTTCAAGTAGAATTGACAAACAAAGCAAGTTTCCACTCTAAGTGTTGGGATTAAGGGAAAACATGGAAGTTTAGGGTCTTATCACATGATGGTGACAGGATTCAGGTATAACATAGTTTTGGACCATATTTTGTGGATATTGGTCATTATTTTGTAGAATCGTTTAAGAATTAGTTAGAAGTTGTCTAAGTGGACCTTGAATGTAAAGGCGTAAGCCTATAAGTAGATGAAGAATTGTAAGTGTGAAAAAGGGGGGAAAAAGCTTAAGTGAAGAATATCTTTGAGTATTTGAACTAAGATCTGTTGATATGTGAACTGTGATTTTGTGCGGAAGTAATATGACAAGACGAAAGTTGATTTGAATGACTGTGTTCTTTTCTGTTTTATTTTTTTACTATGTTCTGCGACTCAATGATGAATGTTATGTGAATCTGTGACATGGATCTATGATGTGATGTTTCCCTATTTTAAATGATGTTATCTTGTTGGATCTGTTTGCGCATCAGTATGCTTACTGCAGTTATGATTGAATGATGCGATATGTTGAAGAATGATAAATGGTTATGTGAATGCATAAGTTGAATGATCTATTAATGTTGCACTAAGCTGCTAAGTAGATGTCACATTGCCCTCTCCTCTATTCTACGAAAACTTGGTTCTGTCAGCTCTCCCTCGAACATCTCGGGTGAGACTTCATCCGCTCCACGGGTGTTGTTGGATAGGGTAAAACATGTATGGGCCGGTGCTCAAGGAGATCGTGGTGGTTTGGCTGTCAACTGAGTAGGAACCCCTGTCGACTAGTTTTGTTGGCTGGGGTTGTGTCAACAACAACCACCAACTCATACATAAAATCAAATATACAATTAGCTTGTAAATTCACAACTAGATCAATTGTGTGAATGAAATGGTAAAGTATACATGATTAAGAATAATGTAAACATACATTGCAATTAAAAGTTTTTTCTCAACTATGTTACATAAGTAATTGTTAATCTTGCTACTGCTAAGTTCTTCGCCACTAATGGTTGGTGAGAAGCTCATTTTGTATGTGATGACAATAGTTAATGAATAAATTCCATTAATGCACACTCGTACCTATCATTGAGAGATGTGCTTATTTGACATGATAATAAAGAGAATAATAAGTAAGGAACGAATAAAAAATAAAGAGAAAAAAGTAATAAAAATATATTATTCCAAACTTGTTTCAACTATTGACTTCCCATCTTGTTGAATTCATTGTTGGTTTTCATATAAAAGCATCCATTTACACAAAGTAAATAGAGAAGTAAAATGACTCTTTTTCCTTTTTGAAGCAAGCAAGGTAACCCTAATCGTTATGTTGCTCTTGTAGCAATACAAACTATATGGTGTGATTAATATGCAATATTAATAATCATATATTAATTAAGATTGCATATTAACCGTACCTTACTCATCATCTATTCTTATAAGATTTATTAATACAAATTTTGCAAGGAAATGGTATGGCTAGGGAAAGAGACTTCTAGAGGTTTAGCAAAGGATTTGATCCATTGAATAACTTCTCTGGTGATTATAAAATGGTCATAATGTCGATTACACATACAGGAAACAAAATCCCTTGAGCAATGCATGAATCGATGAATTATTGTTAGGCATCCCATGGCTCTGGATGAAGTCACTAAGTTTGAAGAGGGATTTTGTGCAACAAATCAAAGCATCTTCAATTGAGAAAAGAGAGAGAATACAACTAAGGATTGAATTGCAAAATCATAACCAAAGTTTCATGTTCTGGAGAGAATTGAGGCAATGAAGATTTGTGTAGAGGATCCAACTCATAGATCAATATCTTGTTGGTTTATGAACCGGTCATAGTGCCAAGTAGAAGCTTAGATATAGGGATTTTCATTTGGGAAGCCTCCAATGAAGCAAGCAATCTCCATGGATCCTTATATGAATCGAATTGAAGATGAACACTTCTTGAGCACTGAGATAATTCTTAGATCCTTTAGGCATAATGTTTTACGTCAATGAACACCTAATAGTAGCATTATCTTTATGAGTGATGCATTTGACATCTACACACTATGTGGTTGTTAAAAACAAACTAAGAATGTAAAACACACTTTATTAATGGATACAATGATAAACCAAAGCAAGTAGTGTCGATGCATTTTGCTTCACAAGGCTAAAACACATTGATGAGACAACTATAGTGGTATACTAATATGGCATTGATGTATTTTTCCATGTTTAGTTTTGTTGGTCCTCAACAAAAGTTTAAAATGCAGTAAGAGTCAAAACACATGGTAAAAGGTGCTATAGTGTTGGCTAAGAGCATCAAGTGATGTGTTTTGCTCATAGAGACTCCATTGGACCCTGCTACGATTAAGAAAACACACAAGGAGGTAAAATGCATCACTAGAGAGTGATCCAGATTTATGTGAGAACAAGATGAAAGATCACATATATAATAGAGGTACACACACACACATATATATTACAAAGAACATAGTGATACAATAAACTTGAACTCTATAAATTAATGAAAGAGAACGGATTGTAAAATGTATAATACAAAATAGCCAGAATGGTGGTAACTGATATTTGAGAAGAGATGTGGCAGCTAAGCTCATCCATAAGAAGTTGAGCTACAATGAGGCCAAAAGAGCCTTTTAACATAAATAATCAATGAGAAAACCCTAAACATAAAAAATCCTAGTCAAAGAAGATGAAACACCAAAAGGTTTGTGGGCCTCATTGTTGTTAGTTGATACATCAACTTCTCGAGGGCATAAATTTTGCATACTATCTCTATTTGGGGGGGTTAGTAGCCCTTCGGAAAGGTCAGATTGAGAAGTACACATTCCGAACAGATTAGTACATATCTAGAGACTACATACTAGGCGTTGTCGTGCCAAAAAAAATGTCATTTAGGGCCTCATAATGGCCTCAAACAATCAAGACTAGAAAAGCCGTAAAAAAACTATTTGATCTCGTGAATACTCTCCTTTCATTGTTCTCTTGGTGCTCGTGGGCATGAGTAGTCTAGCTCGCAATCTATTCTAGTGTTATGATGTTTTCTCTCACTTATCTTATGCTTGTTAATGCCTAATATGAAACATGGAGATTCCTGATGACTTGGGACTATTCTCGATTACTTATGATATCTAATTATGCATGTAATTTGATTGATGGATTATTCATTGTATTTTTATATGTTTAATTGTGTTTAATTTTAGTTGGGATACTAATTGGTTTTGTGACAAGTGATCATAACAATTGGAGCATTTCACTTCAGGCGGGAGTTGGGACGGCCCATTCAATTTTATTATTATTATTATTATTATTATTATTATATATAACAAAGGCATTATTCTCTTTATAATTGGTTGGATTTCTAGTTATTGTTCTTTTGCTTCTTTTATTAGGATTTTGTTTGTTGGAATTTACATATTGCATTTGTTGCATTTAATTCATTGTGTTCACCCCATATTCATTTATATTTTGACATTTCAAATTGATTAGTTTAGATTAGATTGATTAGAGAGCATGGTATAACATATTACCTTTTATACAACCACCATGTCATAATTAGAGGGCCTGCCATTTAAACAAATAAAGGTATATTTGGGTCCTTTCATTGGGTAACCTATGTGGTTGACAAGGGTCATTTTTCCATGTAGTTATAGATACTCACTATGGAATAAATGGCCATTTGTGGCTTGCTATAGAATTCTAGAGGGCCACCCTTATTTGCTTTGCTAATTTTTGTAATATCTCTCACTCCTCCTTTTGTAGCTAGGGTATAACTCATCTTAGTCATCGATGATTAGGTTTTCGTATCCCCTCCTTTTGATTAGGTCTAGGGTTATGGATTCTTTGCAACATTCTTAGAAAACCATATGTGTTTAGCCCCATGTGTCAAAAATGGGAATTGGTGTGGCCTCTACATGGTACTATGGTGGACAAAGTAACGATGGACTTTCAGAGAGCATAACTTTTACACATGAATTCCATTTTCAATATTCTTTAGTTTGTTGGAAAATTTTCATTAAACTCAACCATAGAGATAAGTCTTATTCCACTTTCATCAAGATTTTCACCCGAAACTTTGTTTAAGGTTCAAAACATAAGATTTCCAACTTTGACCCAAAATTGCATAATTTAGGTTTTGCTCTAAAACGCCCTTAACAAGGCCATAGCTATGATTTATCCACTCTATAAAATACTGATAAATGTACATATATATACAAATATATACTCTGGATTAGTTTGGAACAACTCCTCCCTTCTAGTTAAGATAAACACCACCTTCTAATTACCTGCTCATAACAAGTTGTTTTTTTTTCCTCGGAAAAAATTCATAATTTTATTTCAAAGTAGAACAAAATTACATTTGCACATGTAAGAGGATCTTAAAAGGATCCCTACATTGTCACATATTTGCTGTCACATATGAACATAATAAAAAAATTACAAAACAGTCCCAGACTGTACAAGCAGAAATACAAGCATATCCAGCCTGTATTATCCGCCATCCAGCACCAAATAGACATACTGCCGATAGCAAAGGCCATCGCCTCTGAAAACGCCGTCGCCGCCGCAGAGATCCCTAAGGACCACAAAACGGGTCGCCACGCAAGAGTATATCCATAGACATCACCTCTGCCAAAATCCACGAGAATTGGCGAACTATCTCGACAAAAACCAAAACAAGAAAGTGCCAATCAGGATCCAAAAACCCCAACAGCCGAAGCCCTCAACCAGTTCTTGGAGCCAAAGCCCACCGATCTGGAACAATTGAGCACCGTTCTTGATCTAGGAGCCGAGGCCCATCGATCTTGGAGCCGAAGCCCAATCAAAAACCACACAAAAACCACGACCAGCAAATCCCGGATAGGTATCTCAACACCGCATCCACGAGCATCAGTTCAATCGCCACAGTTCAGACACCGCCGCCGTCATAATTCTGCGAAGAAAGCAGGCGAGCTTGCTCCAAAGCTTAGGAGAACATGGACATTGAAATATCGTCGGTCCCCCTCGCGGCCACGATACCGCACTCCAATCCGGCAAAGGAGCCCTATGACGCCCAGGCGGAAGCCGCTACTCGCTTTAAAAACTCGGCAGCAAATGACAGGAGTCCCTTGCGACCCTGCTCGGAACCCTACAGCTTCACCATGCAGTCTCTCCATGACGTTGAACCGAAATCTTGGCAACCTCCTCCAGCTTCGACACGCCGACTGAGTCGACGAAAACCTCGACTCCTGCATCATGGCCTAGTCCTGAAAAAGCTCGAAAAGATAATCCCGGCGAGAAAGATATGATATCAAAGGCGATGAGCAATGCTTGGATTTCGATTCTTTCACGGCCTTCACAGGTTCAAACGCGAAAACGACATCGGCGAGGCCAATGTCATCGTCAACACGGGAAACTGGGCGGCCGACCTTGAAGCCTTTCCAGATACCACCATGACCGCGGGATCGTGATTCTTGACCTAGGGTTAGGTTCCAAGAGCCTCGAAACCAGAGGCCTCCCTTCACCGCCCCCAATAAAATCCTAAATTCTATTTAGTTTTGCTTGTTCCATAACAAGTTGTTAAGATGAGAACCTCTTGATAAGAAGAATCCAAGTTTCATTTAGGTTCCCTTGGTGTAAGTAACAACATGAATATTCTCTCCATCTGTTATTTGAATGCAAAATAACTTAGGATGTCTAGGTATTGATCCTAGTGGATGCAAAGACATAAATTGGGCCTCCATAAGAGATGCAATGTTCTCTTCATGGAGTCTATCAAATCTAAACTCACTCTAAAGTAGGTCCCCATTACGAAACATATGTGAGTTCCTCTTGAAACTCTAGTTAGGAAAAGGTTCCTTCGTGTATAAAGGAAAAGATTTTGCACCTAGACAAATAAAGGAATTTTTTGTCAACCTCCCAAGATAATTAATTATATCAAAATACAAGGGATCAAAATTAGAAGCGAGCCTTAAAGACAAAGAAAATGAATGGCTTAAAAAACAAGACAAATGAGAAAACTATATGCAAGCAAAGGAAAAAAAAACCCAATGCATAATCCACATCAAACTATAATGCATAAACCTTTAGACGAGAAGCAAAAAAGTTCATAACTTTCTCTTTAATGGTGTAACTAAGGGGATCCTATACTTATAGGTTTCAAGGGATTTTTATTCAACCTAGGAACCAATGCTTCTATTAGAGGTAAGGAGTCGTATTTTCTTGAATGACCAAGTTGAAGCTTCGATAACCTAGAAAGATGCCATGTTGGGTGTCAGAATTAACATATGCGTATATAAAACTAGTGGGGATTTGACATTAATCGTTGATACATTAAGAGCATAATCTCGAAGGATGTAAAACTTGGAACCTTACTAGGAGATGCCAATTGTTTGTGAGATCCTTTGGGAAGGTGAACTTCTCCTATGTAACTGAAGAAATAATTCTATTGCAGACAACCAACCAACCAAGTAATGAGCCTTAAAGAGGGAGTGATTTGGATCAAATGAACTTACAAAAGTCACGATGTTCGCATCCCATGACCATAAAGGAGCAACGTGATAAATATGTGAGTAGTAAGAGAAGTTGGCACTTAGCCACACAAAATCCATCCTGGTCCCCCCACATCTCAAGGGACAATTGTCATCGCCAGTTGCATCTAACAAGGTGAGCTTCAGTCACATTGTGAACTTTGGAGGAGGCAACATAGATAGCTTGGTACTATCCAAAGTTAGTAAAACTCTAGTGCATGGTGTACGTTAATTCTCAAAAGCAAAGAAGATTTAGTGTTAGAGATTGCATAGATCTGTAAGATTCTTATGGAATGGCGCCAAATTAATTATGATCCACATTAGGCTTCAAGCCATGGACATTTAAACTTAAAAATGCAAATAGTAGTTATCAATCTCTCTTTATCTAACAAATATGTCTAACAAATATGCTAGAGGAAAATTCAAAATGCCAAGATATATTTGCATTTTTTAGTTTAAATGTCCATGGCTTGAAGCCTAATGTGGATCATAATTAATTTGGCATTTGGAATTTTCCTCTAGCATATTTGTTAGACACATTTGTTATCAATCTCTCTTTGTCTAACAAATATGCTAGAGGAAAATTCAAAAATGCCAAGATATATTTGCATGCTCTAGTGGATGAATGAGAATAAGACAAATCTAACCTGCAACCCAATTCATATGTTAAAGAGAGCCTTGAAAGCCAACTTCAGTAAAAGTGGGATGTAAAACAAGGCCATTTAGAACTTGAGGCTATGAACTTCTATGATGACTAAGAAAATATATTGGTTGTACATGTGTAAGCCATACAAATAACCCTTTAGGGTCAACTACATTCCAATTGATGATTTTCCACAGTGATGAGGCATCCTTGTGAATGAAATCACAATTTTAACGCAAAACTAAAGTTATCAAAAAGTAAAAAGACTCTCTCCTTCAAATGAATATGATCCTTTTAAAGACGTTTCCTCCTCCAATGATCTCTTGGAGTGGAGCACTTTTTCCAACATAAAAGATAAAATAAGCCGTTAACCCAAAAACAACATAAAAGATAGAATAATTAATATATATAGTAATTTCATTTGTCTATGCCCTATACATGCACATTGCACACAAATCGTATTCCTTTTGGATATAGATCACCAAACATTTTTTACTTCAATCTAATATAAACCTTTTGCATGTCCTCGGAATACGGTAATCCCTACGCACACATTCCCTCCAACGAATTAAAATACCAAACGAATTAAAATACAAAGTGAAAACTCTTCTCTTTCCCTTTATTTTACTTATTACCAACAGATATATATTTAACAGTGGAAGAAAACACCTACACCACAACCTTGAAAAAAACAATGGTGGTAAACAGACTCACACAAATTAAACGATGCCATTTCTAGTGTCCAAGAGTAAGCGTTGAGCCTACTGCAGTCGCAGTCAAATTCGTTGCAACCAGAATCTGCAAATATTCTTTCTCTGCATTTTCAGAGGAGGTCTGAGGGTTTCAAGATCTTCAACGATCCACGCACTTGCAGCTGCCTGCAATATCCTCGCGCTGAACGCAATGTTTAAACCCTTCTGGTACGATTCAGCATCCTCAATTTCATCCTTCATACTGTGAAAAGAATCAATTTGATTAGTTTCGATGAAATATTGGGTTCTTTTTCTCCTCCTTACACTGTTACCATTTATTAATTCAATACTCTTTAGCGTACGATTTAACATCCTCATCTTCATGCTATATGCTGTAGAAAACGTAATTAAATTATATTACTGCAGTATTGGATTTTTTTCTCCTTTCTTCCTACAAAGCATTCGTTAATTCATTACTCTTCAGGTCACTGCCGATTCAATTGACCTAAAAGCCTCAAGCTTATACGTCGAAATCGGCTTCAAAAGCTCTAAGTAGGGTTGATTGCGGTTTAGTGGAAATGCCTCGGGTTCTGTAGTATTTCATGAAATTATTGTGTTATTCTATATTATTATGTTATCTTTTCAGAGCACTTAGCGGTAATTCAATTTTTGATAGATTGTGATTCTAAGTTCTTATCTCAATTTGATGAGAGTCTTGTTTTTTGTTATCTTTTTATAAATCTGCAACTTGCCTCGAGGTAGGGCTGCATGACATAACTCTCACTTCTTTCGACTTAGGTATCAGGTTTGAGGGGTATTTATTTTGTCAGATTAGCCCGGGATCTGCCTTGGCCTCAGCTCTTTTTAACATGCCATGCCATTTGAGTGGGGCAGACAACATCGAGAATCGAGCCTTGGTAAACGGCTTACTATTCCGTCAGCCTCACTAGTGAACGGAGTCCCAGACTCCCAGTCGGTTTTGTTAAGTAGGTTTTGTCATTTTAGAATTCACTTGACTGACGTATCTCTGGTGGTAAGTGAACCTCGATCAGGCCATGTCCGGGTAAATTTAGGTTTGGTTTCCTGTACTTAGAAATCTGATGAATTTCTATGACGGTATTTGTTCTTTTTCATCTGCTTGCTGTACATTCTGGAATATATTTGGGTTCTCGTCAAAATATTCTTACATTTCAAATCGATGTGAAAATTGTGTATGGTAATAATTCGGCAAATGTCCAAAAATTAAAAATCAGGTTAAAAATATGGCAAAAAGTCTTCCAGCAATCAGCAACTTACCTAGCAATAAAATATCGAACAAAAATCTGTATATTTTTTTAAAAATTGGCAAAAAATCTTCCAGCAATAAAAGACAATGAGCGAACTCACCTAGCAATAAAATATTTTTTTCTTTCTAATCACACATATAATAAATCCGCTGTTTTGGTAATACTGATACAAATGATACATGGTGTCTGTTGGCCGTATTGCATGCATCATTTTTAAGAATTAAAAAAGGAAATAAGTGATACTAGCAAAATTTGCATTTGTATTATATTTCCCTGGACTTTCCTTTCTATTGTTTTAACTTTTAAATTGTTTGTAAATTCTAAGAGTGCTCATTATAAGTTCTACTCTGATTTTACCAGGCATCTCTTATGAGCTGCCACATTTTATAATCTTTACAGCCGATTCCATGCAATTATAACAGTGTTAGGGTTTTTATTGTTTAAATCAATGAAATCTCTTCATAGAAGTATATGTTTAAATCAATGAAATCTCATCCTAATCATAAATCTTTTTTCCTAGACAGATTTCAACCTATTGGTTTGTTTTTTTGTTGGTTTTTAGTTTTTAGGTTTTGATAAAATGCTTTATTTATTTATTATAACAAACATGTAGTGCACGTTTGGCATTTTATAGAAAGAAGAAGTGGCCTACAAATGCAGCCACCACACACTAGCTAAGACCAAAATTGGGCTGGTTTAATCCAAAAATGTCCTCTAGATTAAAATTCTCCCCTGGGCATACAATAGGAGTATGGGAAGTCCATAAAACAACATAATAACAATCATAAACAAATGACTTACTGTCCAGAAGAAACATAAGTCTAATATTATCAAATGGTAATCGGGAGGAGCCTAGCATTGGGGGGCAGATCATTATGGTCCTTGGTGGTTGGCCTTGAACCATTGGCAGCAGTTTTAGGATCAGCCACTGTAGGTTCCCAACTTTCGTTTCTGCGGTTCTAGTAGTCTTTCATCATTACAAATGATTAGTGCAAGTGCCGGGAAATTTTCATTGTGCTAAGTGGGCGGAGGGGGGCTAGTTGTGTTGGCACTCCTTTCACTCCCCAATTGCATGACCAACTTGATGATACGGTCTTCTCTTGGATCTCTGCAACTGTCAAGATTAATCTGAGTGCTTGAGAAGCACCAGGAGGCTTTTTGCTTATGGTACAAGGTGGAACACCCATTTCCACCTTTTGCACTTGAACAACGATTTGCATGCACACACTCAACAAATTAGGGAGCTGTCATAGCAGGCTAGGCATTTTTAAATAAAGCATCACTTATTCTCTTCCAAATGAAAGAGTATTTCTACTCTTATCAACTGCCATGAGGCTTGAAACTCACGAGCATAGGGAAGTTTATCCCCAAACAAAGATGCTTTTCAGGGAATGGACGTGGGAAGGAACAACCATATCTAAGAGAAAAAGATCCAAACAGATGCGCAAATTTGTGCAACTTGGGCTCCTTGGATTCTCTGTTACTCCATAAGTTTCTTCCTACTTGTCTATTTTCTAACTTGATTGCTTGATCATTTAAAATTTCCATTGTTACATTTTTATGCAAAAGAAGAATCAAATGATTAACAAACATGGCCCCTTGTGGTCAGTGTTGTGTACATTAATTGAAGATGATCATTGTCTTGTTCCTTTAGGTCAGTAACGGTGCACATGGACGCGTTTAAACTTGATCACCCATTTGTTGAAATTACATTTGCATTGGACAACCAATAAAAATATGAAAATTCACCATTTTCCAAGAAGGTTCCTCAGATCTTAACCCTAGAATTTTCAGCATTTAGGACTGCTGTAAATTAATGCATAAAACAGCAGCGGAACAATCACAAT
This sequence comes from Pseudotsuga menziesii, assembly GCA_001517045.1. Taxonomy (NCBI): domain Eukaryota; kingdom Viridiplantae; phylum Streptophyta; class Pinopsida; order Pinales; family Pinaceae; genus Pseudotsuga; species Pseudotsuga menziesii. Next base: position 178,442 of record LPNX010191026.1, read on the forward strand.
AATTCACTTCTTGTAGCCCCAAAATTCAAGGCAATTCAAAGAGAAAATATACCAATCATTCCAATGAGTTTCAAGCCCTCTAGGGCAAATTCACATGCATAAACCAGATCTGAAAACTCATCTTATACAACAGATATAATCACAAACACAATAGAAACAACTCTTCAATCTTAGTGTTAAGTCCCTTAACAGTTTTCTCTTAAGTGTGTCAAAACAACAAGACAATTAAGAGCTGGAAATAACCATCCCAAGAAGATAAAATGCAGAAATCAAATCCGCAATGTACACAATAAGTGGATCACTAGAAATCTCATATATAAATGCTTAATGAATGAACAAACACAATAGAACTAGCTCTTCAATCTTAGTGTTAAGTCCCTTAACAGTTTTCTCTTAAGTGTGTCAAAACAACAAGACAATTAAGAGCTGGAAAGAACCATCCCATGAAGATAAAATGCAGAAATCAAATCCGCAATGTACACAATAAGTGGACCACTAGAAATCTCATATATAAATGCTTAATGAATGAAGTACATACATAGCATAACCTCCTCTCAAGGCTAGACCAAAATCCAAGCAACTAAGATGACCTAACTAGGGTTAGTCAACAAGCCCTAGCTCCTCCAACTGCAACAATCCCTCCAACACTATCTCCACGGAAAAACGTTCTCCTCTTTTTCCACAAATACATCCAAGGGCTCTAAACCCTAATCTTTAGCTTCCAACGGATGAAACCCTAACCCTAGAATCCATGATGCTCCAAGAGACCAAGAAACCCTAGCACCCAAGAGAGAGAGATCAAATGTACAAAGAAGAATCTCAAGAGAGGAATCGTCCACCTCCTCAATGCTCCACTAGGGTTTCCTCATGAACCTTCGTTTATCACTAAGAGAGCACTCCGAAGAAGAGATACAAATCAATGAGTGATGTGACGTGTTTTTGGAATAACTCTCTCCTTCCTCTATTTATATGAGAGGCAAGGGAGACCAACAATATAACATAGGTTGACTTAAGCCTTACAAGAAAGCCTACCAAAACATAACTAAGCCACACACAAGTGAAGCACTCCACTCCTAGAGTACAAGTGTCAAGCTCCAATGATGATATCATGCGCAATAGTGACCCAAGCTGATGTAGCTATGCAAGACAAGTTCACACCACTCCATCTTGAGCCTCCACGAACTCCATCCATCCTCCAAATCCAAGTACTTTACTAGGGAAGTTGTCCCCTACAAGAACAATGTCGAAGCCCTAGGCATCCTAGAGCCATTTGCAATCCTTCGAACAAGAAACTTATCTACCACATGCCATCTAGGGCTTGTAGCCCTCCCCCACATGCATAATGCTCCTCATATCCTGTAGGGCGTTTTGCCACTGGGTGATTCCTTTATGTGGCCATCATGTAGGGCATCCACCATCTAGGCAAGAGATCTCCAATGCCCTAGGGAAGAACACTGATCCAGTGATCATTTGAGGTCCGACATCCACTGAGTTAGCTATCACAAGTGCGCATATCCATCATAGACCATCTCTCATACTACAATCCACCTTTGACCATCCAAAGGATAAACATACACCATGCACCCCAAATCTCATGAAGCACCCCGAATATGGTGTAAATACTTTTTGAGTAACTTGGAAGTCTAACACCATTTAGCTAGGTGTGTCAACTCTCTAGCTTATGTATGATATGTTGCTAATGTGGATTGTTGAATCGTTATCGAGGTGGTGTGTTGGCATATAATTTGACTTGTAGGTTGAGCTAGCGCCATGTGAATTAGGTGTTGGGGCTAGAATATTGGCATGCTGAACAATAGGCAGTGATCACACACATAGGGTTGAGTGTAATGAGGGACGAGTGATTGTCATGCCAAGGTAATGTGATGAGTCCTAATGAAATTTTGGCTCATTGATATTTAAGAACGGTAAAGATTGAGAAAGGCTTGGCACAAACAAAAGGCACATTGATTCATGGATCACTACATGGCCTATAACTTTGCTCATATCATCTTGATCTTCTTTATGCTCACAACATAACCCTTAGGAGGCACACAACCTCTATCAATTGCAATTTTATCTTACAATGCTCCCCCATGCTTGTAACATGCCCTAGTAGGGATTGCAACTTTGCTCACCTACAAGTTTATGTAATGGAGATTCCATATCATTTTAGCCCACAAAATTTTCTTGTGGGGCCTTCATTTGGCCATAACTAGACCTTACAAAAATACGCAACCAATGACCATACATACCATAACTTTCTGTGAGCAATGACCTTTTCACATTGCAACATTCTTTGCTAGACATTTGTGAGTCTACAACTCATCCTTTGTAGGATTTAGAACTTTTTTGCATCGCAACTTTGTCTTATTTGCAACTTTCTTCACTTTTCTACTTCTGCATAGGTTAAAACTTTCTTTTTTGGTCTTTTCAACGTTATGAACTTTGGTTTGCAAACTGCACATAGATTAGACCTCTATTTTAAGTTGAAGGTCCTCATCAACATTTTTTGAGGGAATCTGTTTTCTAGGCTTGTTGTTGAGTGTACCGTATACTTGAATGGGTTGTGCTTGGCTTAGTCGCTCCTTATTTCGTGAGTTTTTGTACTTCTTCCTTGTTTTCCTTCTTTTCAAGTAGCTCAATGTTTGATAGTGTTGACGAGTTTGTCTCATAATGGAAGGATCATTTTAGGGATAGGCCTTTTGGTTTGAGGACAACATGTTGATATTTATAAGAGTCAACAAAAGGATTGATTGAACCAAATTTCACCCAAATTCTTAAGTAGCCTCCTCATTAGTGCACTAGAGATAGAAGGTCAAGTGCACTTGATGTAACTGAAATAGGGTATTTCTGCACAGGTTGAATACCTTAAGAAACCACTCACACAAATATGTTAAACTTAGTGTAGCCGTGAGACCCATTCTTGGGGAGGATGGTACCCTAGTCAGTTAACTAGGGCAGAGTAAGACCCTAGAAGGTACCCTAGGGCCCTCAATATTCTCCTGGGGTTCTTGGTTTGGGACCAAGCAGGTTGATGCCATGGAAAAGTCCATAACATATGGTTAGGGCTCCTATATGTCTCTAGGGTATTCTGGTATAGGACCAGACAGTTTCTTGGACACGATGTCCAAGCAGATTTTGTAGGTTGAGACATAGACTTCCTGGTCTGGGACCAGGAAGACTCTTGGTTTGGGAACAAGTAGTTTTTGCAGGAGCACTCCTGGTCAGTTAACCAAGTGATCCTTGGTCAAGTAGACCGAGATGATGATGTGTGATGTCCTCTCTCCTAATCGGTTATTACTAGGTTGTTTCTCAAGGGATTGGCCACCCTTGATGATGTCACCAACACCTAACCCTTAGGAGTAGTATTGAGGACCAAAGGATCACATCATCCAGTTTGGATCTTCCCCTTATACAATGATGATAAAAATATATGAAACAATGTACCTTGAGAGAGAGAAAAGATTAAAGTCCTTGGTCCTGTTGGTCCTATAGGTAAAAGGAGTTGTTTGTCCACCTTTATGGCACACCTTGATCTTGTGGGTATGAGGGTTGATCCTTAGTGTGACTGGTTCTTTTGCACCAACATGATTGTTCTTTTGCACCAGTGTGACTGTGGTCTTTACTCTAGTGTGACTGTGTCTCTACTCGTTGTATGACTATGTCTATATCCACAACGTGACTGTGTGGTCTCTACCCTAGCGTGACTGTCTCTACCTGCTGTGTGACTGTGTGTCTATATCCGCAACGTGACTATGTGGTCTCTACCCTAGTGTGAGTGTGTCTCTACCCGTTGCGTGACTGTGTGTCTATATCCGTAGCGTGACTGTGTGGTCTCTACCCTCAACGTGACTATGGTCTCTACCCGCTATGTGACTGCGTGTCTCTACTTGCAGCGTGACTATGGTCTCTACCCGTTGCGTGACTGTGTGTCTCTACTCGCAGCGTGATTGTGATCTCTTGCTGCTCCAGTGTGACTGTATCTCTTGCCCAACGTGACTGTGCTCTCTTGCTGCTCCATCGTGACTGCATCTCTTGCCTAGTGTGACCGTGTCTCTTGTTGCTCAACGTGACTATATCCTTGCCCAACGTGACCGTGTCTCTCGTTGCTCAGTGGCCTGTGTGACTGTTTGTCCCCTCTATGCGTGACTGTTTATCATTGATCAACGTGACTGTGGGTCACTGCTCAACGTGACCGTTTGTCTCCTTTCAGCGTGACTGATTATCATTTCTTAGCGTGACTGTGTGTTCCTGCTCAGCGTGACTGTGTTCACTTCTCAACGTGATTGTGTGTCCTTGCCAGCGTGGCTGTGTGTCCATGCCAACGTGACTGGGTGTCCATGCCAACGTGATTGGGTGTCTCTTACTCAACACGACTATGAGTCTCTGTTAAGGATGACTGTGTCTCTCTGCTGGTGTGCTGCTAAAGCCTGCGTAATTGATTGAAGTTTCTCTTCCTGTTGATTAAAGATCTGAGGTCTGTTTCCTTACTGCTTTAACCCTCTTAAGATCTCTCTCAAGGTACGTCATTTGTTCATCCAGTTGACTTGTCCCTTCAGTGATAAGATCAAATCCTAAAAGGATTTGATTATAAGGCTGATTCAAAATAATTCTAGATTAGTATTGTTACAATTCTTTACTACTGTTATCTCTTTTACATTATTTTATCATATTGTTACTGTACATGGCATTTGGTGAATCATCTCAAGGACCAACTTTAACGCAGTGACCAATGGAGTGTCAAAGTTGAAAGAGATGAAAATTATGTTTGATTTTATTGCAATTTAAATTTATTGAAACAATACTATTCTGAATCTAACATTGTTCATAATTTTGTTTATGCATTGAAGTATATTTATTTATGTTAAATCTTAGCCTAACCTTGAACTTTAACAAAATAGATCATAGATTGGCACACAAATGTATTACATGGTTAAAACCCTCAAAGAGGGATGTTCATGGCCCTAGCAAACACGACCATTTGATGCAATATCTTAATCAATGTTGTAAATATTGTGTCAGGGAATATATTGCCAAGGGTCTGGAAAGAAACTTATTGGAAATATTGGGAATTATTGGAAAATATCAACAAAAACAAATTCATACCTTAATGATTTATGAAAATATTGGACAAATCGACAACACGAAAAACTCAGGAGAAATCAGAAATATTGAGGGAAATCGGAGATATTTGTAACATTGATAATTTGATATTAATGCAAAAGGATACATGGTTCGGGTTCGACGACCTTCATGTTCGATTCGGGTTCGAATTTTCGGATGAGGTTCGAATGGGGTTTGACATAGGTTTGTCTATATACATTTTTCATATATATATTATGAATTATAACATAAAACATTTAAAAATAAACAATAAACAACAATAAATTTTGAAGATCAAAAGTAAGCTGATCATGATAGGATCCAATCATCAATGTTATTATAATTAAAAATAACAATGAAATTGCAAATTGCAAAAAGCAAGTAAAAACATAATATTCAAACTTCAAAACTTAAAAGATGTCTGCTCGTGGCTCGGGATGAATTGCTGAACCTTGAATCATGCTCCAAAACTTATCAGGCCTTGCAAAGTTTGAACGCCTTTAATCAACATTGAACAATATGTTAGTAAAGATGCAGTGGCCCGGGTTGTGGCTAGCCTAACGATGTAGTGGGATAGGCCATGACTAGCACATCGATTGCAACAGCTTGAGCTCAGTGTTGGTGGCTCGAGCTTAGCCACCTGTTTCAACAGTCGCAGGGTGCTTGCAAAGTTGTAAGTTGCAACTCGGGAGGTTCACGGTCGTGAGTCACACTCGTCGGCGGTTGCCATGTCTATTCGTGGGTGAAATAACTCTAATCCGTTGAAAAACATGAAGAAAACCCCGCTCGAGAGATGAAAACGTGCATCAAATTTTTCTTTGGGGTTCAATTTTATCAGGTTTGACAAACCTGATAACCGAACATGTTCACCTTTCAGATTCGACATGAGGTTCGGCTATCAGGTTCTTCAAACCTAAACAAATTTTTGAAATTTTTTTAGGTTCGCTGAATTCCGAACCTGGAGGTTTAGGTTCAGCAAACCCTGTGACATAGCTCGCAATTGATCATCAACAAATGACCCTCCATGCTCTTTTAGTAGAGATCATGGACCAATCAGGTGTTACACCACAGATCAAGGAGAAGATGAATTGTCAAATCATTTTATGTCTATAACATATTGTGATTGCCAGATTACATAAGTACAAATGCATACTAAATAAACACATCGATGAAACACACTTTGCCTAAAGACACATTAGACCAAGTTGACCTTAACTAACTCAAAAGTGTCTAAATATCCTAGCCTTCCTCCTTAAGAACAACTTGGGATAAGATTGAAGGATTTACAAAGGTGACACAGTAGGAGAAGGAAGCAGGCATTAGAGCCTATCCCCCCTTAATGGCAACCTCTTGAACTCCTAACATAGATTGAAGTTTGGAAACTTCGCTTTTATAAGATACTTTGTGAAAATGTATACAACTTGATCATCTATAGGGCAAAAGAGCACTTTGAGAATGTGATCTTGAATAAGCTTTTTGATGAAGTGCATTTGTAGCTCAATGTGTTGTTGCATTGATGTTGAATTGGATCTTACAGAAGCGAAGTTTTCCAAACTTCAATCTATTTTAGGTGTTTAGGAATTTAGTTAGGATAGGAACTTTTGCATAGGTTTGGTGTGAATGTGCTGGAAGAGCTTTGAGACAAAATTATTTTATTCTCTTATCCACAACAACAAGATACAAATGAGAAGGGAGCCTCTTATATAGGCTTTAGGTTCAATAACACTCCAAATAAAATACAATATCTTGGGCTAAAACCTTAGATCTATCCTAGGGAGGATAACAAATCCTCTAGACATGGTCAAAATATCATAAACAATGAAGAGATTAGGATAACAAATTCCAAAACTCTAACAAATGCCCAAGATAAGGGGGGCACGCCTCTAGATCCATGGTCAAATACATGTGTAAATAAAAATATGCTCAGTAAAGGAGGGTACTCAATATAAGCTCCAAATGCTAACAACCATCATCATTAGACTGTCAAACCCTAGAGTGCTTTCCAAGAAAGGTGGCCCGTGGGGTAAGAAAGAACCTCCAAGTGTGGCATCTAAGGTGAATACTCAATTAATGAATGCCAAATGCCTCAAAGAAGGGAGAGCTCCACAAGAAAAAGGTGCCAGTTGATTCATGATCCCAAATAGGGCCCAAACCGTACAGTGCCTCAACAAACTCTCCAACAAAATCCTCAAAATCAGCCACACATGTGAGACATACCATCATGGATGAAGGGCAAAGATGCCAAGTGTACAACGACCTTCTCCTCAACTCGTACCAATGGCCCAAGGAGTGCATGTGATTGTCAAAAGAGTGCCACATCATCCCCACATGCTAAAGAATGGTCCAAATGATTTGCTAGCTCATCCCACTTGCCAAGAGGGAGTGGTCATCCATGACTTAGGAAGGGGATGACCCCATCCTAGAAACCCTATGCATTGAGCGTATGTATGTCCATAAAATGTGTGCAAAAGGGGGCACTTGACATATGCATCTAGGCATCATCACAATGTGTCATAACAAGTGTTATACCATGAGAATGCTAGTGCTCAAGTGAAAAAGGGGTCAACCAACATTCAACTTAGGAAATGCATCATTTAAGAAGATAATACATGATATGATTACCATTACATCCTTTAATAACTCAACGACTTATTTAATTTTCACTCATTAAAACATTAAACTAACTATGGTGCCACCAACATTAAACCTTATTTCTTGTGAAAAAATTACTAAGCCAAATTGAATTATCTAGATTCCTAAGTTAGGTGAAGGTGATGGAATGAATGTGTTACTTAGGGACGAAAGGGGGTCTTTGCAAGTTAACCATCATAGCAACTGAGTGTAATGGGTCTACCCTTAGCTTTCGAGAGTTAGGGTATAAACATTTCTTCCACATGTGTGCCTTATGAAAGGGGGTGTTTTTATCACGAGTTACCCTTTCCTTGGGCATCTCTTTTGCGACCCCTTATTTTCTTTTCTTTTTAATTTATTTCATTACCTTTCCATTGGCTTAGTCCATTTACATTAGATTTAGTTTTGATAATCTGGGGCTTAGGGACCTTAACAACCTCACCCTTAGAGTACTAGACTCTTTTAGCTTTAAGTTAGGCATTCATACATAGAATAGTTATGAGACCTTGAAGAATTAGTAATTACTAATGATAGATCACTTACAAAGGGGAAAATGATGGAAATGGATGAAAGGGTTGGTAAAATGAAGAATGCCTAGGAAATGGATATAACACCAACTTAATTCACTATGGTACAACCTAACCTTCAGAAATGACACACTTCCTAAAGCAGAATTATGATAACACCATGGTATGCCTAAGTAATGAGCAACAATTTAAGTGTTACAAGTCATTTTCCAAGCACAAAAGCAATATCCCATGGTCAAATCAACATAAAAGAAGACATCCCAAGTGTTAGTGAGGGTGAGAAATATCACAACACCAACACATCTGTCACCATCTTTGCTAGGTACATGAACCATCTAAGCATGTTGGAAGAATCTTTGACCAATGATCTAAGGGAAACCATAGATCTCATCTCAGGAACAATGTTTGTGTTATGATCACAAACCACAACCGATCAACATATAGCCCCTGCTAGTCAAGGGGTATTAGATAGTAAAGATGATTTTCTAGAATTTGATGATCCGCTATATCCCAATGAAGCCTACATTAGCCCTATCCAACATTGGATAGAGAAGTCCGACATTGATCCATGCCATCCTTGGCATGAATTTGGTGTTGATTCTCATCTTCATGCGTATATTTCAGATTTAAGCTTTCTCATCATGGAAATTGCAACATATAATTTTTGTGATGTTTGAACATAGTCTTGTTTTGGTTGGTGACCAAAAACAAGGGAACAATTCAAGGCATTGATGAAGTGCTAGTTTGGCTTCATTGGTTATATGGTAATTGGTTATATTTAACACTTTCATTTTTCTATGTTAAGTAGAATAGGGTAGAAGAAATAAGCTCTCGAGAGCATTAGAATAGGAGAATAAACTCAACATACATGAGGATTAGATTTACTTTCATTGACATTCTTGGCTTATGCCTTTTTCTTTGTAAAGCCAATTTTGGGTTATTGTTGATGTAATAAACTATATGGATCTTGTATGTGGTGTTAAGGGATGCACATTGCAGATACATATCCTTCTCACCACATGGTTTTCTCTCGCTTTCTTGCTATGTCTTTTCAAACAAGTACAACTAGAGATTTTGAGGTTCTCATGCACTTTTCTTTGAGAGCACATGTCTCCAAGTTGGAGCCAGTTGTTACCTCTCATATTGGATGAGGCTTGCACTTCGTGATTTTCTTCACAATACTTGTGATTTTTCTCACAAGGATCGAGCTTGTAGGATCACTTACTAGATGATTTGATGGATTGGTGGTTCATGTGTACTTTGGCTTAGAGATGCTCCTTCCTTTTAGTTGTTGCTAGTGGTTGTTGGATGAGATCTCCTCATGTGCTAATGGTGTTCTGATTGATGAGTTGGCATGGTTGATATATTGTTGATTTAGTGCGTTCTCCAGCTCCTCCTTTGATACATTTGGCATGTTTGGAAGATTTTGGCTTATAGCATTAATACATCTATTTAACCCATAGTGCATTTCATGGAGTGGGAACCCATCGACTAAGGGTCTCCCTAAGTTTCAAATGTTAATAGTTGCTCCTTGGTATGATTAAGAGTGCTTTGCCATGGTTTCATAAGGTTTGATTTTAATGATGGAGTACCTTAGGAGGTTGGATGCCATATTACCTATAGTTTCCACCTTGGAATGATTGACATTATGAGCTTGCACATTGACCTTTTTCATATGGTTCAAACATGATAATTTGTGTATGTGATGTGGTTTGAGGCCTTCCTAGTTGGAATGCCCTAGGAGATATTTGGGTGTTTCACTCATGTACCACTGTCTCATGTTATGTTTAACATCCCTTGATGGAGCGCTAGCCTATTGCACACATGTTGAGGGTGATTTGGTGTTGTTTGACCTTGTTTTGACCATTTGGAGGCCTAGTACTGGAGCACCCTTGCTCATTTGGTTGTTTTCACACTTGGAAAGGGTTTAATTTGAGTTATACTATGGTTTCTTTTGGAGCATCGTCTTTGATGGCTCATATTTTGAGTCAAGCATGCAGTTAATACTATCTTATGGCTTGAAGAAGTGGGCACATCCATCTAGGGTGCACCTTTGATTTGTTTTGATGACTTGGCATAAGGAGTATTATATTGTTTATTGATGGAGAATGTAACTACCTTTGCATACTTCTCTAGGGTGCCCTCCTTGTACTTATGGTTTTGGCAAAACAACACATTGTTTGGAAATTAGTTGATGGTTTTGACTCAAGGCACCTTCTTTGAAGATGAGTTGGTTAATAAACTAATGGATCTAACAACCTTGGCACATTTAGCTTGGGCACACTTTTCTTTGGGATTATTCTATTATTTGTTGAAGGAAGTTACAACAACCTTGGCATAATTCTTATGGATACACTCCTCTTATTGGTTACTTGGCTTGGCCAAAGTGTTTATCATGTCACAGTTTTCAAGGGCACTGGACTGTTATATTATTTTCCTTAACAAAGTGGTTATTCATGTTGGTTGACTCCTTATTACTTGCACACGTGTGGAAGGTTGTGACATTAAAAACTGTGCTATGGAGTTTGTTATGGAGTCCCTCAACTCCATGTGGTTTGTTGGAGCCACATGTGCCATTAGACATGGTACACTTATTTTGAGGAGCACCCTAGCATTAAGGGATTGGTAATAGCCACACATGCCTCAAGGAAGATTGTTGTAGATCTATTAAGGGCATATTGCTTGGAAGGCATTATTTTATGAGGGTCAAACCCTAAGACACCCACCTTAGAGCCTTGTTCACACATGTGGACTATCTCTTCTTGAAGGATGCGCTATTGGAGGAAGCTATTTATCATTCAATGAAGGTTGTTGCATGGTCAATTCATTAATCTGAGGATGTGCCCTTGTGCCCTACCTTCTTGGGCTAATTTGGTGGCTGTTGCTAACTAACTCCATTATTTTATTATTGTTCAATTGTCTCAAGTAGTGAGTTACATGAGATACGATAATTTTATTAATGTCCAACAAATGACCACAAATGTAGGTCAATGGGACTGCTGAGTACTGAAAAAACTATTATATTGTTTTCCTTGAAGACGAGGATTATTACTTTATTGTTTCTTTAGGAGACAAAGACAGATCTCAACAACTCATTGCTACTTTTGGTAAGGAGTTTGTTGAGGAGGTTAGAGATGTAATAGTTTTATTGTATTCCTCGGAGAACTATTGGATCTAGGAAAATAATTATGTGTTTATGTAAAGGGAGTTGAGCTCAAACCTATTTGAGGGTTTAGTCTCTCCATTTGAAGGTGTGTTGGATGGTTTGAAGAAAAACTAGTAGCATTTGATTGGTGACAGTGGAGCATATGGCACTTACATGGGAGCCTTGTTGCTGGAGTATTATGTCATGTATCTTGAAGAAAATTTGTGTATGAATGGGACAACAAAGACTTGGTAACATTATTTTTGTGTTTGAACTTGTTATTTTGATTGATGCTCTATTTAGCTTTTCCCACATATGCTTAAATATATTATCTTAGTATCATTTCTTAATAAAAAACTGCTTGGAATACATAATCTTTTATGGTGGTTCTCCCCTTCATATATCAGGTCTATGGTGTCTTGCTTGATCTGAATTCACTACTAGTTAATTCTGCAATGAGAAGCAGTATGGCCTGATGGTTGCAAGTCCTTGATTCAGTTAACAGTATAGCCTGATGGTTGTAAGTCCTTGATTCAGTTATTAACCTCATGCTTTTCACAAGAAAAGCCCTTCATTGCTTGTTTCCCTATGTTCCAATATGCTTAACTTTTCACCAGTTACTAATCCTACCTCCAACCACCAAAAAACTTACAAAAGTTTCTCTCTTTCATTTTGCTGTTATGTAGATCTGAAATAGAAGCATTTAAATAAAAATTTCAGATCTGTTCAGAAGCCTAGAAAACCTATTTGTTTATAGGCTTGCTTATCATTAATCAAATCTGGAATTTATCAGGAGAGTAAACTAGAAGAGAAGACAGAGACCCATACACACTTGGAAGAGAGAACTGCCAATTTTTTTTGTTCAATTGGATAGAACAGGTCTTCACATTAATACAAGTGAATAAGGAAAGAGGTTACATAACAGTTTTTTTTGCCAAGTCATTTATTAAATTAAACTACTTCCTCCCTTAATGGTCATTGTGGAAAATACACCAAGCTTGTCTCTAAATTTAACAAAATTATATGGACCAAGTGGCTTGGTGAAGATGTCTACAGTCTACTCTTGTGTGGTACAATATTGAATTTCAACCTCATCATCTTGTACAAGTTGTCTGATGAAATAACAATGTACAACAATGTATTTAGTGCACTCATGATAAACCAGATTCTTTGCTAATTCTAGAACACCCTGATTGTCACAAAAAAAAAAATATTGGCTTGGTTTGTTCAACCATCAAATTTAGAAGTGTTCTTTGAAGCCAAATTGTCTCACATGCTTCTTTTGTTGCTGCCTTGTATTCTGCCTCAGTAGAAGAAAGAGCAACGACATGTTTCTTACTAGCCCATGGAACTGCACCTATTCCAAGATTGAATACACAACTAGATGTTAATTTCCAATCATTAACTGATCTTGTCCAATCAGAATCGCAAAGCCAGTCAACTGAAGTTCATCACTTCCACCATATAATATTCCATAATCTATTGTACCTTTAATATATCTCATAATCTATTGTACATATGTCTGTGTAAAAGAACAAGTAGCAAGGTACTGTGTGTGTGTGTGGGTAGGGGGACCAAAGCAGGAGGCTTCCCAGGTACATCATATAGGGCAGTTGTATGAGTGAACACAGTAATGGGGGTTGAGATCAAATGAGAGGATGAAATGGGGGGGTGTTGAGCATAGGTTGTCATTGATGACACCCATTAACGACAAAGGAGTGACAAGGGGACAAAGGAGTGATAAAGGTTTATGACAAAGGACGATGACATGGCATGAAGAACCATGGATGTGGGCATTGGTTCCATTGGAACACTAGGTGGACCAAATGACCCATTCTGTGGTCATTTGTGGTTTAAATGATGTATGGAACCTTTGATGACATGAAAGAGCTCTCACTTTGTCATGAATGCACAATGTTGTCTTGTAGCTCTTGAACAAATAAAATATTGGCATGGCATGGTTGATGAAATAGATAACCCCTTGAAGCAGACAAATGGTGGTATGATGAGGTCCTTGGTGCCCTAGGGGAATTGGGACTTGAACCCACACTTGGTGGCTCTTGGATAATAACGTTGAAGCTCAAAACATCTTGATGAAACCCATTGATTAAGTCCCTAATACTCCTACACCACGTATATGCTTGGAACCTAAACATGGCAGAAAGGAACTTGTAATTAAAACTAATGGTGAAGTCGGCCCAGCTTTAGAAGACAATCTTTTTAATTATTAAATGAAAAATAAATATTCTTAAGACAAGTTGGCCAGCTAGAAGAAAAATACATAAATTAAAATTGTTTTACAGCAGGTCGGCTCAGTCAAATTTATTATGAAAAACTAGTATAAATACCAAGTGAACGCCTTCATTTTTGTGTGGAAAATTCGGTGGAAAAAGAGCTCTGAAATTCGGATGTCTGAGGCAACAAATTTTGACAGTCTGAGGCAGCGAATTTTGACAGTCCGAGCCGAAATTTGGATGTCTTGAGGCAACGAATTTTGAGAGTCTAAGGTAGCATTTGTTGAAGATCATTGATGCAGACAAGTCTCTTAATTATCTCTGAGATTTTTGGGTATGCAAAGAGGATTTTGGTAGCCGCAGTATATAAGAGCAGCAGCAGTGTGTTTTTCTTTGTTAAGTCTGATTTTTGCTTTTGGATGAAGATTGATGGCACAATCTACAGCAGTAACCTTTCCTACCAGTGCTGTACATGAGTCATAATTGGTGGTAGTTTGGAACCATAGAATGTTGTTTTTCGAATGATTGCAACCTCCAACTGTAATGACATGTGTAAGCAGAGATCTGAATCAGATTTAGGGCTTGCCTGGGATATTTTTTCCAGCACTTTTATTGCCATACAACAACAGCCGAGGTCTATGATATATTTGTGGAGGACACTCTTGGACTGGTCATGAATGAAGTATTTCTTGAGAAGACTTTCCTTTGATGTGATAAATTGGTTGTTTAAGTTGACTTGACAATACAGCAGACAGTGAAAAGTTTTACAGTGACAAGTGCATGACAAGTGAAGACATGATTCTGAACAGAAAGATGATGTGGACAGACTGATGACATGGTTGATGACAGTTATTGGATAACTTGGCATGATGAGCATGAACAGACTTGAAGACTTGACCAGCGTAGATCCAAATCCTAGGCTCTATCAAGCGCCGAGATGGATCAAATCTCTCGAGGTGCAAACCTCTTCTTAGGTATCCATTCATTTGATTCAAACCAAAAGATAGATTTTTTTATTTAAGGTCCACATAATATTTTTAGTATTAATATTTAATATTATTTATGGCCGACATACAATATTTTTTATTTTGTTAGGAACGAACATTGCATCATTTCTCCACACATGGTTTTAAAACCATATGCAAGGCCCTCCTACAACCATGGGTTGTTTAGGAGGCCTTGCACATGGTCTTAAGACTTAAAACCATTTGCAAGGCCCTCCTAAACCATGTACAATAAAACCATGGGTTGTTTAGGAGGCCTTGCACATGGTTTAAAAACCATGTGCAAAGCCTCCTAAACCATGTACAATAAAACCATGGGTTGTTTAGGAGGCCTTGCACATGGTTTAAAAACCATGTGCAAAGCCTCCTAAACCATGTACAATAAAACCATGGGTTGTTTAGAATGCCTTGCACATGGTTCACATGGTTTTAAAACCATGTGCAAGGCCAACATTTTTTTTGCGGATAATTCAATTTTGTGTTTTTTTCTTGACCCACATTTTTTTTACGGATAATTAAATTTTTACTTTTTTATTGTTTTGTTAGGTAGGAAGATTACAACATCTCCCCCATATTAGATTGTTTTTGTGGTCGACATTTATTTTGGCTTATTAGAAAATTTATTTTTTATTAATAAAAATAACGTTACGAAAGTGATATTATTTTTTATTTTGTGTTACAAAATCTCTCCCATAATATTCATTATCACTATTATTTTTTGCTGACATGTTACAAATATTACATCACGTTACAAGATCTCTCCCATAATATTCACTATCACTATTATTTTTTGCCGACATGTTACAAACGTTACTAACGTTACATCACGTTACAAGATCTCTCCCATAATATTCACTATCACTATTATTTTTTGCTGACATGTTACAAATGTTACTAACGTTACAAGATCTCCCCCATACTGGGTTGTAGAGTGCCTCTTGGTGCAATTATGACATGTTGACTGAATGAAGATGAACCTACAGGCAGAACGTTGATATGCGAATGATGAACATAGGTGTAATGATGGGATTGATGTAATGTGACAAATGTGTGTATTAACTACAAGCTGGGTCTTGTACATGTTTTCTTAGTAGGATCTAGAAAAACTAGGCAGGGTGCTCTTTGTTTCAGTAGGTGCTGAAAGGAGTTGGTGCTCTTTGTTTCAGTAGGTGCTGAATTGCCTCATGGTCGTAGCCGTTTGAGATACAAAAAGATTACAAATATTATATCTTGTGTCTCTTGTGCAATGTGTTTAACTTGATAAACTGATTATTGAAGCATAGTGTATTGATGAATATGATATTGAATTGAATGTGAAATGATGACTTAAGTTTTAGAGTTAGAAGAAGTTAAAATTTGAAGTAAGTCCAAGCTCACCGATTCACCCCCCCCCTCTCTGTGAGCCATTGTGTCTAACAGGGGGGGTTAGACGACTTGTCAGATGAATATTCCCAACAATGGGGAGTTTCCAAGCAAATGGGTGATCCTTACGAGGCTAGACATGGACTTTGCTTTGAAGCCTCTTGAGACACCAATCCCACATATATTGGCCGAAGTCCCAAGCCCAAATACCTAACAATCACCTTGGTTTAAATATGTCCATTCTGTAGGAATCCAATCTGGTAGGAATCCATCCCAACCAACCAAAAGTCTGTCTTGTGGTCACTGACCACAACAACCGAAGCAGAGAATAAGGTGTCCAAGCTTGCAAGAGCCCCATCAACCAATCTCTGCTCAATACTCACAGAGAGGAAGGAGTCATCTGCGAAATGGTTATTAACCATTTTTGAACCATTTGGTAATAGGATGCCTTGAATTTTCCCCTTGAGACAAGTAGACTCTAACAAATAACCTAGGGCATCCGTTGTCAAAACATACAAATAGGTAGCTAGGGGGCACAACACCTGAAGCAGAGAATAAGGTGTCCAAGCTTGCAAGAGCCCCATCAACCAATCTCTGCTCAACACTCATAGAGAGGAAGGAGTCATATGCAAAATGGTTATTAACCATTTTTGAACCATTTGGTAATAGGATGCCTTGAATTTTCCCCTTGAGACAAGTAGACTCTAACAAATAACCTAGGGCATCCGTTGTCAAAACATACAAATAGGTAGCTAGGGGGCACCCATGGCGAATGATTTGACATGATTTGACCGGTGAGGAGAAATCTGCAGAGACAAATCATTATTGACAGAGATAAAGTTTGAGGAATTAGTGAAGAGTGTTCACCATGGCTACACACCTCGATCTAAAACCCAGACAAGTCAACATTTCTGAAATGAAAGACCTATTCACCTCATCATAAGCTTTGTCAAAGTCTATCTATGGAAAAGAGACTACTGGCCAGTCTCCTAGGTCCACTTCAAAGCCTTCTAAGCTCAAATCATAGTGCCAAGAATAAATCTCCCTTGAACAATCTCTATTGGTCCTGCTGAACTACATACCGTGCAACCAATCAAATCCTTAGGGCCACTGTCTTTGCCATAATTTTGTAAGCAACACTGAGTAAGGTGATTGGCCACCAGCACCCAATGGTGTCTTTAGCTGCATTCTTGGCTTTTGATCAATCACTGATTGAGAAATTCTAAAAGCCAACCTGAAGGGAATACTTAGGAGTCCAACAAGTAGATGTTTAATAAGATATTCTCTTCAAATAATGTAACTTAAATGAAAAAGAATGACGAGTAGATAGAAAACATGGCAGCAAAATTTTGGAATAACGCAGCAGACGTGATCCAGATTGTGTCTGTATACCACTTGGTGTGCACATGCACGAGAAAACAATAGAATATATTACAATTAAAGGTATACGTGTTCAGTATTACATTCTGATTCAACAAATCATGACGTGCAGTCTAGTAAGACTGCCATAGAAAGGGTACATACCATAGTAGCATAATTTGATTACGAATATGAATACGACTTGCTGCGGAATAAATACGTAACGAAAAAATCCAGTACAAAAAAAATACGGAAGTAGACTACTTATATATAATATTTTAAATTAAATATATGCCAATATATTTGAATACTTATATAAAATTAAACATATATAATACTTTTAATACAATATTGAATATCAACCATTAAATATTAAACATAAAAATTCTTTCATTTCTTTTTAGACATACTATTTACAACCAAAATTACTCTTTAAAAACAAAAATATAATGTGTTGAGTGTGAGATAGAAAACCCTTTATTATTTTAAGAAGAAAGTAAATAAGTATTTACCACTACATATCGGAATTAATTAATGAATACTTGAATTGAATTACCAATTATGAAATTGAACAGTATTTATTTTATAGTGATTGAATAATTAAAATTTGCTTTTTTTTTTTAAAATTCCTTTTCAAAATTAACTCGTATCCGTATTACATTTACATCGAATATTCAATGAATTCCGAATTGTTTGGAATTTCCGTACACGAAAGGTTAATGCAGCCAAGTTATGCTACTATGGTACATACTACAAAGGATGGGTCGCAAGAAATATGTGCTCCTGTTCAAATAGTAATAGAAATTACTAATTAATATATGAGTTCCACAACAATATTCTTGCTTGGACTTACCAATTCTCTGGCCTAGTTTAGGGCGCTTCAATGTAACTGTTTCAGTTTAGTGAAGAATTGGCTTTGGTATCCTGTAAATATAAGAAAGTGACTGTGGTCTCTTAGAGTGTTTAACTTATATTACATTCAAGTTTATTGCCATCTCTGTGATTGCTTGTTGGTTTTCTTGTGAATGTGATTTGTAACATTTTCAAATTTTTTTCTTTTTCTTTGGAGCTCATGTTTGTTTTGTCTCTCTTTTGCATACTATTAAAGGCATAATAACATTATGTTCATGCAGTATTTATGATTGATTGGTTTATGAATATATTTAGAGTGAGAAATGGCAGATCTTCAAAACTAGATCATCATTTTACTCTGTTTCTTATTTTTGATTATCTTTGTACTTCTGGGATTTTCAGGGGAGCACAGCAATATCCAGCCGAACCATCTTTTCCAAATGCTTCAACTCAGTCATGGTATCCGCCTACAGTGTTGCCTCCACTCACTGGCACTGGTTGTCCTCCGATACCGAACAATTTAAGTCAAGCTGGGTCCAATCCCTACCAAAGGGCAGGTGCTGTACCCACAATTGCAATTGCCGACTCTCGTCCCCAATCTCCATCTTACTCACAGCTTTCTCCTGCTGCAGGAAATATATATTCTCTTTTGAGGGATAAAAGGTAAGTTTTAGAAACTAGTAAGTGGCACATTGAATGGAAGCATGGATCATGTAGAATCTTGTGCTCTATTTTTTTTAATGGTTGTCATATGGTTTATGTGTCATAGTTGTCTTTTGGGTTACTTACATCATTTCTTTGATTGTTTTCATAGACCTGAAATTTCAAAATAAAATGTGATAATCTGCAAGACTATGTCAAAGGACAAATTTTGTAGTGAAGAAACAACTTGATTAATTTGTTATCAGCTATATGCTATTACAGGTTTGATGGATGATAGGATTCAACTTGAAATTAATGGTGCTTTGTGGGAGGATGCACATCTAAAAGGAAGTGTGCAGTCAAGCATAAGAGATTGCTCAAATATCTATATATATTAAATTATAATAGCTTTATTTGTTATCATATCGAGTACATTCTTACTTACAACACAAAAGTAGGCTCACATCATATGGCTATCTTTTCTGCCAAGCATATGCCATACTCTGTGGATTAAAAGGAAAAACTGTGTCCTCTAAAAGACTCAAACCCAAGAGTGCTAATAAAGCTTGTGGATGTCGTACACTAGAGATGACAATAACAATTGCAAAAAGTAACGACTAATGGTTCCAATACATGTCATGTCACAAATCATAGTAGCATACATGTCATGTCATGTGATAGTAGCACTAGATGTATGTCACAATATGAATAAAGCCCGAAGGCACAAAGATTTACCACCTGTTGACAAGAGGATCTTGATGATGGCCATCCTAACCATCCTGTTCATCTTTAGGGCATCCTAAGTCTTTCCTTCATTTTTAACAATTGGATGCCTAGTCTCCAAGATGTCAAGATTAACAAAGTGATTCTTCTTCCACAAGCATGGTGACAGCCTCTACCATGTACAAAATGGTCTAACTGAACCCATAGCGGATGTGGATGTATTATGGGCATTTTCTTGACCTTTACCATGTGAACCATGATGAGATCGACTCTTTGTTTGCTGGTGTCTCTTAGAGGTCCCTTCTTTAGGTGAGATCATTTTGAGTGTGGAAGGTGCATTTTTCCATTGGCCACTTGGACTCTCATTGACCTGTGTCACTTACCTCCTTAAATGCTTGAAAATTCCTTGGAAAATTTGGTCTAAAATTTTCAAGCCTTCTTGAGTCTCTTAGTGAAAATTCTTAATGAAGACCCACTGAACAAAGTCTTGTTCATAAGAAATTTTCCCTATCCATCACAAAGGGGTGGGCTAGGTTTTAACACCAGATTGGCATTCATGATTCTGACTGTTGCTTTCTAACGTTCATGGATATGATATGGGGAGAGCTCAACATTACAGAGTCCACCATTCGGCATCAATGGTTTGTGAACATTATATGTGGTGGACTCAACATTACAGAGTTCACCATTCGACATCCATTGTTTGTGAGTACCTCAGTCATATAGGTACCTTATTGCACAACTTTATTCCAGTCTGACCCTAAGTTGCATTGAAACGGATATAGGAACATATACGGATACGGGAAGGGAAACGGATACGACAAATTTTGAAAAATCTTGGATAGGATACAGCAAGGAAACGACAACAGACATATATATATCAAAAAGGCCACCAGGCATACATACTTTAGGTTACCATTCATCAATTAGATTTAAAGGTAGTCATGTCATTTATAACAATTAAAATTAGCTAACTCAAATATTGTCTTAAAGAATATTCTTCTATCCCAAGTGCCATAGATAAGTTACCCACTGGAAAGCATTTAAACAAGAACATGTCAACTACTTATAAATATCAATTTCAGACCCAAAAATTACTTTTTGGATGTATTCAAATGTTACCATCTAACAAATATTGTAAATTTTCCTTTAATATTCAAACTAGGGCTCATATTGCATTCAAAATCCCTACTGATAACCACACATGAATATCGTTTACAGTATGCAGTGGAATATAAAACTGAGAAATAAATCACAACATCACATCACAATATTGACACTATTATTTTGGGTATGGAAACCCCCGGAAAAACCCAAGATGGGAAAACTGGTGCAGCAGTCAGATATTGATTTTATTATGAGAAAATAATCCGAGTATGGAAGAAGTGCAATAAATAAAAGTTGTCAATTCCAGAAAATTATAGAAATTGACAGGAGCATTAGATCAGAGATCTGAAAGTTTCTGAGTAATTCCTATCATAAGTGTTATCAGATATAAAAGTTTTTATTTCTCTTCCTAGATTTTTTTCTACAGGTGGCTGAAGTTGGTTTTTGAGATTAAATGTACCTACATAAAAATTGCATAATTGGACAATATTGGTAATTTTGAAGGGCTATAACTTCTAGCCTTGAGATCTGAACTGAGCATGGTTACAATCATTGGAAAGATGGTTCATAGGGGAACAAATGTGCATGATCAAATTTTGAAGGAGTGCTTTATATATTCCTAAAAATTGAATAAAAAAGAGCATGTAGCCTTGATTTGACAAAAAATGTCAAGATTGGTAGTTTCCAGAATGCATGAAAATCAATTTTATGATTTCTGAGGATGTAATGTAGCTAACAAAAGTGCTTATATGAACACTTTTGCAAATACAATACCATATCAAGGACATTTAGGGGTCAATATTCAAGATAGTGCATTTAGAAATCCTTTGGTTTTGGTTGGGCCAAAAAAACTATAATCATGGATGGTGCACAAGATTCTTTTGCGGCTTAAACAGATGCCATGGGAGAAAATATACATGCTGAGAATACAGAGACAATTTAATGGCCATAGAACTATGCAACTCTAGATATTGCAGAGACCTTGAGAAGTCTAAGAGTGGAGTTACAAAGTTGTAGAGTAGATAATGAAAGGTTGATTAGAGCTCAAGAAGAACAGAACCAACTGAACGCAACCATGCTTCAAAGCTTGACAGACATTAAGAGGAGAATTCATCATGGGTAGTGTTACCGAACATATTAGCACCCTTCCGATAGGTCACGACAGTCGGTGCTAAGATTGGCAACTATTCAGGAGATGCACCCACTGTCACCTTAATGCACTCTTTTTATGCTTTAGGCCAACTCCTAGAGGCCAAGTAGGAGCCCCTAATATAGGTGAAACAGACTTGCACACCAAGAATACCTCATGAGCAACCTCTTGACAAAGATCGGTGCCTTATGGAGTCAAAACAATGCTTACAAGCACATTTACCAATTACTTCAAGAGGACATAATTTAGAATAAATAAATGCTTACAACTAGAGTAAATGCTTTAAAACCTTATTGCTGTTATAAAAGGACAATCACCAAAATATTCCAAAAAATAGATGACATGCTGACTTACGACAATGCCAACTTACCAAGGAAGGTAGCCCTAATGGAGAATGATAAGAATCACACTTTTGGGACAAGTCACATGACACGAGGACACGGGACAAAGAGGGCACAAAAATACGAGTATTCGACACGAGACAGGACGACCCCAGAAATAGGACACGGGGGACACGTTTCATATATGTATTAAAAAATACATAAAGATCCACATTTAAAAAAAACTAGAAGTCTATACATCAATCTGAATCATAATATCATTAAAGTTGAACATTCAATTGAAATTTGACAATGATGAATCAATAATAAAATTATCAATGAACATTGAATTATGAACTTTGAGTTTGAACCATAAACTACACATTTCATGTTTGATATTTCTCATTAAACCATCAAAACCAAAATGTATTACATAGATATTGAGATAATGCAACTGTCCAATACAAAATAGAGTAGATACTACTACAATCTAGTATCTACAATACTACTAGATCTAAGATAGTAGATACAAAAAGAAAATACTAAATAGCCACAAGGAAGAATCTCATAGCTCATCACTGGTACTAGCCACTGTCAATAGTCCTCCTACTCCTCCATGTCAAAATCAACACCGCTATCGCTACTGTCTCTCCTCTCCTCCTCCTCGTCCTCCTCCATACCCAATGGTAATCCAAGATTTGCTGTAATGTCTGCCGGTGTGGAGGATGACCCCTCATTAGGATCATCATCAAAAGTCACCGGCTCTAGCACTGGGTCAGTAAGATCCATGTTGGCCAATGCCAACTCTATATTGTTGTCCAAACCCATATCATCAAGAAATACATCCCACATCTTTGTCCGACCCTTCAACCACTCTTGTCTCTTCCTGTAAATAAGACGAAGATTGGTGTGCACATACACTATTGCCTTTGCCCTGGACTACTCAAGCCTGCTATTTTTCAAACTATACAAATTTCCATATGTGCTTCAATTCCTCTTGCAACAAGAGGATGAAGTAACTTGGGAAAGGATCCTCATGGCTAACTGCTGTAGAATAGGGCTTCCTGCCCTATGAGATGTCCACCAACCATGGGCCTTCTTGACCCCCATGTCTCGAAGCATATCATACCATCCAAATCTCCCCATTCCAACGGAGAACTCTATGAATCCCTCCTCCACCTCCTGAAGGGATGCTCTATCCTGAAATATCCTTCTAAATGCTAACTTCCTCCCATTTGATATCTCTAAATCCATGTGAGGAACAAATCTACGAGAGGGCCCACCATTGAGCCATTCCTAACTGTAGAACTTGGGATTCAATGAATGAGCCAAGCAATGCAAAGGTGTGCAATTCTTGTCCAACTTGGAGATAAGATGTCCTGTATGGTGGTCCATAAGCTTTATGATGATGTCCCATACTTAGAGAAATCATTCTCCATAATAATGGTCTTCACAGACTCAATCATGGAATCCTGCCCCTCATAAACATCTCCTAAGATGGGTTGGTTCGTGTCTGCAAACTGCAACAAGGAAATGATAGGCTCCATTATCTTAATGACAAGATTTACCTTCTCGCACCAAACATCATCTAACACTGTTTCCTTTACTTTTTTGGAAGCAACTTGATTCGTCTTTCTCCAAAAAGACCAAAGGATTGAAATAATCATGGCCCCAAGAGCGGCCTTGACCTCCCTCAACCTCTTAAGCATGATTAATGAGGAAGCAAACTGAGTATTTGCAACCTTCAACAGTGATAAATGTGTGTACTCTTTATATATTGTGAGGGCATTGGTATGGTTTAGTACAAAAATGTGGATATAGCGTGCATACTCAATAACATTGCCAATCCATGTCACCTCTGCAACAATAGATTTAATTACTAAATTTAAGGAATGAACAATGCACGGTGTCCAAAATATTTGTGGATATTTAGTTTCCACAATCATGCAAGCAACTTTTCAAACAGGTGCATTATCAGTGATGATTAGCACACAATTATCAACACCTACTTCTTCAATAACTTTAATGAACAACTCACCCATATATTGTGCATCCTTGTGTTTTCCGAGAGAATCCATTGCTTTCAAGAAGACCGGTCCATTATGGGAAGACACCATGTAATTAATGAGTGTATGGTGTGTTGTGTTTGTCCATCCATCAAAAACAATACTAACACCGGATAAAATCCATGATTTTTTGACAGGTTGTAGGATTTTGTTCACCTTCTTCTTTGCCTTAACCAGCAATGTGGTTCTAAGCTTCTTCGAGCTTGGAGGCACATACCCTCTTGGAGCCTTTTCAACTAAAGCTCGACACATCTCAATGAACAAAGGTGACCGTGCAACATTGAATGATATGAAGTTGATATTAAAATGGAATGCAATGGTAAGATCTACCACATCTCGAGTCTCTTTCTGATAAATTTTGTCCATTGGACCATAATTTTGGGCTGCCCTTTTTTTTGTTGGCTGAATTTCATCCCCACTCCCAAACTTGTTAGATGTATTCCTCAAGAATGGAAGAGGATCATCAGCTTTTGACATTTGTTTGCTTGTTGCTGCCACATTCCCCAACCCAACTGCATTGTCCTTTTCCAACTGCTTTCTTTGGCTGGCAGTGATACCTTTGCATGGTCCAAGTCCACAAGGAAGGGCCAACAAATGGTCCTTAACTCTGAAATAAGTGCTCTTGAACTCACCTTTGTAGAAATTGCAAGGCCAATGAACATTTCCTCCCCCAACCCTCTTCGATCTAGGCTCATCTTTCTTTGTTACATACTTCCATAGGGGGTATTTTTTTCTCGTGTTTGTTGTTTTGCTACAACAACAAGGTTATGTGAGGGCCTTGAGGGCATAACAACTCCCAAAAATTCACTTGAAACACTTGGAGCACTGCCACCAGCTGACATAGAGGAACCAAGAGATACATTTCTGCTCTTTCTTTGAGGTCAACCTCTGTCTGCTGCCTTGGAAGATTGAGCCATTTCTTTCCTTCACAAACTGAAAGGAGAAATCCAAAGACTGCTTGAAATCCACTACTGGTCAGTCAAAACTTAAAACTTAATACTTGATTCATAAAACAAGTTACAATTTACAAACCTATTCAAAAAAATGAACATCAATCTTAAGTTTTATTATAATTGATAGTAAAAAGAACTAGAAGTCATTTGCATGTCCAACTATTGAAACTCATATAACTACTCTTCAACATTGGTGTAGATTCCTCACAATGTTAAGATTCAAAATAGAGGGGGAGAAAAGATGGAAGGGGATGGTAAAGGGCCAATAACAACTGATAAAAAATGATCCTACTATCCATCTACTCATATAGAATACTTTTAAGTTTTAACTTGTTAATTTTTTACATTTATTGAAAAAAAATTCACAAAACTTGCTAAGTTATCACCTATACAGTCTATCTGCTCTCTTCGTTCTACTTCTCTGTGTGCTCTGTTCGTTGTTGTTACACAGGTAATAAGCAATGATAATCCAAGATGAAGATAAACACCTGTGGAAAAACTCCCAAGAGAAATGGGAGAGTCTCCCCTCCAAATTGCACTTGTGGATGACGTCCTCCTGCCAAGACAACAATATGAGAGATATGCCCAACAAAATATACTAGATCTAGTGGCAACAAGAACTTAGAAGAAAGAGAAACTCATTCACAATCAGAAACCCGAAGAGAAGATTAAAAATTAGCTTTCTATTATTTTTCTCAAGAGACAAAGTCCATTTACAATCAGGGCATTATCTCTCTTAAATAGGAAGAGTGATAGCCACATTCTAA
This sequence comes from Pseudotsuga menziesii, assembly GCA_001517045.1. Lineage (NCBI taxonomy): Eukaryota > Viridiplantae > Streptophyta > Pinopsida > Pinales > Pinaceae > Pseudotsuga > Pseudotsuga menziesii. The sequence continues at coordinate 204,387 of LPNX010191026.1, forward strand.
CCAACATTCCTCCATGATTGAGATTATAACATTATCAAGGGGGGAGATCTCTTTTTACAATAATACTTGGATCAATCTCAAGAGAAGGGGCACACTTTTGCCTCTAGCACCCAAGCTAAGCTAGATACATCACAATAATAAGATATAACATGTGGTACATGGTGGGGGGGGGGGGGTTGTCTAGGGGTCTCAAGTCTCCCTAGGTGCCCTCTAATACAATGAGATAAGATATAACATGATAACATATTCAAGACCATAGTGAAGTGCGTCCCCAAGGAAGTCGTTCTCCCTAGGACAATGATATAACATGTGAAGACCCCCTTTGTGAAGGTATGATACATGAAACATGTGTGTAGAGCCTCAATACATAATAACCTGTGTTGCATGGGTACCCGTATCGGGGGGTTGGGTACACGAACCAGTACCGGGTACACGTATCGGGTACTTGGGTACTTCAATGGTACGTCCCTAGCCGTACCCAAATCCAACCTCACGTACCGGGTACTTCATGTATGAAAATTGGGTACTCGCATGGATTTTGGTACGTCGTACCACGTGTTTGGGTACGCGGCCGATACAACCATTGGACAATTTATGTTAGCTCGTCATTTGGGGCAAGTCAATTTGCAAAGTTTAAAGTTCAAAATTTTAAAAATTAAATAATAAAACACTAAAACAAATGTTATGTGGGCCCTTGCCCCTTACGTAAACTTGCGCAAGGTTGCATTTCTCACTTCTAGTGCACTGTGCTCACTACTCTAGCAACGACGTGACAGAGGACCTTAGAGATGCTAATGACATTGATCCTAAGGATGCTGATGACATGGCTTGAGGAAGCCAAATCAACTATCTTGTTCATGTTCAATGTTTACTGTTTTGAACTTTCTTTTTCATGACTAAAAATGCCTTTAGGCAAATTTTGGATGTAGTATGACAATGAAATTTGAATTCATGGTGTCATGGACATATAATATTTTATGTTGTTAATTATAGTAATATAACTTCAGTCTTCCAGTTGATATCTACTATGAGTCTATGTCATATGATTTATCAAATTTATTATTTTATGTTTCAAATTTTCAATGCGAATGTTTATGAATCATTGAATTTAGAAATATCAAATATGCATGTATGATGTGAGTGTGACATGTTTTATTTTTATAAATTTTAAGACACACAAAATATATATCTATATATATATATACAGTACCCCCGACGTACCCAAGTACCCTATTTCAAAAAGTGGCGTCCCCGTCCCTGTACCCACGTTTCCTGGCAACTTAGATAATAACAGATCATCCTAAGTCATTTCCTTGCCCCTTACTAGCTAAATCGATTTCTTGGTTAGGCTATGGTCACTTAATAATTGAATTAATTTGCTGGTAACATTGCTGAGTGAAGAAAATGCCCATAACATGTCTTTCCTTTGCCTAGAACCTCAATATGACTACATATATGAGATTAGAGACCTCAAATCCACTAAAAGTGATTACTAGCACCCCATATGTCCACTTGTAGAATAATCTGTAAGCTCATCCCTGTTCAACATATAAAATATGGCCTAATAATGATAATAATAAAAATAACCATGAACCGGAGCATATAATGTCCAACTGAAGCATGGGACATTGTAGTGGGTATCTACTATCAATAGGTGCCAAAAACATAAAATTGAACCGTCTGATCCAAAGTAACTTGGGACCACTTGTTGACCATGGTCAAACTGAGTTGACCAAGTAAAAATGATAGAAATAATGACTGAGCTATGAAATAATTGATCCTGCATGCATAAGGGGTTGGGAATGCTCCATTATCTATATTAATAGCCTACTAAAACACAAATGTCATGAATAATGGTGATGAAGCATAATATAATCAGACTTATCATAGAGTAGCTTCACAGAGGTCAAAGTGGGGGAAGCTCCTCAATCTCACAGGTCCAAGTCATAAGTCAGTGATAAAATCGAAGGGGTGGAGTACACTAGATTGACGAAGATAATGAAGAATGATGCCATACATAGCCAAGGTCATGGTCAAGTTTGTATAAGTTAAGCAATACTAGTGAGCATACACAAAAGCCTTTAACCATTAGAACTATTCAACTACTCATGATAATACGTCAACAAAAAAGAAATCACCATTTTTAGCCACTAAATGCTTAGTCAAAAGCTACTAAGATAGAAAATAGAGACAAATGATAATACCCCAAATGTATGATGTATACCTTCTCAATCATATACCTGTCATTGAAAAAATCTTGAAGCACAACTCTGACTAAATAAAAGACACAGGAAAATATACCAATTGCTGCTCTGCTCAGTGAACCATAACCCATCCAATACATCTCAATGGGGTCATAAAGGGAAAAGTCATGACACGAGGAATTGGATAACTGCTCTGCATACTTTGAATAGCTCTATAACATAGCTCCACCTCTGATTATCATGTGCGTGGAAACATCCTCAACTCATGTAATAGGATTGGCTCATGCCTCTGACAAATTGATCTGCATCATGGTAGCCTCGCTACTATGGATGTGGTAACAAGAATGAAGAAAACCCCATGTGACTCTGCTCCATAAAACTGCCACCATGTCCCTAGAGGAATATTGGCCCTATCAGTTTTGGCAGAGGATCTTCCAAATAACCCCTCTTTTGACCTGTATGCCCGAAGCTGCTCTCTAAGCCTCCTAGATTCTTCAATATCTGGAGTCAACCGCTCAATAGCATCATAAGGCCATTCATGACTTCTGCATCATTAATTTTTTCTATCCAAACAATCTTGGGTTCAAGTAACAAGCTGCTGCATGCGCTATGCAACATCTTCCATCTATTACCTCCCATATTTCCATGTATTCATTTTCCACGTTGTTAAAGGATTTTGCAATAGCTTCCTTACAATGATCCATGCCTTCCTAAAAAAACCCATACAATTGGCTCACATACTTTTAAAACTTTCACAACATTTTCCCAAAAAGCATTGGTTAAAATGATTTCTTCAATCTCCTTCCCTTTAGCATCTTTTGAAAGGCGAGAGTTTTCCCACTCATTGTTACAAATAACACCTCTTATGCTTGCCTTTTCCTAAACCACTCTTTTAATAGTGATGTAATATGTGGCAAATCTGGTATCACAGGGCGTTAGTAGCTCTTTAGTTGCTTGCTTCCTGTTCAAGTTCAATGTGAGCTGATGGTTAAATATGAAATGAGAAATCCGTTTCCCCTTTCGAATTGCATCATTAATCCATGGAAATTTTACCAAATCATGCAACAATAAGTCAAGGTAGTGAGCAGCACAAGGTGTCCAACAATTTTTTTGGAACTTCTCCATTATCATCTTTTCAATGCCCACACAGTTGGAGGCACTATCAATTACGACTTGGACCACGTTTTCTTCCCCAGCTTCATATGTAATCAAAAGTTTTCATTTACCCAGATGCATCAACTACCTTAAAAAATAATACCCCTTTGGGGAAATAAACCAACACATTAATCAACGACCTATGACACATAATTGATCAACCGTCTGATAAAATGGTGCACCTTGTTTGTTTCCAAGACTCTTTGATGCTAGCCAATCTGCTTGTCACCCTTTCTTTTGACCTCTTGAGAAGCGTGGTCCTCATTGTCTCAGAACTGGGAGGTACATATCCTTTGCCAAAATCTAATATCTTCTTACATGCATTGATAAAATAAGGGCTCCGAAGCACATTAAATAGAATGGCAGATTCAAAAAATATGTCAACCAAAGCACCATCAACTTCTTGCTTTTGTACAGGTTTCCACAAAGTGTTTAGTGTGGCTGTCCCACTTGTATTTACTGGTTGATGCGAACTTCCAACTCTAGACATGGTTGGAGGAAATGAGGAAAATGGGCTGTAATTCATTTCAATCTCTGTTTGAACATGCTGTTTTTTGTTTTCTTGCGCCTGTTTGGCCCTCTTTATCTTGTCATAATTCTTTTGAATTATCTCCTTCAATTTTGCAGACACATCTTTGAAACTTTCAACTCCACCTCCTCTACCATTGCTGATAGAAACTAGGTGGTCTATTACTCTTGTTAAAGACCCAACAAACTCAATGTTACACAACCTGCATTTCACATGTCTTCCAGTTGTCCCATCCAATTTTTCCACATGTTTCCATGCTTCTGCTGATGATTTGGGAGGTGCCATGGCAAATGTTTCTGCATTATTTGTTTTTGCAAATCATGTTTTATAATTTGATTGGTTTGTTTTCTAGCTTCGCTTATTATGTTTAAAACCACATACTCCCCAATGCCTATCAGTTTACAAGCCACTGCTTAATGGCATTAATCAATAAATAATGAATCCAAAAATTTATATAAAAAAAAATACCTAATTTATCATTTATATACTTAAGATTCTACTTTTCAAGACTGAAATCTATTCACAACTACATAAACTTCAACTTACCAATTGGAAGTTACCACTGAACTAAGCTATCGGCCTTAAGGTATGAGTATTGAGCATTAAAACTTTGGTCAACAAATCATTGATAGGTGCCGTGAGGTTGGAAACTTGGTGCCTGGCAGTTGGCCCAGTCAGAATATCCACTGTTAATACTTCCACCACCGTTCAAGCTAATCACTAATTTGCTTAGAAGTTAGCTGCTACACAGGTGCTCATGGAGTTCACCTCAAAAAACGTAGTCAAAGGCTCAAGCTGCTTGATCGTTAGCGTGATGCATTAAAGAAATCGTGATGGAGGAGTAGTGACGCTTGATGCTGGCGTGATGCATCCGAGAAATCACAGTCGCAGGCTCAAGATTTATCCTTAGTTGGTTGGTGTGATGGAGGAATCGTCAACGCCGAAAGCTGGAATAGGCTGCATCTTGCCGACTGCAAGTAATGGCAGTTGAGTTGAGCTCCAAGGTAATGCAACGATCGACTTGGAGGTAAAGTTAAAACAATGCGAAATAACGAGGGAAACGATTTAGTAAGATATCATTCCCCCCCCCTCTTTTTTAGTTAAAAAATCGAACCTAAAAAAAAATTCGTCTTCGATAGGTCCGGGTTCGACTTTAGGTTTGTCTTTCAGGTTCGACGAACTTGAACGAACCTCAAATCTTTTTTGAAGTTCGCCGAACCTTGAACCTCAAGGATTAGGTTGAACGAACTCTATGAATTAGGATAAAATAATGGGGGTGAGTATACATCCAAGGAGTTTGATGAGTTTTGCAGACAGGAGGGGATAAAGAGGCAACTGACAGTTCCATATACTCCATAGCAGAATGGAGTTGCTAAAAGTAGGAACCGAGCTATAGTGGGAGCAGTTAGCGCCATGTTGCATAATCAGAGTCTTCCTTTCTTTCTATGGGATGAGGCCTACAACACTGCTGTTTATGTACAAAACTGGAGTTCACACCGTACCTTGGGGTGTAAAATTCTTAAGGAGATGTTCAACAAGAAGAAGCCTGAGATAGGCCACTTTCGTATATTTGGTGGATGCCTTACATATTCCCATGCCCCTTCTAAGAAGAGGCCAAAGTTGGAGCCCACTGTAGAGCGAGGCATCTTTGTTGGCCATGATGAGTCTTCAAAAGCCTTCCGAATATACCTTCTTGTACAGAGGAAAGTTATAGTGAGGAGGGAGGTGAGATTTGAGGAGCGAGCTTTTAGGAAGTCTCGGGAGTCTGAGCAGGAGGACCAACAGACTTCTACTCCACAAGTGACAACATCTCAAAGTACAGTTAGTCAAGGCACAGGGTCACAGGTCTCAGGGGTGATTGGTCCACAGGTGTCAAGATCTTCAGGTTCAGGGACTCGGTTTACAGGGACAGGTTTTCAGTTTACAGGTTCATAGGTTTCACCTTCACGTGATTCAGGTTCACTTGGTTTTGAATCACTAGGAACATGATCTCAGACCATAGGAACTTCTTCAGGTAGACGGTTGTCAAATGAGGAGGTTCAGAGGAGGGCCTGCCATAGGAAGTTACTTCAAAGAAGAGAAAGCCAAGTTGGCTTAAAGAGTTGATGAAAGAAGCCGAGGAGTCTATGGGGCCACCCAAGAGGGGGGTCAGAGAGAGTAAAGCACCAGAGAGGTTTTCTAGTTACATGGCAGTGGTGACTAGTTTGTGTGAGTCAGAGCTTTCTACCTTTGAGGAGGCAGCCACACATTGGGTTTGGAGAGATGCCATGATGGAAGAGTACAATTCCAACATGAAGAATGATGTGTGGGAGATTGTTTCGAGACCAGAGGGGAAGTTGGTTGTGACTTCCAAGTGGCTGTATGTAATGTTCTGTTTTTGATAAAAGGGAATAACTGAGGACTAATAGCACTAGGAGCAGAAAGGTACATCAATTCAGTATTATTAAGTCATCAGTGTAGAAAGAAGGCCATCGGAGTTCATATCCTAAAGCATGCGGAGCATGCAGGCCTTGTTTAGTTAGTATTAAAGTCAACATCAAATTAGAATTGCATGCATGCAAAAGTGAAGCATAAACCCTAAAAGTGACATGCAAACCCTAAAATCATATGAAGATCTATTTAAGAAGGGTTATGGGACTAAAGGAGATATCTATTGTTATTGTTGATTGATTTTGGAGTTTCGAGCAGCAGCACAGCGTGTAGCCGCGACAGTTGGGGTTGGAGACGGTGTCTTCAGCGAGCGAGGGTTGGGCAATGAGATATCTGCCCTAGTCTCTTATTGGGATAGATCATCCAGGTTTATCCATTGCATCCATCATATACTACAGTATTCGGAGATCTAGCACATTCCGAAGGGTTATTAGCGGATCCACGTTTGCAGCCGAAAGTAGCAGGGAAAACATAGCAGGATTCGCTCGGACCACAAAACCCAGGCTTTCCTTCACATGTCAGCTTCCTCTTTCTCAGCAGGCCTATGCTACGGTATGCAGTGATTATCAGCCATCAGGTTGCTCACCTGGAGCAGTTATCAGCCAAACAGATCAGTTGGGGACGTGAGCAATAGAACTGCTAATCAATTCGCTAGGGCACTTAGAGGCAGCCAAACCTCCGAATGTGCCAGGCCATCTCTCCAACATCAACAGACAGACAAGCTCAGAAAGTTTCAGCCCGAACGGACCTCTCCTCCTACAAAAACGTCACCTTTAGTTTGGAGGGTTTTTACGGTACTACGAGGTGGTAACACTGGAGGAAAAGAGCATTGTTAGACCACCCATCCGGATCCTTATGCATGCAACTATCTTTGGAGTCATTATCAACCAGAATATCAGTGGTAAGTGTTAATTTCTCTCTGCAAAACCCTAACCCTAATTCAGCTATATTTTAGGGCATTTTTGCATGGCGAGTTTGCATGCACAGTTATTTTGCAAATTTCTATGAGATTGAGTGTGCGAGTCAGCGCTATCATAGAGCATTAGAGAATATCAATATTTGGGATATTCATGTTACAGTCTTCAGTCTGGGTTTTTACGGTACCGCGAGGTGGTAACACCGGAGGAAAAGAGTGTTAATTTCTCTCTGCAAAACCCTAACCCTAATTCAGCTATATTTTAGGGCATTTTTGCATGGCGAGTTTGCATGCACAATTATTTTGCAAATTTGTATGAGATTGAGTGTGCGAGTCAGCGCTATCATAGAGCATTAGAGAATATCAATATTTGGGATATTACAGTCTTCAGTCTGGAGGGTTTTTACGGTACCGTGGGGTGGTAACAGCGGAGGAAAAGAGTATTATTAGACCACCCATCCGGATCCTTATGCATGCAACTATCTTTGGAGTCATTATTAGCCAAAATATCAGTGGTAAGTATTAATTTCTCTCTGCAAAACCATAACCCTAGTTCAACTATATTTTAGGACATTTTTGCATGGCGAGTTTGCATGCACAGTTATTTTGCAAATTTGTATGAGATTGAGTGTGCGAGTTAGCACTATCATAGAACATTAGAGAATATCAGTATTTGGGATATTACAGTGGTATCAGAGCATGCTCCTGGCCAGCTGTGGGCATGCAAAAGTGTAAATGAATTCAGAAGACCCATATGACATTACTTACCAGAGACATAGGTTTAGAAACAGTGATAGAGGAGAAGAGGAGTTAGAGGACATAGAGTTGGGGGATAGAGAGTATCAGTTCGGAAAGGGCAAAGAAACAATGGTCGATGATAATAAACAACTTTCAATAGTCTCATATCAGCCATAAAAGAACTCACTACTGGGCAAAAAGAAATGATGAGTACCTTCAGGCAAATGACAGAGAAAAATGGGCCCACCCAACACAGTTCCTTGTTTCCCAATAGTGATAGGGTATCCATCGGTAGTAGTGGGGAGCACTTACATACCAACATGCAGAGCCATCCTCATATATACAACAAGCCTTCTCGACCTACCATGCCTCAATTCTTGGATAGTCCAGCTGCAGTGCCTCTAGCACAAGTAGAACCAGAAGAATCCATGAGTGACTATCTGAGAGAGTATAGAGCTTTAGGAGATGACTTCCATTCAGCCATGACCTTCACTGACTTCTGCCACTTTAAAAGTAAGAACAAACCCAGAGCTTACAATAGGCCATTCACCGAGAACTATGAGTTACAGAGCACCGTAGGGAAACTGACTATCCCTACCTTTGAGAGTACCTGGGGTGGCCCAACCTGGAATTGGGTGCAGAAGTTGGATGCATACTTCTAGCTCAACCCCATGATTGAGACAGATGCCATTAAATTGGCTACTTTGCATTTGGATGGAGAAGCCCATGAGTGGTGGTACCACGGGTTAGTGACATTGGGTCACAATACCATCACATCGTACCCAGATTTTACACAGAAGGTCATTGAGCGGTTTGATCGGAAGGACCCTGAGGTACACTTTAGAGAGCTGGCACAGCTCAAGCAGACAGGTAGTGCAGATGCATTTATTTCAGAGTTTCAGAGGATAGCAGTACATGATGAGGATGTGCACGAGGAGATAACATTAGATCCATCTTGTGAGTCTAGCGTCACAATCACATTCGCTAGTCGGATTGTGGACAAGCTGTGTGATGAGTTGGAGTTGGTACACTCTTCATCACCTACAGCAGGGGTCCAAATAGTTATGACAGGCGAAATACATGAGGTACAAGGCAATGAGCACAACAGTCGAGACAGTGAGTAGTCACACATGGAGGTTAGGGAGAGTTTATGTGGTCATGAGATAGAGCTTCCAGATGATAGTCACCGAAAGAAGATTGAACGTGTTAAAGAAAGCATTCTAGCAATGAAAGAGAGGACCAAGATACTTCAAAACACCATATTACAGCGAGATGTTGAGCTTACAGCTCTTCGAGTTGTATGTGCCGAGTCAGTGGTCAGGCTTTCTAGTATCGAAGAGCAGTTGGATTACTTGATGGGGCAACAGAAGAAACATACTATTGCATTTCAAAACAGTCTTCTTCAGAAGTACATAGACAAGGCTTGCGGTAGCTTGAGTCCAGATTTGCATAATGGCGGATGGTTTTTACAGGGTGGCCAAGATCGAGAAATTGGGTAGCAATATATGAGCATTCCAGTTGAAATCAGAAGGGCCGAATGTCAGCTTGGTAAGATTATTCCTTGTGATGGTGCTTATGGACGAGGTCCTTTTCGGGGGTTGGATTGGAGAGAGATTAAGAGTTGGTGTCCTATTGAGTGGGTGATTCTTGGGAAGACATTCCTAGCCAAGGGTATAGTACCACTAGAGCCTTCGGATATTTGGGATGAAAGATGCACAAGTTTGCATTGGGATCTAGGTGGGAGACCTTATGAGGGATGGATACAATGTTTACTGATGGCATTACTTGGGAGTCCACAGGATACTCCTGCTGTCAATACTACGTAGGGTAGCGGTGGATGCATTTTGACCTCTGCAATTCTCAAATTGATTTGGGACCTTGGTATTATAGTGACTGGCAGTTTAGTGATTGCTAGAGGATGCTTTCAGGAGGTCTCTTGTGATGGTACCTCGTTTTCACCGTGGTCAGTCACTCTACTTATAGGAGACTTTCGTGGAACATTTTGTGATGGTACCATGTAGTGCAGTGCTTTGAGTAGAGGGTGCTATAGATATCCTAGCATAATTTGGGACCCTGGGATCATCCCCGGATTTAGTTGGTTCAGTTTGATTGATTGTGGAGTTGCGTTGGCATTGCTTGAGGACAAGCAATCTTTGGCGAGGGAGGACTGTAATGTTCCGTTTTTGATAAAAGGGAATAACTGAGGACTAATAGCACTAGGAGTAGAAAGGTACATCAATTCAGTATTATTAAGTCATCAATGTAGAAAGAAGGCCATTGGAGTTCATATCCTAAAGCATGCGGAGCATGCAGGCCTTGTTTAGTTAGTATTAAAGTCAACATCAAATTATAAATGCATGCATGAAAAAGTGAAGCATAAACCCTAAAAGTGACATGCAAACCCTAAAAGCATAAGAAGATCTATTTAAGAAGGGTTATGGGACTAAAGGAGATATCTATTGTTATTGTTGATTGATTTTGGAGTTTCGAGCAGCAGCACAGCGTGCAGCCACAGCAGTTGGGTTGGAGACGGTGTCTTCAGCTAGCGAGGGTTCGACAGTGAGATATCTGCCCTAGTCTCTTATTGGGATAGATCATCCAGGTTTATCCATTGCATCCATCATATACTACAGTATTCGGAGATCCAGCACATTCCGAAGGGTTATTAGCAGATCCACGTTTGCAGTCGGAAGTAGCAGGGAAAACACAAAAGGATTCGTTGGGACCACAAAACCCAGTCTTTCCTTTGCATGTCAGCGTCCTCTTTCTCAGCAAGCCTATCCTACGGTATGCAGTGATTATCAACCATCAATTTGCTCACCTGGAGCAGCTATCAGCCAAACAGATCAGTTGGGGGCGTGAGCAGCAGAACTGCTAATCAATTCGCTAGGGCACTTAGAGGCAGCCAAACCTCCGCATGTGCCAGGCCATCTCTCCGGCATCAACAGACAGACAAGCTCAGAAAGTTTCAGCCCGAACGGACCTCTCGTAGAAAAACGTCACCTTCAATCTGGAGGGTTTTTACGGTATTGCGGGGCAGTCACACCGGAGGAAAAGAGCATTATTAGACCACCCATCCGGATCCTTATGCATGCAACTATCTCTGGAGTCATTATCAGCTAGAATATCAGTGGTAAGTGTTAATTTCTCTCTGCAAAACCTAACCCTAGTTCAACTATATTTTAGGGCATTTTTGCATGGCGAGTTTGCATGCACAGTTATTTTGCAAATTTGTATGAGATTGAGTGTGCGAGTCAGCACTATCATAGAACATTAGAGAATATCAGTATTTGGGATATTACACTGTACAAGATTAAACATGTTGCGGATGGCAGCATTAAGAAGTACAAGGTTTGTTTTGTGGCGTGTGGGGTCTCATAAGTAGAGGGAGTTGACTATGACAAGACCTTTGCGCTGGCTTCTTGGTATTCCTCGATTAGTGCAGTGATTTCCATAATAGCAAAGATGGCTTGGNTGGGTTCTCATAAGTAGAGGGAGTTGACTATGACAAGACCTTTGCGCTGGCTTCTTGGTATTCCTCGATTAGTGCAGTGATTTCCATAATAGCAAAGATGGCTTGGAAGATACACCAAATGGATGTGAAGAACACATTTCTCAATGGTCTTCTGTAGGAGGAGGTGTATCTGGAGCAACCACAGGGCTTTGAGGTTCATGGGAGAGTTTCTCATGTGTGTAGGCTGAAAAAGGCCTCGTATGGACTGAAGTAAGCTCCTTGAGCTTGGCATTCAAGGATTGACTCTTACTTGTTGTCGATTAGATTTCAGAAGAGAGGTTAATCCCAACCTGTACTTCATTGTGGTTGGAGGTAATCCACTCATTCTTCTGTTGTATGTTGATGAGTTGTTTATCACAGGGGAGGAGCACCTGATTGCAGCTTGCAAGAGAGATCTTGCTTCAGAGTTCGAGATGACTGATCTTGGGTTGATGCACTATTATTTGGGGATGGAGGTTTGGTAGGAGGATGGACATGTTTTCCTAAGGTAAGGAAAATATGCAGCTGATGTTCTGAAGAGATTTCGGATGGAGGGTTGCAGATCGATGTACACACCTATGATCACCAACTAGAAGAAGCTTCATGCTTCTAAGTGAGAGTTGGTTGATCCTACCTTATATCGTCAGCTCCTAGGATCATTTATGTATTTGGTCAATACAAGACAAGATTTGTGTTTTGTGGTGAACACTCTCAACCAGTTCATGATGGAGCCTAGGAGAGTGCATTGGATAGCCGCAAAACATGTGTTGAGGTACCTTGCTAGGACCAATATTACAAAAATTGGACCAGAACTGGTAAAACCAGCTGATTCGACTGGTTTCGGGGCCTCATTGGGTCAAACCGGTGTCTCAAACCGGAAATGACTGATTTTATCGGTTCGTTCTAGTTTTGACCGATTCCGGTTTCGGTTTTGACCGATTTCATACATAATTGTACAACACTTAAGAGGTTTTTTAATTTTTAATTTTTAATTGTTTAAAATAAAAAAGATGGTTGAATGGAGAAGGTTCTAGTGAAATATGCTCAGTATGGCACATATAAAGAGCCCTTTTTGCAAATTTGTGTATAATGGTTTGGATTCACATGGTTGCACATGAATATATTTATATATATAATTTTTCAAAAATTAAGTATTTTTTGTATTTTTGGTGGACCGGTTATGTGATCCAGTTTTTTTCCCGATTTCGGTCCGGTTCTGGTTTTCAGGGTCGACCTGGTTCGACTACCGGTTTGGTTTTTGTAACCTTGGCTGGGACAGTAGACTATGGTCTCGACTATAGGAGGTCAGATGGAGTGGGTTTGATTGGCTTCACAGATTTAGATTAGGAAGGCAGTGCTTTGGATCGGAAGAGCACTTCCAATTGTTGCTTCAGTTTGGGCTCGATAGTTGTGTCATGGTACAACAAAAAGCCAAAGTTCGTTGCTTTGAGTTCTGCAGAGGTTGAATACATGGCAGTCAGTTAGGCTAGTTGTGAGGCACTGTGGTTTCACAAGTTGTTGGTTGACTTATTTGATCAGAAGCTGAGACCTGTGGTTATTTACTGTGATAATCAGAGTTATTCTGACTCTATGAGAATCCAGTATTCTATGACAGGTCAAAGCATATAGAGATCAAATATCACTTCATTAGAGACTATGTTTAGAGGGGCGCTGTCGAGCTACAATACATTTCTACTGAGGAGCAGGTAGCTGACATCCTAAAGAAATCTTTGGGTAGAGTAAAGCATATTCACTTCAGAGACAAGTTGGGGGTGGTGAAAAACTCTTTCCTCGGTAAGAGAGAGTGTTGAAAAAATACCAAGGCAAAGTGTTGTTCACTCATGTGATGATGCTTAGGTGTGAATAACATTAAAAAGTGGTCCCTAGTACTTTATAAAGTGTGTACTTTATTTTTAATAAAGTCACTTTATAAAGGAGGTTTGAGTAATGATTAAATTGACTCTATGAGATAATTAAAAAGGTGGGTGAAATAATTAAAGTGCTCGTTAATTATTTAAATGATGTGCATTAAATTCATTTAATGAGAAAAAGGTGAGCAATTAATGAGCACCCTAGATCTCATCAAGTTACCTTTTAATCGTAGCCATTGGATCAAAAGAGGTGGTTACCTCAAACAAAACCAGGGAAAGGCATTGAGAACCAATTCATTGTTACTCATGAGTTTTTGGAGAGCAAGAGAAAAGGACATTGAGCGATTCGACCTCTAAGAGAGAGAAACCCTTGTGAAATTTTCAGACTTTGGAACTTGGCACGATTCCCAAGAAGAGATAGCATTTTAATGCTTTTATTAATTTCTGGAAAGAGGGGCACAATTTTCCAAGCAAAACCATACAGCAGGCACAAATTTCAAGATACGGCTGCATTGTGCATTTAGTACTGAACCATACAGCTGCATGGAAATCGAGGCAAAGTTGGGCACAATTTTTGAGGTAAGGGCACGATTTTCCAAGCAAAACCATACAGCAGACATGCATTTCAAGATACGGCTGCATTGTGCATTTAGTAGTGAACCGTACAGCTGCACAAAAATTGAGGCAAGAGTTGGGAAATTTTTTTGAGGTAAAGTACAACATTTAATACTGTTAGCAAACCGGACAGGGCACATTTTTCGAGGAGAACCACTGGTACAATGCACAGATTTTGAGAAAATCAGGCACAGAAATCGAGGAGCAGCAGACCGTACTGTTCACACGTGTGGGCCGTACAGGCACAGATTTCGAGGTGCTGATTTTCAGCCCCTACAGCAGAATTTCAGAGTGATTCTGACACGCATTTCAAGAAGAAATAAGGAGATAAGTACTGCTGTTTTAAATTTGTATATTTTGCCTTGACGAAGTAAAAATTCTCTCTAAAATAGGTTTCCCTTCGGGGTTTATCTAGACAAATTTGGTCAAAAATCACTGAGTCAAATTTATGTGTGTGGCTGTCATGAATTTTCAGAGTTTGGAAGTGTGGCTGTCATAAATTTTCGGAGTTTGAAAAGTTTGAAAAATTTCCATATGTTTCAAGTAAAATGTATTTTTCATGCATGTAATGAATTTTTATAGTTGTGGGGTTTGGGCATTAAACTTCATATGAAAAGCTAAACTTGAAATCGGGTTGGGAATGCACAAATTTTCAGGTAGGAGACGAGTTGGCATGCACTTTCTATTATGCATCTTTCCTCTTCTTAGGCTAACTTATACAATATATTGGAAAGGGTTATTTGCACCGCATACACATGCTAGTAGCTATTTATGGCTAGGGAGTGGGGCACATGGGTTGAGAAGGCTTTTTGTGGAGACTAAAGCGCTATTTTGTCCTTCAATTATTTTCAGTGTTCCACCAAGTTTCCGGGACGCAGGAGCGGAGAAATGTACATTGGGGATGTGTGGAGACCACCCCAAATTTTAGGAAAATCTAGGGGATGAGGAAACTTTGAGGTCTTTAATTAAAAATATATAATTTATATAAATCCCAACATATTAACATATAAATACATCATCCCATCACCATTTACATGCTAAAACTTAAAAGTAAATAGTATATTTATCATAGTAAACATGGTTGTCAATTCATTATTGAGTCATGAATCATTTATCATTTGAGTGTTTGAATTTCACATTGGTAAATTCTAAATTCATAATATATGCACATCTTCCATTATAAATTCGAATTATAAACATAAACAGTAGATGAGAATTTAAAATATTAAAATCATAAAACATAATCATATACATGTCACATAAAATTAAAGTCTTAAACACCTTCAAATTTAAAGAGTCAAAAGAGTGATGAGCCAAAGACTCAGTCTGAGGTCATTAATGATAGTATCTACTTCTATAGTCAGAAGTTAAACGAAAAACTAGCAACGAACAATGAACAATGAAAATAAAAGTAGCTAAAAGCTAGTTGAAAGTATTAAAAGAGCATCAAAGTGATAGTTTCATGGACTGGTCCTCCCCATGCATCCATTGCATGAAGCCAATGTTATATATATATATATAATATTAGCAATATTAATACTAATGATTAATTAATTAATTACATCAAAAGACATGCCTCTTAGTAAAGGCACGATGGGATTATATAAGAGCCATCATTGTAAATGTAATATTATCACTTTATTTATTATTCATATATTTATCCATATATATTCTATTCTTTTTACGTTGGATTTTCCTATAGAAACAGTGTTTTACTATTCCAATGGTATTAGAGTGAAGTTACGATTCAGATTTCTAGGGTTTACCTAAAAAATAGGACTTTGTCCTTAAAGAAGAGAGGTAAAAGTAAAACCCAAAAAAATAGGTAAAAGTAAAACTACACGTGGTTTCTTAATAAGTGGGTTTGGTTTATTCTCCAACAACAAACAAAAAAGTGAGATTTGAACTTAGGTGGGGAAGGTAACATTCATTCCTCCCAACCACCCAATCTACACCATTTTACAAAACTTAAAGGGAAAAAAATCTAAAAGTGCATAATAATTGCTACTAAGAAGCAAGTGAGATTTGAACTTAGGTGGGGAAGGTAACACTCATTTCTCCCAACCACCCAATCTACTGGCATTTTACAAAACTTTAGGGAGAAAAAATCTAAAAGTGCATAATAATTGCTACTAAGAAGCAAGTGAGATTTGAACTTAGGTGGGGAAGGTAACAATCATTCCTCCCAACCACCCAATCTACAAGAAGTCCTTAATTAGCTATGCCCTCTTGGAAAGCTCACACAAATGGAGAAGAGAAGATGCGTGTTGAGGAGTGTACAAATGAGGAGGTTGAGCACCTTATTTATGTTCTTCACTTCACTTGAATTTCACTTGTTTGGCGGACTTGTTCTTTCTTGTAGGGCCGACTTGTCTTCTTGTCTTCATTCTTCTCTGGAACTTCTTCAATGCTATCTGGGACTTCTTCAATGGTATGACTTGTCTTATTGGTTATTTCTTCTCTACTAGAAAAGTTTTTCATGATGTTATTCTTCTCCTCACATGCACGTGTATTCATGCATAGAGTTTCAATGTTGAATAGACCCACTAAGAAGTCACAGAAACTTCATAGTATGTCGATTCAACATTAGACTAGACTATCAAGTAACACGTTCTAATATAGAATAGATCACTCCCTCATGGAGCACTCCCACACGAGTATGCAATGTGAGAGCACCCCGAGGCCCATCTCCCCACACCATATGACTCAGGATAATGGGAGAACTGCCCCTACTTGGGCCATTCACCACTAGCCAAATCACATGGCCATTTCTTGTGAGTGAATGTATCATTCACCCCGCCAAATCACATGTCCATTTCATGCGAGTGAATGTCTGCTTGATGCTGCATCCCAGAGAAGCATCAACAGTAATATGGATAACACATAAGATCTATGTGCAATACTCCATCAAGTGGGGAGAAACCTCAACATATGTGCGATGAATGCCCACATATTAACCAAACACCAACCTGTCATTCATTGATCCATGAACGAAGGAGACCATCAATAAAAAATAAGAGCATCCAACTCAAGAACAAGTGTCCACAATGGATATCCAACCCACGAGGAAGGGCTGGCCCCTTCTACAAGCCAATAGAATTCCACCACACATGCCAATATAGAGAAACAAGGAGGGCGCTCAACCAAAGATGATACCCAAAAGTGGTATGTTGCCATCTATGCCAAGAATCAAGAATGCTCCACAAGAAAAGGGCCTGACAAGCATCAATACTAGGCTATCCAAATCTCCATCCCACATGTAAGCCCCTATCGAAAGTATGATAAAAGTCACATGTGGATACCCATGCAAAATGGGGGGTAACACGACCTATTATGTCACTTAGCAAGATTAGCATTGAGCAAAGAATGATATTTTGATGTGGTGACCTTTATTATATAGTAGTAAAGTTGTCAAAGCCCTCTTGTGCTTGGCTAAAGCAATGGTTTGTTTATGGTTTCTAAGCATTTATTCTTCACATGTGCATTGTCTAGGTGCTTGTCAAACTCAAGTTGTCCAAATTTTGCCCAAAGGAAAGATATACCATTGCCTTTTAGATATAAAACAATGTTGTCAAATGTCAAAGCATTAGATAAGATCCAATAGTCTTATTAATGTCCACAGGTGACTCAATGAATAGGTCAGTGGGACTAGAGAATACAGTTGGTCACAAATGAAAAGTGGAAGTACTGAGGATACTCCTGAAAGTTAAAAGAAAAAGAGTTAAAATTTAAAGTAATATATTGACAACGAAGAAAGGACTACAGACATGGGGACAAGATCATACCAAATCATTCTGTATTGTGAAACTAAGAAAATGGCAGAAGGAGCACATGCACGCTGAAGAATTTGGCATAATTCTTTAAATGCCAGACATCTAAACAAGCAATGATCATCTAGAACAATGACATTTATTATAGATTAAAGACCAAATTAACTAATGAGTATTTTTATATACTCTTAACAATAATTCATGAATCTTTGAATTAAAACTATATTCCAGTGCTGTATAGCTGCAGGGAAAGTGTTTTTGTTGACTAATCAATGTAGTAGTGATAATGCTTTACTTGAACTTTAAAGTTTAAATGTCTTTTGGGAGTGCTACAAAACCTATTTAGTTTCACCCCTGTTTTTTGCTTCATACCATGATTAAGAAATGGTTACATAATTTCATGACATGTTGGGATGATAGTTCTTTTTTCTTTTCTTTTCTTTTCTGGGCTAATGATTCCCTATGAGTGTGTAATGTCTTCCGAATTGATGCCAAGGTACAAAAGAGTTCACTTATGCACTATTCTGATAATCAGAAGGAAATTTTTCTTGAGAGCTAGAATTGCTTATATTCAACAAAGTTTTGATGGCAGTTTAATTGAATTAGAATTTAGGATCTGTAGAGAATTTATATCATTTAGAACATATTTGGCAGCTCTCTATACTTTCAAGTCTTTTCTAATATTTGTTCTTTATTTATATTTAGTGTGGAAGAACTACAGTCAATTTTCACAGACAAAGAAGCCTACAATAAGGTTCTGCACTCAATAGGCGAAGTGAAGCATCTTGTCTCTGTAAATTTTCTCACCTATATTTCCTTGATCTGTGTGGAGAACTTTTAATCAAAATATACCTGCAATCATGCATGCATCTATGATCTGCATTGATATGCAAATGATGCCATTTAAAACTGAAAACATTTTTCAATTGAGCATGTTTTCTGCAGAGCCAAAGGGTAAAATTCAAGATAGATACTAGCTTGAGAAAGTAGGAAAATACAGTTTTACTTCTGGATGACAGTGACAAAAACAATAAATCAGACGGTATCCCAATCGGCATGGAAAATCCTCGAGTACTCTGTTCTACATAATTTTCATAATCTTTGCTAGTTTCTTGACGACTTTCCATGGCTATATGGTTAATAAGTATTCACTGATTTCTTTTTTATCTGTTTTTTGGAGGCCTTTGTGCAGCAATATTTTCTTGTGTTTCTGTGTTTACTATAATCTTTATTGTGTGGGGTTTACCCTCCTTATACTTTGTCTTTTATTTTAAATTCAATGTTACTAATCAATCTTTGGTTTGTTCTTCAAATTTGTGAGGGTACATGCTTTTTCTATGATATATTTAAATATCCACAGTAACTTTTTAAAATATCCTTCTCTGCAAGAGGTTTTGTTGCCCCCCTGAAATGTTCTTATTGTCATGAGCAAGGTTTCAGGGAACCCAATAGAGGTAAAATCTCTCCACTGTAGGCCTTGAGCTAACATGTCAGACCAAAGAGTGTCATCCCTTAGATTCTTTAGAAACTTGTTAATCACAGTGTTGCTGTAGCTTTACTAAAAGTATTTTCAAGGAGTACATAAGCAGATTGAGCAGAGCTTCAAGTACACATCATCATGAATGCCTTTGGAGTGGGCACCATTATTCTGTATTCATGAAGTAAACAGCAGTTCATTTACTAGCAAATATCCAACATAAGGACAATAGATAGAAATCCATATAGGATCAGTAAATAACTTAATAAGTAATAGTAAGGTATGAATTAGATGAATGATTACAATGCCATAGGACACTATACTTATATGCATTGAGCTATCAATTCCCTTTAGGATGTGACACTTCATTAATTATTTTATTATACTATTATTATTTATTTATTGATGACTATTAGTCTATTAATATATTATATGTTTATGTTCATTAGACGCCAATCCTTTTAAAATGCTTTGTCCTTAAAATTCTTCATTCTTGAGTTGGTCATGGTTGAGGTCATGAGATGATATGATCTTCTAAGCATTGAGCAGAAGTATTGATTTGTAAGAGGGTCTGACCATCCTGATTTGATCCTTTCTGGAACATTGCGCTTATAGGATTTCCAAGATGAAATTTTATTATGGGACTCTGTTGGAAACCTAATCCTTGTGGGTTTGGTAAATTGCATTTAATATTCACTTAGTTGTCACAGGTGAATATGAATTGTCATCCGAAGTCCAACAGACCACTTGGAATATGAAACCAAGGGTCATATCATTGTATTAATATGTATACTATCTTCATGAAAAATCAGCATTCATAATTATTCTTTATGAAGAAATTTGAGGAAATGTTTTATGGCTTCATTCTGACATTTCAACAAACACTTGTCTCAAACGATTTAAAGCTATTCTGAGTTTTATCACAGCCAAATAATAACTTGAACTATAAATACACAATGAGACAAATACAATATCTCTGTAAAATGTGAACACAAATATTTAGGGCCAAGCCCAGGGCAAAACCCCACAGGGGAAAACCCAGAGAAATAAATTTGTTATTGAGTCTTATTTAGAAATTTACAGTCACTCAGAAATTCCTTTGTCAGATGATCAACAATGAAATTCCAAAAACAGTAACTTATCTTTACCGAATCTGCTGTTCAACTTTTCTGTTAAATTCAGCCCACACGTGCCAACAGAAAGACTGTATGGATCTTGATTTTTGTGCTCTGATTGCCTTGGGTTCTGTGCCAGCAATGTCTGTATGGTTGTACGGATTTCTGAGCAGCAATACTTCTGAATCTGAGCCTGCATAGAATCTCTGAATTTCTGTGTCTTCAATTCAGCACTGTACGGACCATTTACTGCAGCATTAAATGCTGTACGGACAGGTAATTAACAACAAGAGTACCTTGGAAAATCGTGCCCTAGATAATATGACAAAAATACTCAATCTGCAAATTATTTCTCTCTTCCTCGTGTTTTCTGTTCTTTCTCTAACATGTATTTATACTTTATTTAACCCAAACTTGTTGATTTTTGTACCTAGGCAGATGTTCCCTAGGTGACTTTAATTTTGCCTAAAGTCACTTTAAGAGGGAAAAATGTGACCCTCATATTAAAGTCACTTAAAAGTGACTTTATGACTATATAGTCACTTTTTGATAAATTTAAGTGGGTGAGTGATTTTATTTATGGGAAATAAATAAAAGGGATTTTCACTCTCAATCAATCTCAGCCATTGATTTGATTCTTTCTCCACCATCGGATTAAGAAACTCACCTAGGGCAAACAAAAAGCATGAGGGAGGCAAAAGGACATTCACTTGTTCATTTTTCAGAGAAGGGAGAGGAGCTTGCTGAAGGAGGTCGAGTTTGCTTGAGGAGGCCACGATTTTTCCAGAGAGATTGCTGAAGAGATTTCAGTGAGCTAGGAGGTCGAATCTGGTTCAGTTTATTGCTGGCACGAATCCCAAGAAGGAGTACGGACTGCTGTACGGCTGCTTAATTTTTTGCACAGTTTTCGAGGGTGTACGGCCGAGTTTACTTTGCTGTACGGTGCATTTATTGGCACAGTATTCGAGGGATGTACGGCCTGTTATTTAATGCTGTACATTGCATTTAATAACAGCACAGATTTCGAGGAAGAGACAGCTCATTTATTGCTGTACGGTCTGCTCATTTAATAGCACAGAAATCGAGGAAAAGGTACGGCCGGTTTGCTGGTACTGTCTGTGTATTTATTGGCACGATTTCCTAGGAAGTGTACGGCCTGTTTGTTGCCGGACTGCTGCATTAATTTGGTTCAGGAAAAAGAAGAAGGGCATTTCCAGATTTTGTGAAGAAATCGGTGGTGGAGATAAGTTGTATCTCTGTCCATTATTTTTGCTGAAGAAATTAATAAAATCTCTCCTCTCTGACTGGTTTTCCCCGTGGGGGTTTTTCCAGGGCTGATTAGCCAAAAATTTCTGAGTAAATTTTTATGGTGTGCATGCATGTGTTTTCAGCCTGTTAGTGTTTTTCTGAGTGTTTAAATTGTTCAGGAAAATTTTTATAAGTAGCTTCAAGCCTATGCAAAACCGGCTGAAGTGAAACTCATAAAATTGTTCATTAAACCAGCAATCAGTTAAACTCAGTTTTTCAACAAAACTGACCCTAACTAACTCAACCAACTTAATCAAATGATGAGATTAGCTTTATCTGAGGGCTCTCATTTAATGCACATATTCACTTTAATATTAAATACATTAAATGCACTTTTTGGGTCCCACAACTTAAACTCACTTTAAGTTTATAAAGTATAAAAAGTCACTTCAAAAATATAACATGTTAGGAAACACAACTTGTGCCCCCTCCATGGCAAACACAAAAACATGGGGAAAAGGACATTTCTCGTTAGAATTTTAACACTTTAACTTGGTGTTCCAACAGTGGTATCAGAGCTGGGCTCTATAACTCCTTTTCCTACTGTCAATCATGCATTTCCTCTATTTCTGGCATATTTTCTGCCTCGGTTGCTCAGGCCTACTCTCTGGCATACTGTCCTCTTCCGAGCTTTGTCGATTGATCTCTGTTGCACTTTCTGCCAATTCCCTCTAGATCTCCATGAGAATATTGTCCACATCCTCCTCTCCAACTCTATGTCACTTGCCACCTCTACGGTAGAAAACCCTAATGTATTCCTGCCTTACCTCTTTGTGGGCGTACCGAGGTTCCATTGTCTTTTTAGGGACCTTACTCTCAGCGAGCTCCAAACATTGTCTAGATTTTTCAGATAACCTGATTAGACATGTCTAACTTTATACTTGCAGGAGGCCCTTCGGATTCGCTTTGTCACTCTTCAACAACATTCTTAGTAATTAGTTGAGACTAAGCTCCATTCAGTGCATCACTTCCTTCTTTTCAATGCTTCCGTCCTCTAGGGGCACCAACAGACAGATAGAGGGTGGCATAGACCTTGGCCAATCAATTAGGACACAACAGTCCACCTCTACCTTTGTCCAACACAAACAACGGGGACAATCTCAACCCCATTTCGATAGATGTACAACTTCTTCCACATTGCAGCATCAAGTACCCTCCTCCAGGTAATGACACACTACTAATTGAGTTCTTCTTCTAGCTCTTCCTCCAGATAGAGTACCCTTCTAAGCTGCCTTAAGTCGGCCTCAGATGGTAGGAGAGATACTCCCAGTGCTTCCAGTGCTTTCGATGGTCCATGACAGTTTCACCATCACCATTTTTGCGTCACAGTTTTGGATCCACTTTCCTTGGATCAATTATCTTCATATCTCTCCTTGTATATATTCTTCTTCGAGTTTGACTCTCCATTTATAGAACTAGGGTTTGATTTGAGTTCTGTTTTTTTATCTTTTATAGGAGCTTCTTTTACGCTCCCACTTTGTATTGTTCTCATGGTACTACACAGTCCCATTGACCTACTTTTGTGGTCATTTGTTGGGCATTAATAAAATTATCTTATCTTATCTTATCTATCTCTGCGTGCGATTGGAATTGAAGATGCCGTGGATTCTTCCAAGACCTGTGAGTGGAAGAGAGCCAAGACCTGCAGACTCCTCATTGTTACCTTTGTGGAGGTTGCGATGATTTTGTTTTGGCTCTAGCCTCTATGGTGATGATTACAATTATATTTATTTCTAATGCACGACTCTTACACTTTGCAATAGAGACCAAATCGTTGGACCTAGACTTTGTTGGTGGCTGATCCTAGGCGTTGCGAGCTCAAGAAATTTGAGGTCGTGGTGCCTTTGCTTGTTTCCAAGAGTCCTACTTATCCGGGCTTTGATATCCACCTGCGTAGTGGAAGTGTGAAGGGCATGAAAGATACCCACCTGCACTTGTCAAGAAGATAGCTACTCATGACGAGTCTTCACACCTATGTCTCCTCCATAGTCGTGATCTAGTGCCTCACTCTCCACGCAGATTGGTGTGATCTATTCCCCATCTAATCATCAACTGTGAATCCCTACTTGCGCATGACTTGCCTTACCTCTCTGCATGCATCTCCACGACCTGCTCTCCATGATTGCAACCACCTCTCTGTGACATGCTCTAAATCAGGGGTCTTTTCCACATGTGACTACATCAACATCCTAGTTTATAACCTGTGCAATATATCTTGCTGTGTGACACTACGGGACATGTGCACGCATTGATGCTACAACTTCTACCTTACCTCATCTTTTTGGATTATCTTTGCATTAGTGCATTAGTTGCTAGCCCATCAAGAATTTTTTATTATCTCTGCATAAGTGCATTCGCTAATCATGCCATCAAGAAATTGGGTTTTGTGAAATCTAGTTTAAAGCTTATTTTTAGAGAATACCTCGCATCCTTTGAGGCATTTCATTTTTTCGGTATATGAAATTTTTCGATTTCCATTTAGTATTATGTGAAGATTTAGAACATCAAAAAGAGGAGATATGCATAGCCTTGTTTCCAAGTAAGTATGGCTAATCTTGAAGCTGGTTAGTGGCAAGATTTACCTTCCATTCAAGATTTACCTTCCATTCATTGTAAACCTAAGTCATTGGACACGTCCCTTTTGGGTTGGGTGTCCAATGGGGTCGTGTCGAACACGATTTTTTTTGTGTCCCGATTTTCGAACACGAAAAAAATCGTGTTCGACATGTATTGAAGTCGTGTCGTGTACTGAAGTTTGGCTCAATATTCGAACTGCAAACTTTTGCAAATCAGCGCACTGGCTGCCAAATTGCTGCCACCAATATGCTGCATCTAAGGACAAATAAAAATTAGCAAATGAATTTAAGCACAAACTCGAAAAAAATCCAATGAATTAAAATTTACTTCGTAATTAATTACCTGGAGGATCTTTTGATCTACCTTGTACGACTGTAGCCAAGTCGAAGATACAAAGACTCTCATTGAAATGCAAGAGTTTGTTGTGTATTTCATCTTGTTTATTGGGATCATAGACTATGCGCTCAATGCATTTATATAATCCTTCTTTTACCTCCCCATCTGCTTCAAAACCTTTTGTGTAATGGTACCTTCAGAAGATTCAAGACAAAAAAGATGATCACATTAAAAAAAGGATAATCTTTTGCAATTAAAATTTAGTAATATAACTTAAAAACTTTGAAATTAGTTACCTTGGATTCAAGTAATAGCTTGCAGCATGTAAAGGCCGATGAAGTTGTCTGTTTTATCGTTCATCAATGATTTTCCACATAGAAAGATATTTTTGCCTTTTTCCCTCATATGCTTCCTTTATTGCCTCCTTGGCTTGATCCATGGCCTCATAAATAAACCCCATTGTTGCTTTATCACCATCCACCATTCTTAGGACTTTCACAAGAGGTTGGCTAAAAAGTACGATCTCCTCTGCCTTTTTCCAAAATGCTTTCTCATAGACTTTATCAACCATGTCTTTTCCATAAGCCTTCTTGCTCCATTGAGGTGCATTCCACTCATCACAAGAGAACATCTTCCTCAAGTTGGCCTTTTGCTCAATCAAGGACTGCAATGTAAGGAAATTTGTTGCAAATCTTGTGATAGTTGGCATGAAAAGCTCTTTTCCACCAGTGCATTTTCTCATAAGGGTCAAAACCCATGAGTGGTTGTAAATGTATCTTGTGATAGATTTTACTTGTTCCACACACTTTCTCACCCACTCAATTTTCCCAATATCCTCAAGCATGAGGTCCAAACAATGGGCTGCACATGGAGTCCACCAAATGGTGGGATGTTTGTTTTCTAACAACTTTCCAGCTGCAACATAGTTGTAGGCATTGTCTGTGATAACCTGCACTACATTTTCAACCCCCACCTCAATTACGTCATCCAAAAGACGAAATAGTAAATGGGCATCCTTCACTTGATTGGATGCATCCACTGATCTAAGGAACATAGTCCCTTTTGGGCAAGCAACTAGGAAGTTAAGAATGGTGCGACGTCTTGCATCAGTCCATCCATCAGGCATGATTGTGCACCCTGTTTTAGTCCATGAGTTTTTGAACTCTATGAGGTATTATTGTATCCTTTCCACTTCATTTTTCAAAAGTGACCCCCTAATATCCTCATAGCCAGGGCCCTTGAAGCTTGGACCACATGAAGCTATAGCATCCAACATAGGTTGATAATATATCGACCTTGAAGCATTGAAAGGTATGTCTACATCATACCACCATCTAGCAATGCATTCCCAAGCAACCTCCTTTTCCACCTTCTTCCATTTGGCATCAATGGTGGGCTGAGCACCAGGGGTAGCACGGGATTGAAAGAAAGACTGAAGGCTACCACGAGGTTTTTTAAATTGGGATGTACTACTACCAACACCACCAACTACAACATTTTCTTCCCTATGAATGGTATAAGGATCATGGGTAGGATCAGAGCTATAACTTCTCCCTATCTCTCTTTGAACCCTCTTGTTTTTGGATTTTTCAACTTGGTAAGATTCAAGAAGACCAAGCATCTTAGCTCTCAAGTCATCAGGGACTTTGAGGCATGGTCTTACATTCCCCCTTGTACCAACTAAGTGTTGTTTCAGCCTATTTATACCTCCCCCCCCAACCTCCTTCTGGCAATAGTTACACACAGTTTTCCCTCAACTAATTGACAATGTACCCATGCAACATCTTTTCTATCTTTCGGAGCCATGGCAAGCAATATAAATCTGCAAATTAAAACCCTATTTTTTTTTAATTCTATGAAAAAAACAATGCTATCAAAGTCTAAAGAGACTATTCCATACAAAATTAAATGAATACAGTGCACATTTAGAGCCTTTTTACATACCTTGAAGAGCGCCTCCAAATATGCTCCAAATCTGATGCAAATGTCTCCAAAGAGATTCAGCCCACAAATTCTCCAAAATACTCCTTCAGTCTCCTCTTCCAATCAACCTAGGAACCAGCTCTAAGACCCTTAACAATCAGCACAATCAAACTTCAAAGATCCGAAGACACTTAAGCACATACTTGAAAACACTCGGATGAATAGTGTGAGTGAAAGAGAGGGGGTGGGGGTCTTTTTATAGGTTCATGAGGTGTCTTTAGGGTGTCCAGATACATCCCTCCCAACCAACATTCTAAAAATAAAAATAAAAAAAATCGATTTTTTGAGCCTTCGTACGGATCGGTTTTGGACTGGTTCGATACCAAATTGGGCGGTTCGTGGACCAACCCGGCCGGTTTGGTATCGAACCAGCCCAAAACGGTTCAAAGGTCTGGTTTGGACCGAAAACCCACCGGAACTGGGTTGACCGACCGGTTTTGCCAGTTCTGGTAATGTTGTTGTCAGTACGTGTCCCGATTTCGGGACACATTTTCCGGGAAGAAAGGGCGCGCAACTTCTGTAAAGTCCGCTTTTCCTCATTCATTTTTACATTTGCAAGTTAAGGGAGAGGTTGAAGTGTGTTTTTTTGCAGGTGAAAGGAGATTTGAAGCATTTGCAAGGGTTTCCAAGTGCATTTGAAGGAGTAATTTGTTGAGAGGATTCAAGCTCACCATCAAGCAAGAAGAAGAATGTCTCAATCAGCTAGGGCATCAACTAAAGGGAAAAGGAAAGGGAGAAACGCCCCATCTAGAGCCTCTCCTCCTCTTCCTCCTACAAGCATATCCTCTTCTACTCCTGGTAGTGCTCCAACTACTTCTAGTGGAGCTCATGGTTAATTTAACCCTGTTTTAGCAAGACAACCCAAGAGAGTAAATACCCTTTGTGGAAGTATGTGACAAGGAAAGAAGGGCTTGGAGCAAAGCTTGGTTGGGGAGGCTATGTGTGTTGGAGTTGCAACTTTTGCAAGAGTGATTTCAAGAGCACATATTACCAGGGTTAAGGGGCATTTGTTGGCACTCTCGTGTGGGATTTCTTCATGCAAAGTAGTGAGTAACACCCAAAGGAGGGAGATGGAGAAAGAGGATCATGTTGGGTTAGGGAAGTTGGCAACAACAAGCAAAACACAACAGAATGAGGATCGTCTTTCATTCTTGAGGAAACCCTCTAGCACTAGTTCTCCACCTAGCCGATATGAGAGTGAGGTTGATAATAATCCAGCGAGAAAGACAAAGAGGCCAACTACAAGTGGTCCAAGGGAAGGATTTTTCAACCTCAACTTCATTTCATTCAATGTTGTAGGGTCACCATTGTTCCTAGAGATGCGTCGAAGTCTAATTGAACGAGCTCCAACTGGTTATGTGTCTCCTGGTTCAGAGAAGCTTAGAACCACATTGTTGGTTAAGGCAAAGAAGGAGGTGGATAAAATTATTGAGCCAATTAGATCAAAATGGCCCTCAGTTGGTGTCAGTATTGTTTCTGATGGATGGTCGGATACAACACGCCATCCACTCATCAATTTCATAGTGTCTTCTCCAAATGGACTGGTGTTCTTGAAAGTGATGGATCCTTTTGGGAAATACAAGGATGCACAGTATATTGGTGAGTTGTTTATCAAATTCATCGAAGACGTAGGTGTTGAGTCTTGTGTTCAAATCATCACAGACAATGCAACTATTTGTAAGGCTGTTGGCATGATTGTGGAAGCTAAATATCCACAGGTATTTAGATTTTCATAGATTTCCATTTGAGTTGTTAGTTGTAGTCTTGTAGATTCTAGAGTTTAGACTCATTTATAATTTCTTTATTGATCTTAAAGGTATTTTGGACACCTTGCATTGTCCATTCTTTGAATTTATCACTGAAATCTATTGCTTCATATGTGACACGGATTGACAAACTTATTGAGGATGAACGTCATATCTGTAACTTTGTACAAAACCACACCATTGTCCTCGTAATCTTCAAAGAGTACACACATCTTTCATTGTTGAAGGTTGCAGATACTCGGTTTGATTCCTCATTCATCATGCTCAAGAGGTTGAGGGAGGTCAAAACCGCCCTTGGGTCCATGGTTATTTCATAGTTTTGGTCCTTTTGGAGAAAAGTGGATCAAATTGCTTCAGAAAAGGTAGAGTACACAGTGCTAGATGATGGTTGGTGGGAGAGGGTAGATCTTACCATTAAGATCATGGACCCAAACATTTCTTTGTTGAGATTTGCAGACAGGGACCAGCCCATCCTAGCAGATATCAATGAGGGGTGGGATTCCATGATTGAGTCTGTGAGGACCATTGTTATGGAGAATGAGCATGCCGAGTATGAGACATCGATAGAGAACTTATGGTCCATCATACATGATATTCTTTTCTCTAGGTGGGATAACAATTGCACACCTTTGCATTGCTTGGCCCACACATTGAACCCCAAGTACTAAAGTCAAGACTGGCTCAATGGTGAGTCGGGGCCCTCAGGCAGAGTCCCTTCTCACATGGATGGAGAGATTTCATTGGGAACGAAGATAGCATTTAGACAACTACTTTAGGATAGAGACATGCGTGAAGAGGTGGAGGAGGGATTTGCAGAGTTTTCCACTGCCACTGGGAGATTTGGAGGCTATGAGGTGCTTAGAAACAGGGGATTATGAAACCCTATGTTTGGTGGGAAACTCATGGGGGAGCATTTCTTGTTCTACAGAAGATAGCCTTGAGGGGTCATCTCTCAAGTTACTTCATCCTCTTGTTGTGAGAGGAATTTGAGCACATATTGGAACTTGTGTAGTTTGAAGAAGAGGAAGCTTGAGCAGTTCAAGGAAGAGATGATGTTGTATGTGAACTCCAACCTTCCTCTTATTTACAGGAAGAGGGAAGAGTGGGTGAAGGGAAAGACAAAGATGTGGGATGTCTTTCCTGATGATATGGGTTTGGACAACAGTACTGAGTTGGCATTAGCCAACCTGGATCTTGTTGCCGCCTTTCACACACCTGGGGGGGGGACATGGCATAAATATCCAAGCCACTTGCTGTGTTCTTGAGGGCAAGTCTCGAGTCAAGGCTATCCCCTTGTTCTTGACTTCTCCATTTAGGCTCAACTCCTAACGAAGCCAAGGGGGTAGACCCTATTAAGTTACTAAGGAAACATTATTTAGTATGGTGATGTTAAACTGAATGAGTTACTTAGGAGTTTGAAATTTAACCATAAACAACCATAGATGACAAGATAAAAAATGAGCGCACGAAAGCACAATGCTGAGACACAATATATATATATATATATATATATATAGAAAGAAAATAGCCAGTGCCTTAAAATGGAGTCATAAAATAATCAATGTACTTGCATGTGCTTGGAGTGAATGTTTTTTGATTGCCTCTTGGTACGTTTTAAGTTAATGTGAAATATGAGTTGATTAAAATTAGGCGAGAGGGGGACTCCAGATATACCCGATAGTACTTGGAGTATGTCCAAAACTAAACCTTCACGGCTACGCACAAGGAATATGTGGGCTGAATGGAGTCTCTGAGACTGTTGTTCATAATGCACCCGAAGGTGTAACAGAGATCGGAGCCTCGAGGTCACTTTTCAGGAGTTCCCGCTTCCTTTGGGTATTTTACCATCACTTACGGTTTGATCGAGGCGTTGGATTTTCGCTTGATGGTGGTTGATTAGGGAAGGTGAGGACTAATTAAACTAGTCACTCACGTTGCTTTTGATGCAGCTTGACTGATCGGACGAACCGCAACCAAGTACAGAGCATACACACCGGAGTCTTGTCAATTTTAGTGAGTGTTAAAGGATGTGTTTTCTTAGAAAGAAAAACCCTCCAAGAACCTCTTTCGGACCAAGTGGACCTCAATCGGGGAATCAAAGAAGGGGTTGATTTTAGAACAATTACTTACAGAAATTAAAAATAAGCAGTAAACATAAACAAATCACAAGTTTTCTAATTATTCCTACCACGCATCTCTTTCTCCTTGCGGGTCAATCGGGAAGTTGTGGGGCAAGTATTCAAGTTACTTTGATAACGTAATATGGAATATACGATAAAGTAATCAAAGCATGTTATTCTGCATGAATGAAACTAATCTAAAGTGAAAAGAAGTAAGACAATGCGAAAAACGACAAAAAATGAGTGAATCCCCCCAGGGGGGATGGGGAATGGGCTTGAAAGAGCCTATTCGGAGAAAACTTATATTATTTGCTGTTACAATATCAGTAAAATGATCTGAATTCTCTTGGTTCTTATATAGGATGAAACCAAGATCTTACAACTTTCCCAAAATTTAAAATTTACAGTCAAAGGGGAGCCCCCTGGGGGGATATGAACGATCCCAAAGCCACTTTCGAACAACAGCTTCTTTTCTTTCTGTTTTCCTGCTAAAAGATAGCGAGCATGTTAGAATGAAATATGCCCAAAAGCACTTTGAAAGTACCTTTGGGTCAGCCTACTTTAAACCAAACAAAACTAAGTTAAAAATAGCTAAAACGGTGAAAAAGGAACCAAGTAAAGCAAGCTTTCCTTGGGATTTTGGCTTGCTGTTTGGGCAGCCAATGAGATATGCACTGATTGCTGGATTTAATCTTTTTAAAACATAAACAAAAATATAACGCATGCAACCTATGGATTTTCTTTAAATTGCCATGCAAAACGGACAATTTCCCTGAACTAGATCTAGAATGCTTGATGAGACCTTTTAGAAATGAGATCTAGATTATGAGCTTTGAAATAATAGATCTATGTAAGTTTTACTTTAATATGACAGATCTAAATGATAACAAAGCTTGTAACCAAAGTAACCAGGTGAGATTTGGACCACCCTCAATAGGCCTAAATGCCAAGTTGCCACCCCAACATTGGAGGGATTGAGTGAAAAACTTAGAAATTATTAGTTGTTTATTCAACAACCAATAATAACCAAGGGCAAAAACACCCTAGGCTGATCGGATTGACAAATAAAGTCTAAAAGACTGAGTCTTTTACAGACACTATCATGCTATAACATTTTATTACAACTCCCCCATGGGGTATGAACATGTGACATAGTACAACAAGCACTTCACAGAAGCACTTCCGAAGGTCTTTTGAAGTCCGAACAAATCATCTTTGTCCGGTTCACCAGGCTCACTTGATAAAAAACCACTAAGTACAACTTAGGTGGTAACATTTGGCTCCATCTAGGGACGTGTGCTCGATCTGATCATAGGGCAAGGAGAGGATACGAAAACACCAGAATCTTTGGTTTATACACCCTATAAAAACATCTCAACTTGACAAAAAAACCTCAGTAGCACAAGCTTTATAAGAAACCAAATGAACCATTAAGCTGATTTATTTAAACAAAATAAATGTACCTAACTAATGAAAAAAAAAGTTTTATTATAGCTAAGTGCAAAACAGAAATGCGAAAAGTAAATGTTCTCTTTCAAGGAACTTATTTTCCTACTCTAAGCATGAAAAAATGTTAGGTGTAATAAAAAATCCAATGTAACCACCTAAGCATTTGATTAACATAAAAAAAAATTGCCTTGTCTTTGGTTACCAGCCAAAGTAAGGATACTTTATTTAGAGAATGCAAACCTTCGTGATGATCCAGAATGGGTGGGCTGGATGGGAAATCATAGGCATGAATAATGTCGTCAAACTTTCTCCCAAACTGGTAAGTGCTTGCGCAGGTTGCTTCTATCCATGACTGGATAGGGTTGATGTACAAATCGGAACGACGAGGCAGATTGACTACACCATCATACTGATCATCAAGGCTTACCGGATGATAACTCACTGTATAAGCCCCAAGTAGCTCCAAATCATAAGGAAATTCTATATGTAAAGATGATAGTTGAGACTGATATTCTACTAACTGCATCACATCTGTCTTTTCACAACACTGTTTCTCAATGTCTTCATTATTGATACCTTTGTGCGACTCTGCATGATATGACTCTGAATGATCATATAAGAGTTTTGAATGCTGCTTTTCTATATCAAAATTTTCCAAGGCCACAAGGTCTATGCTCTCTCCTTTAGATATGCCATAGACAGGAGAATCAACAAAACCATCAAAAGTTTCTGGTTCATTATCAACATCTTTGTTGGACAGAAGGGAGTCTTCGTCACTTGTATCATGCTCCAAGATATACTTGTCCTCATTTTCATACTCATCTTCTTCAGAAAAAAAGGTCACAAGGCAGTAAACCTTCCAGACTGTAATCATTATATGGAGAACACGTAGGAGTCCCATCATGCACATTACGGTTTTCATCATAAGTTTCACTATAAGATTTTGCAATGGTTTCATCCTTAGATTTGTACTGTTTAGCTGGTGACAAAGGGTAGGCCTGGCCTACCATGTATACATGATCAGGCTTGCTTGAAGTTGTTTCCTGACTACTGACCTCGGTAAGTCCATGTTCCATGACTTGATTTGCAACATAACAAGTGCTTTCTTGGTGGAATTGTTCACAAGGTCTACACCATTGAAGTACTTCTTCTACCATGTTAGCTGAGTCTAACTGGTTTGGACTCCTAGGCTCTTGCTGAGGGGCTTTCTTCTGATACATCTGATTTTGCTTGGGCTGAAAGTTCCTAGGTCCATTATTCCTTTCCATTGTGATCAATCTATTTTGCATGTCATTCAATTGTGTAGTATGATTGGCCATCTATTGGTTTTGACTAGTAACCAAGTTTTTTATCATGTCTGCCACCTTTTCCATGGGATCTTTAGAAGTTCCCTTTTCTTCTGATTCAACAGCTTTATCCTTGGTCTCTTTGTTGCAGGAAGTGTTTCCCCTAGTGTAACCCGGAATGTTCGACTTGCCTGAAGATTGCATATTCTTTTCTATTTTCTCGGCCAATTCCTGGGCAGTTTTTAGATCGGTCGGTTCTTTATCTCTCAACTGGTACCTTAAGTCATCGGTGAAGGCTTCAATGTAGGATATGAGGATGGAGGCATTTTTTGGCTTGATGTTTCTAGGAAGGTCCGTATCCACACGCCTGAATTTAGTGTTAAATTCATCCATGGTTTCATTCTCCATCTTCTTTATGCTATAAAGGGTAGCAAGTAGATGTCTTGGTTCCTTCTTTTCTCCCCATTTCTTCCTAAAACCATCTTGGAAGTCACTAAGAGTTTTATATATGAATCATCATGTAGGTCGAGGTACCATTCTTTAGCATCATCTTCTAAGGATAAAGCAAAGAGCTTCATTTTGACATCGTCATGGTCATGGGCAGCATCATTGCAATAATTGACTAGGTGTTTTTCAAACTTTCGAAGGTGAGACTTGGCAGTGATGGCATTATGGCCTTGAAATATGAGGAGCTTCTTGATAGCATCTTTTGGAATGGCATGGGGAGCACCTGCTATCTGAGAAAAGTCAAGGGGTTTGAAGAATTCCGTCATTTGTTGAGATTGGTGAACATGACTCTCTACAAATATGTGATGGATATCTGAGAGGGATTGGTCTCCTAAATATTCAAGGTTTCTACGAGAAGTATGCCTATTCAATCTTTCTCTAATAAACCTTTCGGGATTAGGGAGAGGATTGAATAATTGATGGCGGTTTCTTCGAGTAGAAATTCTTGAAGGGATGTTAGACAGTGGAGTTGCCAGATGGATTGAGTTTTAATTTTTATGTTTTTTAAAGACAAGATCAATCAAATTTTTTATCTTTTTAGTTGTTTAGAAAAAAGTTAAGCTAAGTCGTACTCGGGAATAAAAAGATTTATCCCGGTCAACGACGCCAAAAAGTGGTGCCGCCTTTCACACACCTGGGGGGGGGGGACGTGGCAGAAATCTTCAAGCCACTCAGTGTGTCCTTGGGGGTAAGTGTCGAGTCAAGGCTGTCACCTTGTTCTTGACTCCTTTGTTTAGGGTCAACTCCTAACGAAGCCAAGGGGGGTAGACCCTATTAAGTTACTAAGGAAAAATTATTTAGTATGGTGATGTTAAACTGAATGAGTTACTTAGGAGTTTGAAATTTAACCATAAACAACCATAGATGACAAGATAAAAAATGAGCGCACGAAAGCACAATGCTGAGACACAATATATATATAGAAAGAAAATAGCCAGTGCCTTAAAATGGAGTCATAAAATAATCAATGTACTTGCACGTGCTTGGAGTGAATGTTTTGCGATTGCCTCTTGGTACGTTTTAAATTAATGTGAAATATGAGTTGATTAAAATTAGGTGAGAGGGGGACTCCAGATATACCCAAGAGTACTTGGAGTATGTCCAAAACTAAACCTCCACGGCTACCCGCAAGGAATATGTGGGTTGAATGGAGTCTCTGAGGTTGTTGTTCATAATGCACCCGAAGGTATAACAGAGATCGGCGCCTCGAGGTCACTTTTCAGGAGTTCCTGCTTCCTTTGGGTATTTTGCCACTGCTTATGGTTTGATTGAGGCGTTGGATTTTCACCTGATGGTGGTTGATTGGGGAAGGTGAAGACTATTAAACTAGTCACTCACGTTGCTTTTGATGCAGCTTGATTGATTGGACGAACCGCAGCCAAGTACAGAGCATACACACCGGAGTCTTGTCAATTTTAGTGAGTTTTAAAGGATGTGTTTTCTTAGAAAGAAAAACCCTCGAGGAACCTCTTTCGGTCTAAGTGGACCTCAATCGAGGAATCAAGGAGGGGGTTGATTTTAGAACAATTACTTACAGAAATTAAAAATAAGTAGTAAACAGAAACAAATCACAAGTTTTATAATTATTTCTACCGCGCATCTCTTTCCCCTTGCGGGTTAATCGGGAAGTCGTGGGGTAAGTATTCAAGTTACTTTGATAACGTAATATGGAATATACGATAAAGTAATCAAAGCATGTTATTTTGCATGAATGAAACTAATCTAAAGCGAAAAGAAGTAAGACGATGCGAAAAACGACAAAAAAGGCGCGAATCCCCCCAGGGGGATGGGGAATGGGCTCGAAAAGAGCCTATTCGGAGAAAAGTTTTATTATTTGCTGTTACAATATCAGTAAAATGATTTGAATCCTCTTGGTGCTTATATAGGATGAAACCAAGATCTTACAACTTTCCCAACATTTAAAATTTATAGTCAAAGGGGAGCCCCCTGGGGGGATTTGAACGATCCTAAAGCCACTTTCGAACATCAACTTATTTTCTTTCTGTTATGCCTGCTAAAAGATAGCGAGCATATTAGAATGAAATATGCCCAAAAGCACTTTGAAAGTACCTTTGGGTCAGCCTACTTTAAACCAAACAAAACTAAGTTAAAACTAGCTAAAATGGTGAAAAAGGAACCAAGGAAAGCAAGGTTTCCTTGGGATCTTGGCTTGCTGTTTGGGTAGCCAATGAGATATGCACTGATTGCTGGATTTAATCTTTTTAAAACAGAAACAGAAATCTAACGCATGCAACCTATGGATTTTCTTTAAATTGCCATGCAAAACGGACCATTTCCCTGAATTAGATCTAGAATGCTTGATGAGACCTTTTAGAAATGAGATCTAGATTATGAGCTTTGAAATAATAGATGTATGTAAGTTTTACTTTAATATGATAGATCTAAATGATAACAAAGCTTGTAACCAAAGTAACCAGGTGAGATTAGGATTTTTATAAGGAGGAAGAGAGAGAAAGAGTGCTGGAAGTCTTGAAGATCAACCGTGGAGCTTTCCGGTGGAATGTTGAGGGACTATGCCTTTGAGAAAGTTTTGGAGAAAGTGAGGAAGCAAGCTAGATCAGCACCCTCTCCAAGCTAGGAACCTGCAACTGAATCCAAAGACTTGCCAAAATGCTTGTGAGATTCGGTTAATACATAAACAGAGATTTCAGAATAGCATGCATATAAACTTATAAAACATGTTGAATCTAGATCTCTAAACATGCATCAAAAGGAAAGAGATGGCCAATAAACTTATGAACAAACTCCTTTCCTATCAAGATCATAATAAACTTATTATCAATCTTTTGCAATGAATCCACAAACAATCAGCAAATTATGAACATAGATACAAGTTACCTCAGTAAAACATGGCAATGCTCATCCACACATACAATAACATGACACCGTCTTGCCTCCAAAGCTTCTATTTATTTCGAATGAACAATAACAACAGTACAATAGCAACAACACCTCAATCTCAGTTCTAACTAGCTTGGAAGAGGAAAACTGAGCTTTATTTATAGCAAAAACAGGAAATCTAGCCCAGGGGGGGTGCAATTTCCAAGGAGAGAGAGATTGCAGCTGCATGTGGAGTGAATCTGGGCCTGATCTGTGTCTAACTGAGCTTGATTTGAGTCTCACTGAGTGCAACTATTAATCGGAGAGCTGATCTGTCTGACACCTCAACCTGCTGACTGAAGCATCCACCAAAACTCAACCAGGAGAGGCCCACACGTGTGGAGGAGAGAGGGAGACACGTGTGGAGGAGAGAGGGAGGGCACAAATCCCAAGATTGCATGTAATAATGCACTCCCAGTTCAGCCTAGATCACGTCCTTCAGTCAAGGAATTGTCAGATCCAGTCAATCCCAAGCCGATGAGACTGATTTTAGTCAAATTGGAGCAAATCCCAATGATTTAGGATTTTGAATTTTCTCCATTATTTAATTAATTTATCAATTAAATAATCAATATTTGATTTTTATGGATTTTTGACCCTAGTGATGGACAAATCACTCAAAATCTAGAAAAAGTGGGTCTATGGGTTTACATGGTGCTCTAAGCTTGAAAATGGGCACCCCCATGACTGAAACTGATTATTGAGCCCACTTTTATTACAAAACCAATTTTTCCAATTAGACTATTAAAAAATAGGCTAAGTTTTGTGGAAAAATTAAAATTAAAAAAAACTTGAAAAATTAAAAAAATAAAAACCTAGGGGGACTTAGACATGTTCATATGACTCGACCATAATGCCTAGCATGTTTATACATTGACACATAGACTCTAATTGTTGAACACACCAGAAACACAGAGAGGGGGGGTGAATCTGTGTGTGCAGTCTTTATTACTTTTTCAACTTTTATAATCAACAACTTATTCAATCTTATGCGTTATCACATTATCATTATATCATCATCAGCATTGTTATCATCATCATCACATAGAAAGCATAGCAACACAGTACACAAGATTTTTACGTGGAAACCCAACTCCTGAGGGGAAAACCACGGAAGCCTTTTTAAAATAGTTTTCTAGAAATAACTGGAAGGAGGCAACAACTCCCTTATTACAAAGACTTCAATTTTCCAGCTTCAACTGGAGGGAGGCTACGACCCCCTGATTTACAGGCTACGACCTGGAGGAAGCTGCCACTCCCTGGTTTTCCAGTTTCAGCCGGAAGGAGGCTACAACCTCCTTTCCTTGCCTCGTCTTGCTACCTTGATAAGAAGATAGACATTGAACTACTGAACCACAACCGCACTGATACTGCGGACTTGCTAATCAACACATGTACTATACTGCACAATCTGTACCACACTGCACATCCACTGCCACTACTAACCACTGATCACTGTCTGCTGCATCACACTGCTCATCAACTGATCACCGTCTGCTGTATCACATTGCTCATCATCTGATCATTATTCATAAACTCATCACTTGCTCATCACTGCACTAGAACTAAACCAGTAACCTGTCCAATTACGCTGTACCAATCAATCATCCAACCGAGTCAATCTGAGTCTGCACACCAAACTCTATCCACCTGAATCAAACCAACTGCTCATACAACTCAGCCAATCTGAGTCAAACCAATTGCTCATAAGGCAACCTGTGCCAATCCAATCTCTGAATCTGCTGCAGATATCACTGCCACATACTGCTCATGTACCTCTCATCATACACAATTACTGAACAAGTAACTCTGCTCTGCTTATGCTGAACACAAGGCATGCACCATGATAAAGTATAGTAGAGCATCACCGCATCATATCATAGCATGTGTCAAGGAGAGTGTGCATCATCATGTATGTATCATATATCGTCATCAACATTGCAATATCTTCACGCTTCACTATTTGCTATACTTGAACATACCCCTTCATGCTACTACATATCACTATACATTGTGCATACTTGTACACTCCAATGTACACTCTACTATACATACCTTTGCTAACATACACTTGCACAACACTTTACATTCACTACTTCACATAATTGTATACTTCATATAAATACAACAATATATATATATACTTGTACTCTTTGCACACATACCTTGTCATAGAAGATCCCAACTTTTGACTGTAAAAGGAACAACAATAAAACTGTGGATGATTTCCAACTTTAAGCTAGGACTGTATATTGTAAGTGCTGTAGATGACTTTAAAAATCTGAACTTGACCTTACATGCAGACTGTTCCAAGAGTTTGTCTTTGTGTAAAAGCTCTCAAGCTGTGAGAGAAGGTTTGCTACTAAGTTTCGATTCCATATCCAAAAGAACAATGGTGCTAACTGATGAACAAAAGAAATGAGTCTTCTTTTCATCCCAGTGAAAAACGTCAGTCACTATGGAGAACAAGAGGACTGTTCTGAAATTATAGCACTGCAGAAAAGATTGGACTGTATATTGGTTTAACCCAAAGAGGAAGACTGGAAAAATCAGGCTGTTGCAAACTCTTCCAACAGTCAACAAAAAAAAAACAAAAACGGGTCTGCAAAATTTGGGTCTGAAACTTCTTCTCAACTGCTGTATCCCTAGCGTTAAACCTCAGTCAAATATTGCAAGAATCCTCATAATAATGGAACACTTCAGCAATTCAGATCTGCTCTTTCTTTCTGCTGCTGTAACCCTTTACTCATACTGCTCCTTAGACCCCAAACATTTTCTGCTAAGACCTTTCAGTGCATCAAAATCATGGAGTGTTTATCATCATGCATCATCATAGTTTGCATGCATCATATCATCAAGGTGTCAATCAAAGGGTCTCTTCATCCAAGTGTCTCCTCATGTCCTCTATGTCAAGAAATTCTTCACATCCAAGGTACCCAAGAGTGATCAAACCTTTGGATTGTACATTGTCAAACTGTGGGTGACTTCAACCTTCAATCAACTTGGAACTCACCATTGTCACTGTGCATGAGGGAAGGGTTTGTGTCTTTACTGTAGACAACCTCCAAGACTACTGGATGACTGCACATTCTTTAAGCTATGGAGAACTCAAACAAACCTCAGTCTCATCATTATTAACTTGGATTTTTGATCAATTGTGTTATGCTGATGTCTACTCTGTCCAAGTTTTGCTGCTACTCCTCCACAGGCCCTAGATCATCTCTGCAACACCAGCAAGCTTCACCTTCGTTGGCTGCCTTCAAAACAAAGAAAGTAACCCAAGACCAAGTCCAAAATGGACTGTCATAAACCTCTGAAAAAATTCAGGACTGTCTGCTGCAAAAAATTCGTGGACTACTCCTCTACAGGCCCTAGATCATCTCTGCAGCGTCCTTAAACACCAGCAAGCTTCACCTTCGTTGGCTGCCTTCAAAACAAAGAAAGTAACCAAAGACCAAGTCCAAAATCCACTCAAAAAAATGAGGACGTCAACTTGTTATTTATAGTGATTTTACTGAGCCGACATCTTAAGGATTATTTTTGTTTGAAATAAATTTTAATTTAATTCAAAAAAAAATCTTTATGGGGCCGATTTCTAGGATAAGTAGAGTCCTTAAAAAAATGTTTTATTTATTTAATATTTAAACATTTAAATGTCATGTTTTAAAGGGCTGATTTTCATGAGGATTGAAGGTTTTATTAATTAATAAAAAGTGTTTTATTCATTAAAACTTTTTAATATTTAAACCAATTTTTAAGGGTGACTAAAGGTGCTTCAAAGGTAGGTCAAATATTAAGCTTATTATTTTAACTTCATTAATATTTGTTAAGAGGTCTTTCCTTTTGTCATTAGGGCTTTAACAAATTGTCAACGTTGGAGAATATGTTTAATATTTCATTACAAGTTAACATATGTTAGGGCATCACAAAGTGTAAGGATTATATGCTTTAAGGGTTACCATGAGATCTTTGTGTAAGGGGATCATTAAGACAACATTTGTGTTTTAAGGGCAAGGCAAGTGGGCTTAGGGAACATAGACAAGAGTTTTTAGGGTATTATGTTAGGTCATTAGAGTCACCACAAGTGAGGACCTAAGTCACCGGATTCGGCGATTTTTCGCCTTGAAATTCGAAAATCGCTGATTTTTTCAGGCATACGAATTTATTCGTTCAAGTTCGGCGATTTTTTTGGGTGAATTTGAATTTTTTTAGTTTGGCGAATTTTAGGCGAATTAATTCGGCACAAATTAGGAGAATTAATCTAAAATCGTAAAAAATCGTCTTTAAGGTTCGGTTGATCCCCTTCGCGCCCACGGGTGACCCTAATTCTTACTTGAACGAAGTCCCAAGTCCTCGCGCCGTCGTTCATTCTACATTCCATGCGATTGCTCATTGTTCATTCTAAATAGTAGCATAGAAGATGGAGCATCGAACCTGCCAGTGAAGAGTAAAGTGTGGTTGTAGGAGCATAGCACTGATTCCGAAAGAGTGAAGTGTGGTCGTTGTTTGTGGACCGTGACTCAAGATTCCACTGTGTGCAGAGTACATACTCACAAGTCGTAGAGTGCTGAATTGCTTGAAAGTTGAGACCTGGCGTTGTTGTTGCTGAACGTGTATTCATAGATTCCCGTTGCCGGATTGTTGCAGACTCCAAACGGGGCGAATTGAGGCTCCAATAAACTGTTGGTCGTGTCTAGTGAGCACAGAGACTTGAGAGTGGGGGCCGACTCCAGTCAATAGCGGACTGTAGCAGTGAGTGAGTGTCGGATTTCTACGGGCTAGGTAAAATTCCAATATCCCAGTCCAAGCTTCGAGCATCTGGCCTCAAGGATCCAGGTTTTGAATTTTTTTTCATTAATTATTTAAGTAGATTGCTTGCTTAGCCTATGTAAAATTGAAGTCTGTACACTATTATCGATTAGGTTGTTTGCTATTTTCCTATCTTCATATTTTTCTCTGTTAAACACCGAATAAAACCCATAGAAACTGATTATCAACTTATCAGTAATGTACCCTATAAAATTAAAATTTTATCATTATGAATTATAATGAATTTTATTGATTTTTTTTACATATTTTTTAATTTCCATATTTTATACTAATTCGAACTTAATGCCGAATTTTATGCCGATTTTATAGCCAAAATTTTAAGTGCCAATTTTTTGTCGAATTTCAAGGTGTTCGAATTCGAACACGAATTCGAGCCAGGTGACTTAGGTGAGGACCCATAACCATCAAGGTGTGTGGGTGCCCTGGCTTCTCCTAGGGTACCATGACCTCCATCAAGCACAAATGACCACTGAAAGGATCATTTGGACTCTACAACTTTTTCAACCCACCAAGGACACAATCCAGGGCAAGAAGGGCATGGTTGTACTGGGAGACCAATGAAACAATCGAGGAACCATCGAACCAACTTAGAGGTGCTTAAGCACCCTATAGGGCTTTTGGTAATGTACCAAGGGCTCCAAGGGCTTCAGACTTGGGCTTGGACAAAGTCAAAAGGTCTCCTTAGACACTGACACTTACTCAACCCTCAGAGGCTCCTCAAGGGGCACCAAGACACATTAACACACACCTGTTGGCATCAATGACAATTTAGTCAACACTAATAACCTCAATAGGCCTGAATGCCAAGCCGACCACCCCAACTTTGGAGGTATTGAGTGAAAAACTTAGAAATTATCAGTCGTTTATTCAACAACCAATAATAACCAAGGGAAAAAATACCTTGGGCTGATCGGATTGACAAATAAAGTCTAAGAGACCGAGTCTGTTACAGACACTATCATGCTAGAACATTTTATTACAACTCCCCCATGGGGTATGAACATGTGATATAGTACAACAAACACTTCACAGAAGCACTTCCGAAGGTCTAAGGAAGTCCAAACAAATCATCTTTGTCCGGTTCACCAGGCTCACTTGATAAAAAACCACTAAGTACAACTTAGGTGGTAACAGATCTTAATGATCCGATGCTAGAGCTAGTCACTTTTGATGATGGTGATCCTATGGAGGAGTCATCCTCCACAGCAGTAGATGCAGATAGTCAGATGGGCAGAGAGGAGGAGGAGGAGGAGGGCAGTGATGAGTTCGTTCATTCAGGCATGGAGGAGGACTATTGACAGATGAGATTCTTCCATCTTGAGGTCATCTATGATCTACCCCTTTTTGCATTTACTATTTACTACTACTAGTTGCCATTGGCATTTCGACATCTATGTTATACATTGTGATTTTGATGACTTAATAAGAAATATGGTTTCAACATCTTGAGCTATATCCTATCATCTTTGTGTCTCATTGTGATTTGTGAATGACAAAATGTGTTTTGTGTATTGATTTCTATTAGTAATTTCTATTGAATATTTGTAAATGTTCTAGTTTCTAATTATTTTTGGATCTATATGTTTATATTTTTAATATATATAATTTAAATAAATAAATAAATATATATATATAACGTGTCCTTCGTGTCCTATTCCGGGGATCACAGTGTCTGTATTGGACACTCGTATTTTCGTGTCCTTCGTATCTTGTGTCCTTCGTGTCCTGATTTTGGGGGTCACCGTGTCTGTATTGGACACTCGTATTTTCATGTCCTTCGTATCCCATATCCTTCATATCCCATGTCCTCGTGCCAGGTGACTTAGTTGTGACCTATATGGGAACATAAATTTCGAGGACTTTGGGGCTTTTTAGAAGCTATTACAAACTTACATTTTGGAGCATTTTTTCATGTTTAATTTAGTTGGTCATAGGTGAAGCCCTATGGCATGGTTTTGGACGATCACGTGGTAAATATGAGTAAAGGTCATCTTTTGGGAATGTTTATTACACTTGGTGTGGTCACACTTGTCAGTCTGAAGGCCCTTCTTGCAATAGTTTTTTGTAAGTGTCAAATCCAATCAACTTGAATTGTATTGGGTGCATTCTCTGTAGAAACAAACACTCTTCATTTTTGAGTTTAAGTATTATTTTCAAAGGGTGGAGTTGCAAGAAGCCCTTGTAGATCTTAGCCCTGAAAGACTTGATGTGTTTCCAATAATTCATAGTTTAGATCATTGTATTTTGTGTCTAGTTTTGACACTCAAAACCACTATGAGATGTTTAGATAGGTATTGTGTCTAGTTCTGACACTCAAACCTACCTCTTTGATATATTTTTCCATTGGAGACACAACCATGCACTTTTTCCATCACATCGAAGAAAGCTTTTCTACTTCTCATCTTGTCTTTGATAGGAGTGAAACATCATGGTTTGATAGTTAGGATTCAAATCTCGAAGCTCGATCATATGCCAGAATAAGTGAGCCCGAGTCACAATCATAACCAGAGCCAATAGCCAGAGTGTAGAGCTAGAGCAAGAGTCAAAGTTGTAGATAGAAGACAGAGTTAGAGCCAAGTTCTAGAGCACCCATTGGTTTGTGGTCATCCTAAAACCACCCATTTAGTAGAAGACATCAACTTTTTCTAGACATAGGTTTATGGTGATCCTTAAACCACCTTTTTCTAGAGGATCTACTAAGCCTTAGAGCCAAGGTCAAGAGGGAACCACTGAGTCAGAGC
The DNA here is from genome assembly GCA_001517045.1 of Pseudotsuga menziesii. NCBI lineage: Eukaryota > Viridiplantae > Streptophyta > Pinopsida > Pinales > Pinaceae > Pseudotsuga > Pseudotsuga menziesii. Next base: position 248,504 of record LPNX010191026.1, read on the forward strand.
CTGACTTAGAGCCAAGTTCTAGAGGGCATTTCCGAGCCATAATTAGAGTTAGCGCCAAGTTCCAGAGTTTGTTGTCATCCTAAAACCACCATTTAGTAAAAGACATCATCCTTTGTTGCTTCTGCTAACCTTTTTTGGTTGCTTTTGCTATCCTTTTTGGTTAGTGGTCATCCAAATCCACCAAATTTGTGGTCATCCTAAAACCATCCTAAAGACGTTAGCTTCTGCTAGCCTACTTGGCAAATTCAGATTATCAAGTAGGAAATGTTTATCATTTGGTAGCTGCCCACTTGTTGTTTTAAACTCTCTTTCCAAATATTTTTGGACTCACATACACCCCTTAGGATTAAATGGGGGGTGTCGCAAACCTAATCCTTGTGGATTTGGTAAATTGTATTTAATATTCACTTAGTTGTCATAGGTGAATATGAAACGTCATTGGGAGTACAAGAGACCACTTTGAATATCAAACCAAGGGTCACATCACTGACATCACTGTATTAATATGTTTACTATCTTGATGAAAAATGAGCATTCACGATTATTCTTTAATTGGGTGTTCCAACAGACTCAAATGTACTGGCATCAATATTATTTGGAATATAGGTCAATTGTTTTCATTCAAAACAATGTTGATATACTAATTGGTTAAGGATTCAACTCTTGTGATTAGGGTGTTGATAAGGTGACCTTGTAACTTTATCTTTCTTCTTTGTACTTGTAATGTTTTCTCGATTAATCTTTTGTAGTATGTATTCTTTGCACACTTGTGTTGCTTTGTTGATCATGAAATGTTTATTGGTTGAGATATTTGGATTTCCAATTGCTTGTACCTTGACATCTGAAGATATCATTACTTCCACTAGATTTGCATCCTTCTGAGTCATTGTTTCTTTATCAATAAACAATTCCTTGTTGGTAAGTTGTTGTAACTTGTTATGTATTGACTTCTTATCATTCTTTAGCTTCTTAATGTAAGATTTGGTTATATACCCTTAAGCGTGTAAGTTGTTTTTGAGTGTTTGATTTGTCGTCTTCATTTTTAATATCGTCATTCTCTGGCTTTTTTTCTTTTAACTTCTTAATATGTTCAAGCAACCTTTGGTTAAGGCTTTTTTGGCAGGAACTCGCTTCATCTTTTTTTGATAATTTCCTCTCGAGATCTTTGATTCTTTTGTTCCGACTTCTGAATGTACTACTTCTTCTCATTTGATTTCTTGATTTTTGCAAGTATCTTTTGAATATGTTCTTTTAGGAAAGAAACTTCCTCATTTTTTTTTAATAATGTCATCTTTTTATAATTCATTGCCAACTATATTCTTGAGATTTTTATGTTTTTTTTTGTTGGTTCACTAGCTTGTCCTCTAATCTCTATTTTTTAAATTTTTGACTAAATTTACTTTCCACTTTGATAATCTGTTAGAATAAAAACACTGTAACAATATGAGCAAACACCACTTTGATTGTTTTAAGAACCTTAGACATTCACACTCCTTTGCACAAAGGACATTTCACTAGAAATATGGAATTATTTGTGGAATTCATCATTCACAGATTATTATCCCAAAGATAACTTCTTTCAATAAACCTTTATTTCAAGATTGATCCCTTTATATACATCATCAAAGAATACCTTATTAAGTGGAAAAATTGTCTAGAAGAAGACGCTTTCTGGGAAATAGAGAAGTTCATTCAGCAATGCCGGTCATTACCTTGCTTTGAGGGCATCTTAAAAAAAAGAGGGCAATGTTACATATAAATAATTACATAATATAAAAAATAAATTATAAGAAAAATATAATACTTAAAACTAAAATCATATAATAAATTGTAATTAGTCATCAAAGAGCAACACTTTTTGAAAGGTCATACTCGTACCCCCGCCAAAGCATATATATGGGGGATTTCTATTGTAAATAAATCATCAAGGAAGTTTACAAATAAATATTATATTTTTTCAATCAAAAAATTGTCTTTAGCGTGGAGTTTTTCACTTCACAAGCCTTTGGTGAGAGTGAAGCTTGAGTACTTCAGGGACAAGCTTGGAGTTGTCCAGTTCGGTGCCCATTGCAAGAGGGAGTGACGAGTCCCTGTGGTCTTCACATCCAGCATGAAAAAGGGTTGGTTCTATGGAAGACGTGTGGTCTTCACATCTCGCATGAAAAAGCGCTGGCTCTGTGGAAGATGTGTGGTATTCAGTGTTCACATCTAGCATGAAAAGGGTTGGCTCTATGGAAGACGTGTGGTCTTCACGTCCGGCATGAAAGGGCTGGTATTGTGGAAGACGTCTGAGACTTGCATCCAGTATGAAAAAGGAATGGCACTACAGAGGTGCGCATCCAATATGAAAAATGACTGGCACTATGGAGAGCTACTTCCAGTATGAAAAAGGATTGGATCTGTAGAGGAACACCCAACATGAAAGGGTTGGTTGTTGTACGAGTACACCCTACAGGAAAAGGTCTAGTTGTTGTACTGATATACATCCAACCTGTGTTGTTGGGAGTGGGGAGCGAGAGCAGAGCGAAAAGCGAAATTTTCAAAAGCTCTTGTTTTGGGAGCGTTTCGGGAGCGTGTTTTATATAGTATATATTTTAATATATTTTGATGGATTTATATCTAAAAAACATGTAGGATGTTGAATTAGCTATAAAATACATGGATTAAACCATATAACATCAATAATCTAGTAGTTATAACTTATACCATTATAGGAGCTTGGCAAAGAAGGGAGGTACCATAACATTGTCATCAAATGATCAACCTAGTATAGGAGCTTTTAGTATAAGAAAGTAAGGGAGTGTCTCAGGAGCGCCTTGGGAGCGTGCTCCCGAAACTGGGAGCATTTTGGGAGCGAGCTTCCGAAGGAAGCGAGCTTCGGGAGCGGGAGCGAGGGGGTGGGGAGAGCTCCCACACAACATAACATCCAACATGAAAAAGGGCTGGCACTGTATGGATATGTGAAGTTACATCTAGCATGAAAAAAGGTTGGCTCTGTAGAGGTACACCCAACATGAAAAAGGGCTGGTTGCTGTACGGGTACACCCAACATGAAAAAGGGCTGGTTGCTGTACTGATATACATGAGAGGTACACCCAACATGAAAAAAGGATGGTTGTTGTATGGGTACACCCAACATGAAAAAGGGTTGGTTGCTATACGGGTACACCCAGCTTGAAAAAGGGCTGGTTGTTGTACGAGTATACCTAGCATGAAAAAGGGTTGTTTGCTGTATTGATATATGTGAGAGGTATACCCAGCGTGAAAAAGGGCTCGTTGTTGTACGAATATACATCGAACATGAAAAGGGGATGGCTCTATAGAACTTCTTATGATGTATAGATTCGAGAAATGTCACAAGTCAAAGGCCTGAGCACCGAGTTGTAGAAGCAGTGTCGAAGATCAAGTGATGATGTCCAATGACGAGATCTAGTGATGATTTCTAGGTATGATGATAGTGATGAAAGAATACCCTCCTTGTTAAGAGGGAGGGTTGAAGAATGTAACTTTGGAAGATATTGTTATTGTACTTTTATTCTGTTATTGTTGTACCTCTTTCGGGAGATGTTATTGATGTACTTGGTCATGTAAAAGTCTTGAAAGAATCAATGTAAACCTTTCATTGTAAGTCGGGTAAATAGTACCTAATAGAAATATTATAAATGTTATTTTAAGTCTCCCTAGACAAGTCGACCCTGTAAGAGTAACAAGTCAGCCCAATGAGGGAAAATGTTCAGACACATGATGTGTATAAATAGAGAGGGCACACCTCTCATTTGGATATACACTCACTCAAGCAAGTGCGCAAGGGAGAGAGAAAAGAGTTTCGCTGGAGAGAAGAAGTTGCTTTTGTCTTTGGAGTTTATCTTATCTTCGTTTGGCATTGCACTTGGTGACATAATTTATGCTAAAGAAGTTACCGGGTTTTCTCCCTTGTGGTTTCCCAGAGGAAAATCTTTGTGCTCTTTTGTGTTGTTGTACTTATCTTTCTTTCAGTGATCCTATTGCTTATGGTTATGATGAAATAACGCTAATTGTTTGAAGATCTAATATATCCATTAAATCTCTAACATTCTTAATATCTCCACAACATTAGAGGAAAAATGGCTACAGGGGACCTATTGATGAAATTGTCATTGATGTCAACATGGACTTGCAGTGGCCCCACAGGTTGTTATTGATGCCACCAAGTCCCACTTGTTGTGCCTTGGATCCCTTACAGAGTGGGTTTGAGCCTTGAAGCACCTTGTACCCAGTTGACAAGGTCCCTGTACCCACAAGGCTGGATCTTGGAACCACCACCTCGTTGAAGATGCTGAAGACCCTACTGATGGTGCTTAAGACCCTTGGAGATGGTGCTTATTATCACCAACCTTGTAGTTGCCTATGTGAGGTGGATCCAGGATGGATGGTAGAGGGACAAGCAACTAAGGAGGTGGAACCAAGATTGTCTCGACTCCCAAATGGATGGTTGTCACGCTAATTGAGGCAATCTTTGTTTTATGTTATTTTAGCCCAAGACAACAATGGGGGAGACCCAGATCTACTCCCGACAGGAGAGATCAGACCTAGACACCAGATCAGATCAAATGGACTTGAGGTATATAAGGTGTAAGGTAAGTGGAAACTCTAGATCTATGGTTGACATCACTAGGTGGACCAAGACTTTGGATTAGGGCTTAGGAAGTATTAGGTTTGATCCAAGTTGGGACACAGGTGACCTATGAGGTAAATGGTAGATCTAGGGTTAAGGTACTAGCAATAGGTGAAGATATCAACTGCCTTGGGAAACGTGACCAATGCATAAGAGTTGAGAACGAGATTGGGGCTATCTAGTACTGATGGATAGACTCGAAGGAAGATATGACAATATCAAAGCACCCGAGTCACCAGGAAAAAGTCAGAACACAGGAAAAAGAGGCCAAAGAGGGGGTAGCGCTAGGGTTGGAGATCACTGCCTTTCAGATCTAGGGCAATGGAGCCACTTTTTGCCTAGCGTTGGAGTAGACCCACTTAGGATTTAACCCGATCTACAAACCCAAGAAAGCAGTTTGCTGGAAAAAAGTTAGATCACGGGAGGAACTGGCAGCATGGAGGATAGCGCTAGGGTTAGGAGGTTAGTTTTTCAGATCTAGGGCAAACCAACCACTTCTAACTCAGCATTGAGGGCGATTCCTTTCGAGCCAGACCCGATCTATGAAACCCATAAATGGTTTGCCCCGAGATCAAGTGGTTTGCTTTTAAAATATTTTTGGTTTTTTATTATTTAGGGGTTTTAAGGTGAAAATTGAATAAGACAGATGCCAATGGATTGAGATCTGGAAGAAGAGTACTAACTTGTGGATCTTACCTGGAAAACCTTGTAGATGCCTCAATGATGATGATCCCCGCTGTCTCGATCAATTTGAAAAGCTTCGAGTGAGTTCTATGTCCAACGTTTTGCCTCAAGAAGCCAATGTGCCCTCTCTCCTACACAACAAACGTCAACCATATCAGATTTGCTGCATCATGAGAAAAAAACAAATGCTACAGAAAAATAGCAAGAAGAAATCATCGATCACAATGACACTAATGAAAACCCCCTGATACGAGCGAAGCCAATCCAAGCTAGTTGAGGAGCCCCTGCAAAAATGCCCAAGTTGAAGTTGCCCTCTTGTAGACAAGAAAATGATTCCCAAAAAAATATATAGATCCCACAAAAATTTCCCGAATGCTAGGAAGCAAAAGACTTTCCAATCACCATCTAAGAACAACAGATGCAAAGGAGATCCAAGAATTTCCACAAGAAAAGTTTTTCTATTATCTAGATCCAAGAGCCAAAGACCCCTTGCAAATGAGAAGCTCTCTCCTTTAAATAGGAATGAGAGAACCAAAATCATAACCACTTTTCAAATGAGTGGCTAAGATTAAAAGATACAAATTTTCTAATCAATGGTTGAGATGAGCTCAACATAGAGTACATGGATCAATACATCAATATAATATAAAAGTGGACCAAATCACCCAAGGAGAGGGGATCCCACTCAACAAAAAATAAACGAGGCACATGGTGGTTCCATGGAGTGTTAACTAACTCCCTTTGGGTGTCCCCATGGCACAATAAAAATAATATAATTTTTAAACTCTGAAATTGTGCCTCCTTGAAGAGATCGTGAGCTTCCAAAAGCTCCAGAAAATTATTTATAAAATGCCCGAAACATAGATGTGGGCCCATCTAGGTGCTGCAACTGCTAGAGAAGGGGAGGAAGACATCACTCTCATCATGATAACTCATCCCATGCCATTTCCTTGCCTCAGTAGCCCAAATCGAATTCTTCAGTAGCCATTTAATTATTTTTTAATCTGCCTCGGGAAACGTGATATGCCAAAAACAACCTCCTAGGGTGCCTTTGTTATCCAACTGAGCCCACCAAGCTCTCTGGGAGGGGGTACTATGGTACAATCAAGTGGCTGGACCCCCTATGCCCCATACAACACCCTAGGAGATCCAACAAAATCATCTCCTTGCTCAGACACACCATCCGGAAAAGCAAAACTGCACCAGAAGGGTAAAATGAGCCTGATCATCTTTGTAAGTTCCCGGAACTAAAAACAAGCTGTCTCACTGGACTCAGAGAGTCCAAATCCATCTAAGGTATATACTCATAACCTCTCCAGGTCTCTGCCTGATCATCCATAATATCCAATAGGCAAAATAATAACCTGTAAATGACCAGATACCAAATAATATAACTTAGCCTGACATCTATCTGCTGCAAGTGTTAAAAAGTTAAGACATGCTCTACAAATCATTTCAGTAACAATCATAACAAGTAGCAATCACCTCACTGGCGGTACATCAACCAAATACATATATAGGGTTTCATTTATTAATTATAACTCGGACTAGACTTTCAAGACTATGCTCACTTCATAGTTGTAATCAATTTGCTAGTGAAGGGTGAAGGCTAAAATTCACAAGGCTAGGACAAAGGATGACTGTCAACTCAACACTGTGACACTTTGGATATGGAAAGGGGATATTCACTATAGCCATATGTCGAACAAACAACAACAAAGGGGATGGCAGTGCCTCACAAATGGGTGAACTACTTCAGAGGTGCTTACTCACCTTGACAAATGCTCACAATCCAACTCAATACAAGTAAGGCCAACAATCTTTAGATATAACTTTTAGGAACCATTGCTTTTTTGGGCCGTTGATTTTCCATAACCTTTGTCCACGTATTTTTATACTGACTTTTATCATTTAGGCTTTATGCATTCATGTATGTTGAAAAACACTACTTTTCATGAATGTTTTAAGATATTTCATTGCAATATTTTTTCAGAGCCAATTTCATTAGGCTAGCCTTGCATTCACGTATGTTGAAAAACACTACTTTTCATAAATGGGTTTTTTTTATAAGATATTCATTTCATTTCCAAATACATTGTATTGATGGCAGTGCTACTTGTTTTAGGTAAGCAAACACATCCCGGGCAACTCAGAGCCGAGACACAAATAAACAGGAAGGCTTGTCCAACAAAGGCTCTAGCGGGGAAAGGTCCTCCATGCCACAAGTCAAGTAGTAAGTCGGGCTAAAACACAACTGGAAGGTAATGGATGGGTGGAGACAATGAATGATGAAACCAACACTAGCAAGCCAAAGTATGGTGGGAATGACTACCTCTATTCTCCCTAAGGAGGGTAAAACCAATGAGTATAGACCAAGAACTTCCAGGTCTGGGCAGGGACATCAATACATAATATAAATACATCCAAGTCCACAAATTTATATGATCGCCAAATCAGGACACTAAATGCCAATACATGTCACAAAAATGAGTATAAGAGCAATGATAACCATAACACAATATAATATAAGCTGAGTCATAAGCATGTAAATAATCCATCTGAAACAACATCTGAGAAAACACTGCTGCAAACCTGGGCACTGCTAACTGCTCTGCACATGGCTAAATGGCTACATCAGTCCTTAGATTTGAGTGTCTTGAGACTCAGTCCTAGCATGGGAGACTACTATAGTCCATCAAATAAATAATGATACAACATAAATGCTCATATGAGCATCTCAATGTAGGGGAACTGACTGAAAAAATGTACTGAATCTGAAAATAAGAATATGGTAGCCCGGCTACTATATATATGTGATAACAATGCTGAATCCCTGTGGATGATGGCGAATCCCTAGATGGGTTGGAGAAGCATTAATGACTCTTTATGTGGTCATTCATGCTTTGATGATGTCATGGTACCCCAGGAGAAAGTCTAGCAACCCCACATGTGATGTCATGATGGATCTTGACCCTTGGAGGTCTCCTGGTGTGGTTGAGGTGGTTGAAGAAGCCCATGAAGCCCTTTGCTTGATGAAGAAGCCTTGCAGAAGCCCTTGGACCCAAATTTGATGGCTTAATGGTCCTTAAAGGTGATGATGTGGTCATTAATGACTTGATGAAGACTTAGAACCCTTAATGAAGATCTTGATGCCCGTGTAGCCCTTGTTGGGGTCATGGAACCCTTGGAGATGGTCATTATGCATGAGAAGGTTTGGCACCCACGTACACGGCAACATGATGACCCTTGGACACTATATGATCATTGATGGTGCATTTGGAAATGATTGGGTCTTGGAATCCATACATATGGTGGTTTGTAAGCCCATGTTTGATGGAGCCTTTGATATGATGGGATCTTTGGTCACGATGCCCTCATAACTGGGCGATGGAGTCCTATGTGATGGGCTTGAAGTCCATGGAAAGTATCTTGTTTAAATATTATATGATATCTTTGAAAGAGTCCTTGAAACCCTTGCATGTGGTGCCTTGGGTCTTGAACCCACACACTTGGTAGCTCGTTGCTGGTGATATATGGTCCTCTTTGTGGTTATATGGCTATTGGAATGTAGATGGAGGTAGAGCCCATGGAAGTGTCGTGATATGTTGAAGACTTTGAAACTCTTGTAGTTGGTGGTATGGTCTTTGGCACCCTCATGTGTGGGGTCTTTGACGTACTGAACATATTGAAGAATTTAATTATTTGTAATTTTGAATTGCATGTCAGCCCAAGGTAACAACTTTCCTCTACAACTTATATAAATAGAATATCAAACATTTTATTTGTTCATCATCAAATCTCTCAGTATTTTCGCAACTCTTGGAGAAAAGTGCGAAACTTTGTGGAGGAGAAATTTCTGGGCATCTTCACTTAAATTGGCATAACTTTCTCATATGGAATCGGAATTACAAAATTCTTGGCGCGTTGGAAAGCTTGTTGCGAGGGCTATGTGATGACATGATCTAGAGTTTCTTTTGGTTTGCATATTATTTCTTCATCTTTTGATCTTCAAAAAGGTATGGTTCGTGCTTTTGGGTTTCTCTTGTGATGGCACATGTTTCTCATGGATAGAGTTCATCTTTGATCTTAGTATGTGAGCCTCTATATTGGTATATATATTTGAAGTCATTTTGGAGGCTATGATGATGATGTTGTATACCTTTATGCTGTGATATGATATAGTTTATGATGATAATGCATGTGATAATGATGTACACTCTATGATGTTGATGCGATTCTATACAATATCATGTACATGCATACCATAGTGTGATGATGCTCTCCTATGCACTATGATGTATACTTGATGTTGATGATGCATGAACGGTGCACACTGAGATGATGATGATGTATATTTGATGATAAGGATGCATACCCTATGACGATGATGCATATCTATGATGATGATGCAGGACGATGCATGCCTTATGTTTAGTGAAAGCGGAGCATAATTACTTGTTCAGTAATTGTGTATGATGAGGTCTAAAATGATGTGTACATGAGCAGATTGACCAGCTTGACCAACAGTATTAATGAGCAGAAAAGAATGACCAACAGTGATGAGCAAAGTTGACGTGCAGAGATACTTGAGCAGCAGTGTTGAGTAGATTGACCAGAGATTGATGAGTAGATTGACCATATATAGATGAGCAGCGTTGACCAACAGAGTGATGAGTAGAGATTGATGTGCAGAGCAGGGGTTGGTTGTGCATTAGAGCTATATGATTGCTTGCAAGAAGAATCTTACATTTGAGGATTGGACTCCTCAAACCCTTCTTAGTTGGAGCTAAGAAGACCAGGTTGGGTCTTGTTATGGGAGTTGGTGCTCTTTTCATCAGTTGGTGTTGATTGTAATCGAGAAGATTGCTGTCTTCCATTTACAAAAAATAAAGATCAAAATCCTATATATTCTTGCTCTCTTTTGATGTGATGTTGTGCTTATGACTCATGATGAATTTGATTATGCAATTGATGACATAATGATTGATATGCTTTGATTGACTAAAAGAAGGTAAAAAGTTTAAAATTGCTCACACACTAATTCACCCCTCTCAGTGTGGGCATTGTGTCCAACAGGACCAACCACATTTTGTCACCAATACAATGATCAAAGCCCTTGTGTCTTCATTGAAGAATAGGTATGGCTTGCATAAGAAAGATCACAAAAACTGAGCAAGAAAACAAATTCCAGTCAAAGTGATGAATCCTTCAATCTAGCTTCAATACATGAGTGCTCTTTTTTGGCTTTTAGTATTGATCTAATAGTTGTTTTCTCAATCCCACTTTGTAACTACAGTCAATGTACCCTTTTAGTCCCATTGAACTACTTTTGTGGTCGTTTGTTGGAGATTAATAAAATTATCATATCTTATTATCAAATCTTGCTCTGTCATACTCTCCATCTTATCTTCCCCCCCAATTTTCAAATGTGTTTGTGTTCTCTTTTATAAGCTCCTCCTCGAATGGTTTCCAGCATAGAAGAAAACATTGTCGAAAAATCGCCGATGTCCCGAAAAATCTCGAGATTTTCGAGATGATGATTTTTTCCGGCAAAAAAATTACGATGTTGAGAAAAAATCGCGCCTCGCGCAGTTACCAAAAAATTGGCGATTCTTTTCAAAAAATTGCGCCACAACCTAAAACATTGCCGGGTTGACCTACAACGAAATCTGGGCTCATTAAAAGGCATTCAGATCATGTTTTTTTGGTTTCGATTAGAGTATTAGCAGCGTACGTTGTAAGGAGCAGGAGACGACCATTGGAGGAGGGTTTTAAGGTTGTAACAGCAGTTGGGGCCATTGTAGGGTTCCATCCAATCTGCAAAGTGTAGTCATCTGCGCGGTTCAGGACCTAGGTTAGTAGTTTTTGTAAAAAACGCACAGTTTAATTTTTAATTTGAAGTTTAAATTTTATTGTTGAAAACAAACAGGGTAGGAGATAGTGGACATTGCCCAAAATTCGAATCTCCAGCTCTGTATTATACTATATATTGTATAATATATATAGTATATACAGAATATACTATATACTGTCTATATACTGTATAGTATATAGTATATACAGTATATATTATATATTATATATAGTATATATACTATATACTGTATAGTATATAGTATATACTATATATTACTATACACTGTATATTATATATAATATATATACAGTATATATATTATATATAATATATATACAGTATATACTACATATACTATATAGTATATATAGTATATACTATATATATACTATATACTATATACTATATACTATACACTGTATATTACTATATAGTATACAGTATATAGTATATACTGTATATTACTATATAGTATATAGTATATAGTATATACTACATAGTACATACTAGTGCCAGGCCTATATCCAATTGTGGCAGTAAGTAAATGTGGAAGAAGGCAGAATCTTTAGGATTTGGGTTTAAATTTTTAATCATGTCTTTTTTTTGTTTTTTTTGCAAACACAGGTTTCACTTTTAAGTTTTGAGGCTATACATTTCCATTGCAAAAATGCCAAAGGCATTGGTTCCATTTTGGCAATATGTTGACCCTGAAGATGGAACAAACTGATAACGATTGGATTGCAAATTGTGTGGACAACATATGGTAGGAGGCATTAGTAGGTTGAAGTACCATTTGGCAAAACTCCTTGGCCATGATGTGGGGCTTTGTAGTGCAGTTACCCTCGAGATTATGAGAATGGTCCATGATGCAATTCACTCGAAGGATAGAAAAAGAGAAGAGTCAGCTGCAAATAGAGTTGAACTTGCTGCAGGTGGAGTGGCTAGGACTTCAGGGACATATGATTATGATCATCCGGATCCCACTGAGGGTAGTGTTGGGGGCTCCATGGCCATGGGTTCAGCTTCTGTGAGGGCTGCTGCCTCATTTTTCTTTGTTCCATGGAATAGCATCAAGTCCATGGTTAAAAAAAGGGAGAAGGAAGAAGCAGATAGGGTTATGGGGAGGATGTTTTTCCGGAGTGGCTTGCCTCTTACAATAACAAGAAACAATCCTTTTTTTTCAGCCTATGTGTGATGCCATTGCTATTGTTGGCCCAGGGTTCAAGTGCCCTACATATGAGGAGATTCAAGGCCCAATTCTTCAAGCAGAGAAGAAAGACATCAACACTATATTGGAGGAATTCAAACAGTCATGGGAGATTTCTGGATGCACATTGATGTTTGATGGTTGGTCAGATGCAAAGGGTAGAACCCTTCTCAATTTCTTGGTACAGTGCCCTAAAGGTACCATGTTTATCAAATCCGTTGATGCATTGACACAGGTTAAAGAAGCAGCATTGTTATGTGAGTTGTTGGATGGGGTCCTTCAGGAGATTGGTGTGGACAATGTGGTGAAGATCATAACAGATAATGCAGCCAATTATGTGGTTGCTGGTAGATTGCTTATGGAGAGGCACCCCTCACTATTTTGGAGTCCATGCACTGCACATTGTATTGATTTGATGCAGGAGGATGTGGAGAAAATTCCCTTCATCAAGGAGGTTGTTGATCAGGCTAGGAGTATCACCAAATTCATATATAACCATGCTTGGGTTCTTAGCCTCATGAGGATATGCACGAGAAATAGGGAATTGTTGCGCCCTGGAATCACACGATTTGCCACCAACTTCATTTCTCTTCAGTCTTTGCTTCGAGTTCAGTTTGAGTTGAAGCAAATGTTTGTTTGTGATGAGTGACGAGATTGCACATATAGCAGGAGAGAGGATGGGAAACCCATCGCTAGATTGGTTTACATCGACTCCTTTTGGGAAGGAGTGGAGGAAGTGTGCTCAATCAGTGAACCTTTGGTAAAGGTTTTGAGATTAGTTGATAGTGACAAGCCTGCTATGGGCTATTTGTACGAGACCATGGATAGGGCCAAAGAGTCTATTTGGTCTTATTATGTGGGGAAGGGTACCCTTGGACACAATAGACACATGATGCTATGGGAGTTGATTGATACACGGTGGACTGGGATGCTCCATCGACCTTTCATGCAGCTGCCCTTTTCCTCAACCCTGCCTTTTCCTACAAGTGTAAGTTTGATTTTGATGAAGAGGTTTTGGAAGGGCTTATCGAATGTATGAATAGGATGGTACCTAATTTTGAGACTCGGGAGAGTATTACTCGTGAGATGGAGATGTATCGAGAGGCTACTGGACTATTTGGCTATGTTGATGCTATTCGTGCAAGGAACAATTTGACTCCAAGTAAGTGATTGTAAATTAGAATTTATTTGTATTTTGAACTTCAAATTCTTAAATTTTAATTGTGTTTTATGATTTATCATTTTATTTGAAATTTGAATTATATAATCTGATTCTCTTTCTTTCTTGTTTATTGTAGGTGTTTGGTGGAGGACATATGGTGCAAGGGCACCAAATTTAAAAAAATTTGCCATCCAAGTCCTCAGCCAAACCTGTAGCTCTTCTGGATGTGAGCGTAATTGGAGTGTCTTTGATAAAATACACTCAAAGAAACGCACTAGGTAAGAACTTTATCAAAGCAATTAAATTCATTGTAATTTAAGATCTTTTTTCATATTGTTTTCCTCTACTCAAGACTCATTAAATCTTTTTATCTCCCTCTTACAGGTTGGATTTCCCACGCCTGAATGACTTGGTGTATGTCCACTACAATCTTCGGCTATGGATGAAGTAGGTGGAGAAATCACCCGATGTGGATGCCATTTGCTTGGACAATATTGATGTATTGTCCAAGTGGAGGGTGGAGGTTGAGTTACCTATCATGGAGGAGGCACTTGCATGGTTAAATGAGGAGCAATAACAATAGGGGCAGGAGGATGAGGAGGAGCAAGAGGAGGAACAAGAGGAGGAGGCGGACTGCTTTGACCCAGAGGACTTCATGGAGGGTGATGTGGCTTCATCATCACCACCTTCTACAGTGGTCGATGCATCTACTCCCTCATTGGCATCGAGTTCCTCATCGGCACCGAGTCCCTCATTGGCATCGAGTACAGGGCCAAGACCTTCTACTGTCAGGGGTAGGCCTGGCAAACAACCCATGATCTTTTCCCGTAAAAGGGGAAGAGGGCATTGATTTATATTTCAGAGACAGATAGTCAACTACTAGTTTTGTGATGTCATTTTGTATTGGACCATTGATTTCCCACTTTTGAGTACTATTGGACAACTATATTCAGACTTTCAGTATCGACTTTTATGTCTCATATTATATTTGGCATGCCTACATGATATATATCAGTGTTTTTTCTATATTTATGTGCCAATGTATTAATTTGATGTCATTGTTGCTTTATATGCTTAAAATTATGAAAAAAATGAATATATTTTGTGTTTTTCAATATTTGCCGCGGTTTGCCGATTTTTTTCGCCGATGTTGCCGAGAAGATGTTTTCTGGACCCTTGCCAATTTTTTGCCGATGCCGATGTTTTCTTCTATGGTTTCCAGTCATGCTAAGTTAGTTTGCTGTCTCGTTGGTTTGAACCAGTGTTATCAGAACCGATCCGATTCTGGCAAAACTGGTCAGTCTGACCGGTTTAGAGGCTTGGTCGCTCCGGTTTGGGGCCCAAACCGGTTGACTCGGAAAAACAATTCAAACCGCAAGTGAACTGACTAGTTTCATATGTAATTAACCCAAAACCATTGAGCCGACTGGTTTTGACCAATTCCGTACGAAACCCTTTCAGTCTGTACTGTACTGGATTTCAAATTAGAAAAAAAAACATAAAATTCCCTAATCTAATGCATCTAACCTAACCCTAAGCCCCTCGTGATACTATTTGAAGACCCCTGCCCCTCCCCCCTCTCTATTATGCTCACACTATTCATTCCATCTCTTTGGAGTTCTTGAGAGCTAAGTCTCTTGGACTCCGGTCGAGGATGATATGAGGTTGATGATGAGGGTGAGGATGATTAGGCCTTAGTTTTCATGTTATCAGTTTATAGCTATTCCTTAGTACTATGCTTTTTTTTGGATTGTAGGGGCCATTTAGAGCCTCATTGGTTATGTATTTTGGTTAAGAACTTCAGAGATGTATTCCACTCAGTTCTATTTTGTTTATTTGCGCCTGTACTTGCTATATGTATGAGAAACTTTGCATATTTGTGTATTAAATTATTAATGGTTTGAATTCATATTTATGCACATGAATATATATGTATTTTTACATATATATGAATATTTTATGTGTTTTTTAGTCTACCGGTATTTTTCCTAGTTTTTTTCCGGTTCTTGTCTGGTTCACATTTTGGGCTCTGCCAGTTCGATCAACGGTCCAGTTCTGATAACATTGGTTTCAACCATTTGAACAACATTTTGTTCGACGGGCTGCCCACTACTTCTTAGTTGATGGCTCAGAAGTATTATGAATTGGTGCTAAGGAACCAACATTTCCTAATTATCTCCATTGCACAACAAGTATTTTATGCCATTCACTGCTTGATATATCATATACAAATCATTGCCGGGATTTAGTGAGATCACATATAGTGGCGGTATTAATGTATTAACAACTGCTAGCAAATCCTTCATTGGGTTGAGCCAAATTTTCTCCTTGTCTAATCTATCATTGTAATCTTTTTGAGAAATCAAGTTTCTTTCCTTATCCCAAGTAACTGGTAGCCCGAGATTAATTAGAACCCTCACTTTTTCCATAAATGCTTTTACCTCCCAAAAAGCTTCCTAACACACACCAACATTATCTAGATCCCTCAACACACTACCTTTTGAGGACAGACATCACCTCCATCACTGCAAGATTCACATATGTTATTTCCAAGGCTAATAACTGCTTTGTATGTGTAGTAGATTGGTACAAGAGGTATAGCGCATTCTTAGCAATGGGAATTCTGTCAGAAATTCCCTTTTTAATTTGAGTCACGTCTCTATTCTTTTTTGCTTGAATGTACATTTGATCCATGAATTGGAGTATAGGTCTTAATGGTACTGTGAATATTTTTAGTCTTTCCCACAAACCTTGATGCACTTCAACTATTCTATCTCTTCCTAGCTTAGCTTGCTTGAGATCCTATACATGATTGCTCAAGTCTTCTTTTTGCCTCTGTGAAGCAAATTTGTGTTGGGCTTGCGGCTGGGCCTCTACCTTGAGATTTTTCATTCTCTCCGTAAATATCAAATACAGTATTCCTTTCTCTAATTTTGTCCTCAAAATATATTATTTGGTTATCTTTGCTCTGGAGCATCATCAACAGGGCTTCTACCTGCTGTCCTTTAGCCTTTCCTTGTGTCTGATTCTATGGCTATGCCACCCTTTGATAGATTCTTTTGAGCAGTTCTATCTCACAAATGCTCATTCAAACACGTGATTTGACCTTTTTTAACAGCGGATTCTGCATAGACTTTCTGGTCTCTCTGCAATGACTCCTGTTACCTCCTAAATTCTCGCTCAATGAAAAAGTCCTAACTACACATGCAAGTGCCAAGAACCTGAAGATGACTCCTAGATAAGCTACCGACTGTCACCTTGGTAGCCTTATCTTACTCTCTTTAGGCTAGCTCTCCTATCTAGCTCAAAGGGGGAATCCCTACACAAATTAAGTCCAAAAAATGTGTTACCCCCTATTTGGATAGGGTTTTCACTTAGTTTTTTAAAAGTAATTCGGCGCTGACCTAGGCTCAAAGGAGGCATTCATGGTTAGTTTCTAAGTCACACGGTTCGGGTTCGGGTTCGGGTTCGGCGAGCATTAGATTCGGTTCGGGTTCGAATTTTTCGATGAGGTTCGACATTAGGTTCGAATATATATATATATACTTTCGTCATATATACTTGTTGTTTATGACAAGTCTGCTCACAAGTTTATGCATCTAAGAGCATGTTTCTGCTATTTCAAATTATAGAGAACATTTAATTTATAGACAACTTAAATAAACATAGAGATTCATGATCAATTGACAATAAATATAGGCCTAGCATGAAATTTGAATAACAAAAATATACAAGAGCTAAATACATAGAATAAATAACTAAAAATCAGCATCAAGATTCAACATACATGATCAATAAACAATAATCAATAAAAATCATGAACAATAAATAACGCACATATATTTAATAATGACAAAATCCAATCATCAATGTTTTATTAAATCAATATTTAAACAAATATTTATAGTGCAACTACAAATTGCAAAAAGAAGTAGAACCTATTTTTCAAAATGCAAAAATGAAGTAGAACACATTCTTCAAATTTCAAAATATAAATGGATGTCCATAATGTCAATAGCGATAATCCTTGGAATTCTTTCACGAAATTCAAAGCATAATCAAAACCCCTGTTCATGTGGCCTACTTGTAACATCATCAAGCTCTAAATCATCAATATCACACGGGGTGGTAAAGCCACTAGAACTATGATCATCAAATTCATCAGTATGTTGAACTTTATCATCAATAGGTTGATCACTAGTGTCACCATCAATGTTAAGATCATCTTCCTCTTCACTCGGACTATGCTCAATCCATGGGTGAGAGGAACCGGATGAATCTTTGGCCACACTGCTTATGGCCAATTTCAAATTGCTGCGCACATAAACAAGGTCTTCCAACCTTGTAGACAACAACCTATTTCTTTTCTTGGATTGGATATGGTTGAGGCTACTCCAGTTCCTTTCACAAGGTGATGAACTTGATCCTTGGCTCAAAACACGAATTGCAAAACGTTGCAATTCATGTGACTTTGCTCCATAAAACTCCCACCATCTCCTCGAAGGAATATTGGCTCTATCATTTTTGGCAGAGGTTCTTCCAAATAACCCCTCTTCTAACCTGTATGCCCGAAGCTGCTCTCTAAGCCTCCTCGATGCTTCAATATCTGGAGATAACCGCTCAATAGCATAAAGGCCATTCATGACTTCTGCATCATTATTTCTTTCTATCCCAAACAATCTTGGGTCCAAGTAACACGCTGTTGCATGCAAAGGGCTATGCAACATCTTCCATCTTTCATCTATTACCTTCCATATTTCCATGTATTCATTTTCCATGTTGTCAAAGGATTTTGCAATAGCTTCCTTACAACTATCCATGCCTTCGTAAACAAAACCCATACAAGGGGTGTCACTATCAACCATGCGAAGCATATGAACAATTAGCTCACATACTTTTAAAACCTTCACAACATTTTCCCAAAAAGCATTGGTCAAAATGATTTCTTCAATCTCCTTCCCTTTAGCATCTTTTGAAAGGCGAGAGTTTTCCCACTCACTGTTACAAATAACACCTCTTATGCTTGCCTTTTCCTCAACCACTCTTTTAAGAGTGATGTAATATGTGGCAAATATGGTATCACATGGCCTTAGTAGCTCTTTAGTTGCTTGCTTCCTGTACAAGCTCAATGTGAGGTGATGGTTAAGTATGAAATGAGAAATATGTTTTCCCTTTCGAACTGCATCATTAATCCATGGAAATTTTGCCAAATCATGCAACAATAAATCAAGGCAGTGAACAGCGCAAGGAGTCCAATAAATTTTTTGGAACTTCTCCATTATCATCTTTCCAACGCCCACACAATTTGAGGCACTATCAGTTACGACTTGGACCACATTTTCTTTTCCAACTTCATAAATGGATTCCTCTAAAATCTTGAAAATGTAATCAGAAGTTTTCTTTTGCCCAGATGCATCAACTACCTTAAAAAATAATACCCCTTTGGGGCAATAAACCAACACATTTATCAGCGGCCTATGACACATATCTGACCAACCGTTTGATAAAACGGTGCACCCTGTTTTTTTCCAAGACTCTTTGATGCTAGCCAATTTGCCTGTCACCCTTTCTTTTGACCTCTTGAGAAGCGTGGTCCTCATTGTCTCGGAACTGGGAGGTACATATCCTTTTCCAAAATCTGATATCTTCTTAAATGCATTGATAAAGTAAGGGCTTCGAAGCACATTAAATGGGATGGCAGATTCAAAAAACATGTCAGCCAAAGCATCATCAACTTCTTGCTTTTGTACAGGCTTTCACAAAGTGTTTAGTGTAGGTGTCCCACTTGTTTTTGCTTGCTAATGGGAACTTCCAGCTGTAGACATGGTTGGAGAGAATGAGGAAAATGGGTTGAGCCTGTAATTCATTTCAATCTCTGATTGAACACGCTGTTTTTTGTTTTCTTGCACCTGCTTGGCCCTCTTTATCTTGTCATAATCCTTTAGAAGTATCTCCTTCAATTCTGCAGACACCACTTTGCAGCCTTCAACTCCACCTCCTCTCCCATTGCTGATAGAAAGTAGATGGTCCATTACTCTTGTTAAAGAACCAACAAACTCCATGTTACACATCTTGCATTTCACATGTCTCTGCCCATCCAATTTTTCCATATGTTTCCATGCTTCTGTTGATGATTTTGGAGGTGCCATGGCAAATGTTTCTGCATTAATTTTTTTACAAATCATGTTTTAGAAACTGGTTGTTTGTTTTATGGCTTTGCTTATTACCAATTTACCATTGAACATTAAAATAACGTGTTGCCTACTACCTAGAGGCTAGGGCATTGATCAATCTTGATTTTTATAAAGAAAAACACAGCATTTATAAAATCTAATAAAAAAATTAAACACAACATTTATCATTAAAATACTCAGCTTACCAGTTGGAAGTTTTCAAGCTGCCTGAAGGCTGAATCTTGGCGTCCAAGAAATGACAATCGACTGAACCCTGTTGTCTAAGAAATCACAGTCAACTGATCTTGAACCCTCAATCGCTGGTGTGAATATCACAGAGGAAGAACCCTTGGTCGGACTCTGAATTCGGAGGAGTCGAGGACTAAACACCGTCGTTGGACTATGCCGTCGGCTGGAAAATGCCATCGCTGAGGATCGAGTTGTGGTGAATCGTGATGCCGTGCTGGTGATGGAGCTACGACAGTGTGCTGATGCGGGGATGGTGATGGAGCCCGACGCCCGCGATGGTGATCGAGCTGCCTGTGTAGTGATCTGCGTCGCGCGATGGTGATGGAGCCGTAGCCTGGGCCTTGAAGAGGTGAAGCCAAACGCGTTCAGCTGCAGAGGAGACGGACCACAGTGATCGATATTCGAGCTGATGTTGCAGAGTTGCGGCGGATTGAGTTGCAGTCTGCAGAGTTGCGGCGAATTTGTTGGAGGTAAAATGGTAAAGGTAAGCAGCTAAGCTAGGTATCGGGTGGGTAAGATACCCTTTTTTTTAATTTTGTTTTTTTTTAATTAAAAATTCGAAGATAAATTAAGTTCGCTTAGGTTCGCTTTAGGTTCGCGTTTAGGTTTGCGTTTAGGTTCGTCATTAGGTTCGGGTTCGTCTCGATTAGGTTCGGCGAACCTGAACGAACCTCAAATTTTTTTTGAGGTTTGCCGAACCTCGAACCTCAAGGATTAGGTTCGGCGAACCTGTGACTTAGGTTAGTTTTGAGGGATGAAAAGTAATTTTGGACGTTTTTTGGGTACCTTTGGGCATGACATGGCTTTGAGGTTTGTCGAACCTCGAACCTCAAGGATTAGGTTCGGCGAACCTTGTGACTTAGGTTAGTTTTGAGGGCTGAAAAGTAATTTTGGACGTTTTTTGGGTACCTCTGGGCATGCCATGGCTTTGTTTCTTCCTTTGTATATCAGCAAAAGGGATAAACCTCAGCTCTGGGCAAGGTTTATTGGTGAAAACAACCATTAATATTTATTTTCTTGGAACTTTTGAAGCATTAAAACAACAGTCTTTGATTTCTGGGCATAATCACAGCCCCAAACTATGAATTAATTCTAGGCAGTTCTCTTCCCTAAATCAGTAGTAAATAAGCCTCATATGCAGTTCTGAACTAATGTCAGGGTCAAAGTAGCCCTAACAAGTGATAAGCAGCAGCAAAATCAAGTTTTGGTGAGTTTTGGGCGGTTTTTGAGCACTCAAAACAGTGGCAGCAGCCTTAAACCTTAATCTTGGGCAACTTGAAAATCAGGTCTAGGCTAGTTTCTGAGAAATCTGGGCAGTTCCGACTCTTCCGAGGACTTTCCTACCCCCTTGCAACATTAAATTTTGAATTTTGGGTGCTTCTGGGCATGTAAACAACCCTATTTCTTCAATCTCAACAGCCCGTGAATGTGAAACAGCAGCAAAATGTTTGGTTCTTCTAGTCTAGGAAAACCTGGGTGTGAGAGCAACCTTAAACCTCCAAATTTGTGCATCAAATTAGCGATGAACAACAAGAAATCTCCAGTGCTGGGCTAGTTCTGGGAAGCCGATGATGAAAGATCCGGGGTAAATAGCATTTTGACAGCTTGTGTGATGATTCCCTGTAGCGGTAACCTTGTGTGATGACATTAGACAGTGAGCTTCCTAGACCCACTAAACACCAAGTCATTAGGAGGCATATTACATGGATTTTCAAGCACTATTAGGGTGACGTGTTTGCAGGTTTTCGAGGTGTCTTTATATTCATTTGGAGGGTAAGAAGGTTTGCTTTGCATTAGAGGTTACTTGTGGGTCTTGGCTGATTTGGAGGACAACTTGATTGGAGCCTTCTAGATGGGGCCATCCCTTGGATGTATTGCTATTGGAGGGCATCTAGGGTTTGTTCATTATGTTGTGGACTGCTTCTTTGGAGTGGTAGCCTTTGAGGCTATGTTGATTGCCTTATGGATGGAAGTGTCCCTCTTCTAGGGACTTCTCTTTTGATATTTGCCTATATCATGGAGGAAGTTTTGCACTTGGAGGGCTCCTAGAAGTTGAAAAGGTTATTATGTAGATACACTCTTGGGGAGTGATCTTTCTTGAATGGTTGATTGGTGTTGTCAAGTGGACATTCTGTGGAGGTTCCTCTCTTTCTTGGGGCTTTGCTGGCTCTTCTTGTTGAAAAATTCCCCTTTGAAGAGGCCTTTGGAGGCAACGTGGCATCTTTTGACTTGCATTTGATCCCTTGCTTGGTGGAGCCATCCCCCCATTGTGTGGCCTTATGTATCTCTTGCATTGTACTTATGGCTTTGGCCAATTTATTTTATTGTAATTTGTTAAGAGTTAGTTGTTTAGTGGGGTTTTTGTTATATTTTACTCTACCCTAGGCTAGATCTAAATATAAAGAATTATCAAAAGGCTTCATATGCAACCATATATCATCATCATGAGTGAGCAAACATGGCTGAATCAGATCATGAGTTATCTCATAAAAAATAGGCTGTCCAAGGTCTTCAAAATTAACACTTCCATCATTAGACGAGTCATATATGGGTTGTCCAACAAATTTCCAATAATCCTCACCCATATCTTGATCACATTGGTGAAAATGTACAGCATTATATCCATGACTACCTTCTTGATTATAGGCAAAATGATCCTTAAATCTGTCATCCTTAAAATAATTGTCTTCGAGCGCAGGTGGAGAAGGAAAGCTAACCAAACCCTCATCACTATGAGGAGAACAAGGAAATGCATCAATGTCTGCGTCACCTAGGTCTTCAATATGTTCTTCAATGGGCTTGTGAAATGGCTCTTTAACAAGGGCTTCTTTGACAAATTTCTCAACCAAGGGTTCTTCAACAAAGGTTTCATCTTTTTGATTTACTTCTTCATAGGCCTCATGGATTTATTGGACAAAATATCCTTCATGGCTTCATGGATGTCTTGCTTTGATTCTTCAATAAGCTCTTCTTTTAGGGCTTCCTCATTGATTTCTTTGGAATCATTACAAACTCTAAGGAGGGTAGCATAATCTTTATCCAGTTCTTCTTTCTTGCACACCTCTTCATCATGCCAATTGAGGACAAAACCTCTTGAAGAAATCTGTAATGGAGGATATGGACTTGCTACAAAGACCATGAAACTATTCAAACACATCATCCGATAGAGTGCTAGCACATATGGTCATCAAATCATCTTGAAATCAACCACCAACTTGATGAAAGATGCAATGTGATGGGTTGCTGAATCACCATTCCATAGAAAATGGAGCAACCTTATATAATTCCTCTTTTTCATAACGCTCACTAGGGAAACCATGGATGCTTGAAAAATCAAGTGAAAGAAAACTATACTCAAGCCTAGAACCATTATATTCCATTTCTTCACTTCAAAATATTCAGTATGAGGCCATAGATTTAAAAATGAACCATAACCATACCTCTCATCGGAATAAGATGAATGTAGTTGCCAAGATGAGCTTCAAAGCCTTCATTTTGATGAGTGCGCTTACCTTTACACCCAACAAATTCTTCAAATCTTCAAGGAACAAGGTCTTCGTCCCTTCATGGAGTCGCCATGTATGATGTGAGAAGAGAAATCTGCAATGGAAGTCTCTCACAAAATGATGAAGCCTAGTCTTTAATTTCAGGGAAGTGGAATTTCTCCCTAGCAACGATGCCAAAAATGTTACTTCCCAAACTAGCATGTGTGATGAAAGTCCTGAAGATGCACACTAGCTCGAGGGAAACCAAGGGAAACATGCTAATGTAACAACACCTGTCGCCTTTCACTTTAGGTTGGCTCTTTTCCAACAGAAGGCAGATTGTTCTCGGGGATACGGTTTTAGTAGGGAAAGGCAACGAGGAGCAAGGTGATTCCAAAAGGGTTTCCCTAGTAAATGTTTGTGGTGTAGAGATATACAATAGAATGATGGGAGGATAAGGGAACCCACTCCAAAGGATCAGTTCCAATCCAACCTAGGCCTAATGGAGTCAATAGGTCACTGACTTATGCACTATGCACTATGACATACACTCTATGATGTACACGATGATGATGATGATCATGGTGCATACCTTATGACGATGATGCATACCTATGATGATGATGCATGCCTTGTGTTTAGTGAAACCAGAGCAGAATTACCTTACAGTGATTGTGTATGACGAGGTACATGAGCATTGTATAGCAGTGAAACGACATATCAATATACAGTGATGTTTTGGCAGTGATCAGAGAGCAGAAATTATCAACAACAGGTTTAGTGATTGGTTTGACTCGGGTGGATTGAGTTTGGTGTGTAGACTCAGATTGACTGAGTAAGATGATTGATTGGTACAACTTGATTGCACAGGTTATTCGTTCAGGCGTGGTGCAGTGGTTAGTTGATGAGCAGTGACTAATTGATGAGCAAGTGATTGGTTGATGAGTAGTGATTAGTTGATGAGTAGTTGACGAGCAGTGACAGTGATTGTGCAGTGTAGTACATATGTTGTTTAGTAGGTCCGCAGGACCAGTGCGGTTGGTGGTTTGGTAGTTCAGTTTCTATCTTCATATTAGGGTGGCAGGATGGGGCAAGGAAAGGGGGTTGTAGCCTCCTTCTGGGTGTAGCCGGAGAACTAGGGAGTTGGAGCTTCCTTCAGGTTATAGCCTGTAAATCAGGGGGTTGTTGGTGAATTTATTTGGTCAGGAGCTGAGGCCTATGGTGATCTACTGTGACAATCAAAGTTGCATCCAACTCTCTGAGAATCCAGTATTTCATGACCGGTCAAAGCATATTGAGATCAGGTATCTTTTCATCCGAGACTATGTTCAGAGAGGAGCATTGACTTTACATTACATTTCCATTGATGAGTAGGTTGTAGATATTCTGACGAAATCTTTGGGGAGGGGCAAGTTTGTCTTCTTTAGAGACAAGTTGGGAGTGGTGCAGAACACCTTCCTCGGTAAGAGGGAGTGTTAATTTTGTACCTAGGAAAGTGTTCTCCTAGGTGACTTTAGCCTTAGTCACTTAAAAGGGGAAATTTAAATGACCCTTGCATTAAATGACTTAAGTGGAGCATTTAATGTGACTTTAGAGATTAAAATCAAGTTTGATAAATTTAAGTGGGTGAGTAAAATTATTTTTTATAAAATTAAATAAGTGCATTTATTCTCATCCCTAGATCTAATCCAATATCAGCCATTAGATTAGATGGCTTCTCACCTACCTAGGGTTTTGATCAAAAAGCAAGGGAAAGGCATTTTATTATTCATTCTTGAGAGAAGCGTGAGTGAGAAGAGAGAGCAAGAGAGAGGCACGAGTTTCGAGGCACCCAGCTGAAGAGTTTTGCAGTGGGCACAAAAACTGAGACATCATTTATTGCTTGGCACAAATTTTGAGGAGAGTATGACCATTCGTACAGTACGGATTCTGAGCACAGTTTTCGAGGTGAATTCAAGCACATAAATCGAGGACATGCACAGTTCTCGAGGCAACATGCAGTTTTTCCAGGCACGGATTTTGAGACTGTACGACAACATTTAATGCAGTCTGTACAACACAATTTTTGAGACTGTTTGGCACAGAAATCGAGGGAAGAAATCTGTTGTTATTTCCAGCACATTTTTCGAGAAGAAGGCAGAGAAATCAAGACAACTCATGCATAGAAAACGAGGCAACCTGCTAGTTATTTGCATTGGTTGAGATAAGTTGTATTTTGACTGTGTTGCCGCCTAATACACACTTTATGACACGGGGAAGTCTCCAACCCGCTTTGTGTGTCCTTGGGGGCAAGTTAGAGCTGGGGACCACTGTCACCACAGTCCACAACTCCTCCGTTTAGGCCCAAATTCCAACAGAGCCAAGGGGGGTAGTCCCTATAGGAAGGTTTATTAATAATTCAGTTAAAGGGATTTTATTTTATAAGGTTACAAAATGACAAGACCAGTGCCTAGCTTAAAAGGAGTCAAAAGATTACAAGTTACAAACTTACAAAAGAATAAGAATGACTATCCACAGTTGTCTAAGCTAAACAAGATTTACAATATTAACAATATGAACAAATGCTAAAGAATTATACAATATGAACAAGTTATTATGTCAAAGATCAAAGGACAGATTACTTTCAAGTGACAAGGTTAAACAATGCGATTACTTAAGCAAATGAATTAAAGGTGCCACCATATGAGATTGCAAAACTGAAGAAAATACTTGTAACTGAGAAATGAAAGTGCTTGCAGTAAAAGCCTTGAACAGCAAGGCAAAGATGAATGGAATGACCTGTGTTTGTAGGACGTTTTGCAATGCTTCTTGGTTTATTTTAATAAATTTTATTAGAGTTTTTCTTCTTGAAGTTAGTTTTAGAATTGGTGGTGTGACTACCCCAATCTAGTACTTCTCAAGTCAAAGAGGGAGTGCTGTTGCGCTCAACAAAGTGGGAGCAAAGCCCACCCGTAGCTCACAGGTCAAACCCCCATGGCCTGGTGCTCAACAAGGAGGACGTCAAAGCGCCTAGAGACCCCCCACGGTCTACTACCCCAAGTCGCCTCCGAGGTCACCGTTTTTAATTAACTTAAAAAATAACAAGATGGATGCCTATTAAACTAGGACTTCTCTATCCCCTGTCGTATCTCGTGAGTACCCCGAAGGGTGATAACCGAGTAGAGGAGCAGGAAATAAAGAAGCTTTTGTTGGTAAATTTTAGGGGTTAATTTTAAGTCTTGGGTGATTAAGATGCAATGCAAATTTTAAGTTATCAACAAGATCATCAAGCGATATCCCTTATGGGAGGTGTTGGTATTCGATCTTGGACTGAAAATTTAAATGTGAAGATTGTAGCAGGAAAATAAAAATGTTGCTTTAATTACCTAAGCCCCCACTTCTCCTGCTTTTCATATCCAACTTGAAGTCCCTAAAGGGAGATGACAAGTGGATAGAGGATACACAGGATGGGTGAGTTGTATGATTGCTTCTTTTAACAGAAAAATAAAAGATACTGAACTTGAAAGAAACTGTAACTAGCTGGAGTAATGCTTAACCGCACAGCAATCTCTGTGACAGAGATGGTGGTCTGTCACAGAGATAGGTGGGTAGAAAGGAAACTGACTATACTAACCTCACAGCAATCTTTGTGACAGAGATGGTGGTCTGTCACAAAGATAGGTGGGTGAATAGAAAAATAAAACTGAATGATTAAGCTAACCTCACAACAATCTCTGTTACAGAGATGGTGGTCTGTAACAGAGATAGGTGGGTGAAAGAAATAAACTAGAAAGGAAAATACAACTGAATAAAACAGTAAACTAACCTCACTTCATTCTTTGTGACAGAGATGGTGGTCTGTCACAAAGATAGGTGGGTAAACAGAAAACTTGCATAAACTGAAATCTATTCTAATTCCTAATCTATTTACACATATATTGCTTATTAACTTTTGCAGAATACCCCAAGAGAACTTCTCGTTGGGGTTTACAAATATCAGAAAAAGAAAGGAAAGAGTTGAGGGTTTGAACCCCTTTGGGAACCGGTTGAAGGTTGAGGTGTTTCTGGGCTTATTTGGGCAGCACCTCCCTTTCACCTGTGTAAAACCTGTCACAAACCAGCAAGCTTTACTTGCTGGAAATTACAGAAAACTCAAAGAATTTGTTAGAAAAAGTTAGTACCAAAAAATCACTATATTACAGTAAAAAATCTGAGTGAACATATAACAGAAATATGAAGTTTAGAGGGCTGAAAACTGAGTTTCCAGCCACCTAAATGATGCTAAAACAGTAGATTTAAAGCATTTAATTAATACATTAAGGGTTGGGGCCTTAAAACCAAGGTTTTTATCACTATACAGTGATAAAAATTGAGTCTTAAAACCCTCTTAAGCAAAAGTGCGAAAATGAAAAAACAGAAATTCAACCAATGGGAAAAGGCTCCTTTGTTCTAGTTCCCTGCAAACAAACTTATGAGATCTGCAAAATGTAAGCCAAGATAGCGCCCCTCTACATGTGGGTAGCGCTCCTCTAAATCCATGCTAGCGCCCTTCTAAATGTGGGCGTCCTCCTTTTAAGCTAGCGCTCCTCCATTTGGCTAGCGCCCCTCCAAAATGGTGGAGTCTCTTCAACATGGTAGCGCCCTTCTCCAATTTAGTGGAGGTTTTAACTTGGACGCCCCCCTCTAGTGAGGGTTTTAACCATGCTTAAATCCCAAACAAGCTTTTATCTTCTTGACTTAGGCTAAGACTTTGGCCTCTTGCTCCAAAAATAATCTTTTAACCTTTAGACTTAGGCTAAACTTTTAATTTCACCTTAGATTTAATTTTTCAAATTAATATTTTTAAATTTTCCAATTTTGACTTAGGAAAAAGTAAAAATAAACTTGGAAAAATTATATCTTGGCCATGGGGGGGTGGAAAAATTTGAAATAAATTTTCTTAGGCTTAGCAACCCCCAAACAAAATTACCATGGCATTATTTGATTTTTTCCTTCAAAATCAAATAATATGAATTTTTAACTTAGGGAAATTAATTATTTCCCTAGGAAAAATAGACCTTGCTTAGACAAAAATGGTCTATCTCCTCAACCACTTATCAGAATGACATGGGACTCGAAGCAGTGGCTTAGGGGGTTTCATAGCAATTTTACTTTGCATTCATAGCCCCTATTACAAAATGCCATGCTTGAGCAATTACATTATTACATCAAAACTCAGTTAATTAACCACCAAGGGGTGAAATTAATTAACTGGAAAAAATAAATAAAAATACAACATAACGAAACTCCGCAAGACTCTATACAAATGTCTAGCATGGTCATGAACAACATTTGAACCCTTAGCCACCTCATGGACTTGACTGTTAGAACGCCCGTCACCACTTTGGAGGATTTTGAGTGAAAAACCAAACCGATTAAACTCGTTTACACAACAAGGTCAATTGGAAAGGGAAAAAACACTCGATGAGGGGACTTCCCTAACAACCAGTTCCATGGTGTGGCATCCATATCATATGACCCATACTAGCACATATAATTACATTAATTTTCCCACGCAGGGGAGCGGACATTTCGTTTTACAAAGGGGCAATTGCCTTGCAGAAGTGAAAAATCCTTAGATTTTTCCAAGGTATGACTTGTACAACTATGTACATCTTCATGTACATGAAGTTGCCACCTAGTCGAAATAGGTGGGCAACAGACTGTAAGTGACTGTTTGAAATTTTCCTAGAAGAAATAATAAATTTCTCTCTTTGATTGGTTTTCCCCTTGTGGTTTTTTTCGAGGGCCATTGGCCAAAAATTTCTGAGTATTGTGTGTTGAATGGATGTGCATTTATTTCATTTTCTGCCATGAAAAATTAAGTTACAACAGTGTTTTTTAAGTCTGAAAATTTATGATTATTTCCAGACTTTTAATTTTTCTGGGCTTGCCAATAAACTGAGATATTTTCACCTATTAAACCGGAGGCTGAAACTGAGTAAAAACTTATAGTTTGGTGATGTGTCTCTTGTTATGATCTATGTTGATGACATGCTTATGTAGTTATATGATTATTGTTGATGAGTTGATGGATGATTATGTACTAGGTAGTATTATGCTAATGATGAACTATGTTTGAGTTTTGATAAGTGAAAATTGCTAGAAGTGCGTGTACACTGATTCATCCCCCCTCTCAGTTTGGCATTGTGTCCAACATAGTGCACCACCTAATGTTCAAGAAGAATGTGTAAATGGATGAATGAGTGTAAATGCGTGAAGTGACATGATAAAAAACCCTAGGGCATGTGGATAATTAACCCATCAAACAATGTGCAAGTTGATGTACCTTCTCAACATATGTGCTAAGGATCAAGGATGGGACAACAAAAGAATAGTTTGGCATGTGTGAACAAGGTTAATATTAGGCACTAATGAAATTGTGAATAGAGGCAACGATTAAATATTATTTTTTAAGTGTATTGCCTCAACATTTTTTAGTTAGACATGTGTGAACAAGGCGAATATTAGGCACTAATGAATTTGTGAAGAGAGGCAATAATTAAATATTACTTTTGTAGTGTATTGCCTCAATATTTGTGCCAAAGGGGGAGTGCTACCCTCAATGTGTACTACATGACAAAACGTTGCATTCCATAGTGATTAATTAACTTAAAAGTTAGGGAATGAGGCTTCAATGCCTAATTACAACAATGTGCCAATTAATGTAGCGCCCAACCTAAGGTTTGGGTTTAATTAATCTATAAATGAAATATACCAAACCAATTTGATGTGTTCACACACTGGAAATGATGAAAAATTGAAATATGACAAAAGGAAGGGTTAATTTAGGATGAAACATAGAGAAATATAATCAAAATGTTCCATGCACCCTCCAGGAAAGGGAAAGTGATGAAGTGTGAGTGTAATATGGATTTTGCCTAGGTAAAAAGTCAAAATATAATAACATATGCAAATTATAATAATAATAATATTAATATTATTATTCTTATTCTAAGGTTCTGGTTAAGCCAAACACCAAATTATTGTATGCAATCCCCTTGTTTGTGGGACAGGGGACCCCCTCTACACAACAATTTGACTGCTAAAGTCTACGAAGTTGCACATACCCTACCCCCCTCCAGATTTGAACCTGTCACCTCCTAGGAGGAAACACATATTCTTAACAGTTAGGCTCACTCAAGCTGTACTAGGAAAACACTAGGCAAATGCATCATCATGCTAGAGGACACTAACAACTATGAACAAGACATGAACTAACCATGCAACAACTAAGTGAAAATAATGACTAGAGCATGAAGAAATTTCAAATAAACATGAAGAATGCCTCCATCAAACTGCAAAGAACACGCTGCACAATTGAAAAAACCTCCATTAAACCACCCAACATGATCGTCATCAAGGAGTCCCCTCTGTTATGCACTAGAGTAGCTGTAGCGTTTTATATAGGCTGGGCCTAGATCAAGGGGTCAATTTTTTTTATTGTATAGGCCAAAGTGAGATTTTTTGTATGGATATTTGGTCCGAGGGCTGTTTACCCCTTGGATTGGACATGGCTAGCCCCTTTGGTTTTACTCTC
This sequence comes from Pseudotsuga menziesii, assembly GCA_001517045.1. Classification (NCBI taxonomy): domain Eukaryota; kingdom Viridiplantae; phylum Streptophyta; class Pinopsida; order Pinales; family Pinaceae; genus Pseudotsuga; species Pseudotsuga menziesii. The sequence continues at coordinate 279,533 of LPNX010191026.1, forward strand.
AAAAGTACTTGGCTTAGTGGCTTTGCTGACTGCCCCTTCAGTGTGATGATGTCTCCACCATGCAGGGCTTAATGCCCATTGGTTGGTGCTCCGGGGCTTCTAGGGGTGACCAATTGGGGCACATGCCCATCCTAGTTATTTGATTCGCAAAGGTGTCTGCGTTTTGTAAAGGGTTGTTATCTCATATTAGCACACCTTTTGCATCCACTTGGACCTTTTTGCAACATCTAGAAATCCCTGCTCCAACTTTCCTAGCCTAGTGCGCTACCATTCCAGTGTTTGCGCACTAGTTGAGCTTACAGTGTCTCGGAGGGGGGTGGGGGGAGGTGTTGACGAATTTTCAAGATTTTGGGGTTAGATGGGGCATGACATCCCCCCTTGGCTCACTATTTCATCAAGTGAAGCCGTCTCTTAGCTTATTTTTACTATTTTTGTACCTTTTGGGGTAAAATTCCTTTGTTATGTAGAATTTACCTTAAAATAATATTATTTAATGTTTTAGACTTGTAGGCTCAAATTAAAATATTCAAGAGAGAAAGGTATAAATAAACCTCCTCTCGACATTGTAAAATCATACGACAAGGGTTCTATTATGAAGATATTCCTCTTTCTCTTACCTTATTAGCTCTCTTGGTGTGTGCACTTCTCTTGGATGACTTCTCTTGCTTGATGGTAAGTGTCGGATGAATCTAAGGCTTCTTTTTGCACATGCTATGGTTGGTGCTAGAATTGTTTGCTAAACACATGCTCAAGAATGACCTAAAGCTTTTTCTTTTTTCATGTCTTGGTGAATATTAGTAAGTTAATACTTCTATGTGGATTGAATGGTGGTGTATTGCTACATCTTTTCTGAATTAGGGTTTTTATCAATATTCTATCAACTTTGTGTGAAGGAAACACCATGCAGGGTTTCCTTCTGCGTTTAGGGCCTTGGACTTCTCCATTTTCCTTGCTTAGGCTCATTTACCAAACCATAGAGGTTGCTAGGTGATGCCCTAGCTTGCAAATACTAGAGGGACATTCTAAGAGAGGGACATTACCATGTTCTCTCAAAGCCGTAGGGATTGAGATGACATCATAATTCCTTTCTCTTGTCAACCTTTTCTACTCAAAATTTCAGCATTTAATGTATTATAGTTAAGCTGCATTTTCATGTTAATTAGCTGCATTTTTATACATAAAACCCTAAAAATCAGAAAACCCTAAAAAAATCCCCAAAATAGAAAATTTTAAAACTTGAAAATATTGCAAAATTTGAAAATATGCTCCAAGGAAGAGGTGTGCCCTCCTTATATTGTCCACAGATCCTCAAGGGCGTCATCATCCTCCACTCCATATTGGGAAATGTGAAAGTACTGTATCTTGTAAACCCTAGCCCGCATTTTGTTTGTGAGGCCACATTTGACCTTGCCTTGACCTTTTTGACATCCTCCCACCGAGGGCGCACCTTTATGAGGTGTCTCTTGGGCTATGTGACATTCATTGGGCTACGTAATATTGTGATGTATATCTTTGTCAACTATTATGCTGGAGAGGTATTAGGTCAACTCCTCAGTAGGTTTAGTTGTCTTTGTCATTCATTGATTGACACCATATATGGCACTGATCTATGTCATAAAGGTTGTTGGAAGGTATCTTTTTGTATGTGTTGACAGGTACCTCATTAGGCCTCTCCCCTGGGTTGAGGAGTTCCCAAAGTAGTTGAGAGATTGAGCTTGTTGCCCACCTATTTCGACTAGGTGGCAACCTCATGTACATGAAGATGTACATAGTTGTACAAATTGTACCTTCTTCTGCAGGGCAATTGCCCCTTTGTAAAACGAAATGTCCGCTCCCCTGTGTGGGAAAATTAATGTAATTTTATGTGCTAGTATGGGTCATATGATATGGATGCCACACCATGGAACTGGTTGTTAGGGAAGTCCCATCATCGAGTGTTTTTTCTCTTTCCAATTAATCTTGTTGTTTAAACGATTTTAATTGGTTTGGTTTTTCACTCAAAATCCTCCAGAGTGGTGACGGGCGTTCTAACAGTCAAGTCCATGGGGTGGCTAAGGGTTCAAAATGTTATTCATGACCATGCTAGACATGTGTATAGAGTCTTGCGGAGTTTCGTTATGTTGTATTTTTATTAATTTTTCTAGTTAATTAAATTCACCCCTGGGTGGTTAATTAACTAAGTTTTGATGTAATAATGTAATTGCTCAAGCACTGGCATTTTGTAATAGGGGCTATGAATGCAAGGTAAATTGCTATGAAACCCCCTAAGCCACTGCTTCGAGTCCCATGTCATTCAGACAAGTGGTTGAAGAGATAGACCAATTTTGGTCAGGAGGGGTCTATCTTCCCTAGGGAATTATTTAATTTTCCCCTAAGTTAAAATTCAAATTATTTGATTTTGAAGGAAAAAATCAAATAAGGCCATGGTAATTAAGTTTGGGAGGTGGCTAATCATAGTAAACCCCCCCATGGTCAAAATAAATTTTTAAAGATTTCCCAAGTGGGGTGCTCCTCTTGTCTTAATAAAAAATAAAAAATAAAAAATAAAAAATAAAAAATTAAAGATCAAAAATAAAAAAATTAAAAAATAAAATATTAAATAGAAAATAAAAGATTAAAAAATAAAAAGATAAAAATAAAAAAATATAAGATTAAAACTTGAAAAATAAAATTAAAAGATTAAAAAATAAAAAGATAAAAATAAAAAATATAAGATTAAAACTTGAAAATAAAAGATTAAAAGATTTAAAAATAAAAAAATAAAAAGTAAAAAATTAAAAGATTTAAAAATAAAAAGATAAAAGTAAAAAGTAAAAGATAAAATAAAAGATTAAAAGATTTAAAAATAAAAAGATAAAAAGTAAAAGTAAAAGATAAAATAAAAGATTAAAGATTATATAAAAGATTAAAAAATTAAAGATAAAATTAAAGATAAAATTAAAAATAATAAAATTAAAAATTGAGTCAAAGGAGGCCCCACTTGAGTCATGGAAACCCTAGATCTAAGGGTGATGATGCATTGTGACATGGATCAAGCACTTAAGCCATGGATTGAAAAGTAATCTAAGGGTGGAGAATGGTTAAGAGTCTTAAAAAGTCAAATACCTAGATCTAGTGGTGGAGATCTAATTTAGATCTAGATCTAATCTTGGCCATTGAGATCTAATTTAGATCTAGATCTAATCTTGGCCATTGATCTTCAAGGGGTTGGGGTTGCTCCTCAACTATATAATGGGGGTCTCACTCCCTCATTTATCATGATCTCTCATGCTATTGTTATGCTGCCGGAATATTTCCTTACTCATATTTTCTTGCCACATTTTTGTATTGAAGCTTTGCCCTAGTTGGGCCATTTAATCAAAGAAATTCTTTGGAGGGACATTGTGCTACATTCTACATTTTTCATGATCCATTTCTTGTGAGGTAACTTGTATATTTTTTTTAGTTTTGCATATTTGTATTAGTCTAGTTAGCTCTCCACAAAGTATTTTGTGGAGAGATTAGAGAGAAAGTATTTTTACCCTCTTTTGTGAATGGTTTAACATTTTTTCTTCAAAGTATTTTGCAGGGATTGTTAGACATTCATCACTAGGCTTACATATTTTTGCAGATCTAGATTTGTTTGCAGGTTTTTCAAGCAAGGATATCTCTCCAAGGGTTTTGTTTCTGCAAAATTTCAATTCGGCCAGTTTCTTTTTGCCTTCTTGAAACTGGGTTTTATTCACTGTATAGTGAATATAACCCTTGTTTTAGGGCCCCCATCTATTATATATTAGTATAGGCTTTTAATTCTGCTGTTTAAACATCATTTAGGTGGTTGGAAACTCAGTTTTCAGCCCTCTAAACATTATATTTCTGTTATTTTTACACTCAGATTTTTACTGTAAATTAGTGATTTTTGGGTACTAATTTTTATGATAATTTCTTTAGTGTTTACTGTGATTTCCAGCGAACATAGCTTGCTGGTTTGTGACAGGTTTTGCACAGGTGAAGGGGAGGTGCTGCCCGAAATGGCCCAGAAATACCTCAACCTTCAAACAGTTCCAAAAGGGGTTCAAACCCTCACTCTTCTCTCACTTTTTCCTGATATTTGTAAACCCCAATGAGAAGTTCTCTTGGGGTGTTCTGCAAAGTTAAATAATCACTTGTAATCTATATGTAAATAGATTAGGAAGTAGAGTAGGAAGTAGAATACTAGTTGCTTAGATTTCTGTTTATGCAAGTCTTTTCTGTTTTCCCACCTATCTTTGTGATAGACCACCATCTCTGTCACAGAGATTGAAGTGAGGATAGTTTACTCAGTTTTATTTTTTACCCACCTATCTCTGTTACAGACCACCATCTCTGTAACAGAGATTGTTGTGAGGTTAGCTTAAGCATAATTTTATTTCTGTTTACCCACTATCTCTGTGACAGACCACCATCTCTGTCACAGAGATTGCTGTGCGGTTAGGCATTGTTTAGCTAGTTGCATTTTTCTGATTTAAAGTAACTAGGTTACTAGTTTTATTTTCCATTTACCCACCTATCTTTGTGACAGACCACCATCTCTGTCACAAAGATTGTTGGGAGGTTAGTTTACTGTTTTAGTTAGTTGTATTTTTTCTTTCAAGTTCAGTAATTTTTAATTTTCTGTTAAAGGATAATCATACAACCCATCTATCCTGTGTATCCTCTATCCACTTGTCATCTCCTTTTAGGGACTTCAAGTTGGATACGAAAAGCAGGAGAAGTGGGGGCTTAGGTAATTAGAACAACACTTTCCTTTTTGCTACAATTTCAAACACTTTTCATTTTCAGTCCAAGATCAAGTACCAGCACCTCCCATAAGGGATACCGCTTGGTTGATCTTGTTGATTGCATAAAATTAACCTTGTATGCTAATCACCCAAATATTAAAATTTACCCTCTAAAATTAACCAACAAAAACTTCAATATTTCCTGCTCCTCTACTCGGTTATCACCCTTCGCGGTACTCACGAGATACGACAGGGGATAGTGAAGTCTTAGTTTAATATGCATCCATCTAGTAATTTTCCTGTTAATTAAAAACAGTGACCTTGGAGGCGACTTGGGGTAGTAGACCGAGGGGGGTCTCTAGGCGTTTTACGTCCTCCTTGTTGAGCACCAGGTCATTGGGGTTTGACCTGTGAGCTACGGGTGGGCTTTGCTCCCACTTTGTTGAGTGCAACAGCATTCCCTCTTTGACTTGAGAAGCACTAGATTGGGGTAGTCACACCACCGGTTCCAAAACTTAAATTCAAAAAAAAAAAACTTTAATAAAATTTACTAAAATAAACCAAGAGACATTGCAAAACCGGTTCTACAACACTTTTTCATTTCAGCACACTTCCACTCCAGCATTGCACTACAACTCTTTACTTTCAGTTTCACTTTACTTTTTTAAGTTCATTTACTTTTCAGTTCTGCAATTGTTTGTGTGGTGAATGCTTAACTTTTGTTAAAACTGTAACTATTTTACTTGATGCGTTTATCTTGATAAATTTAGATCAACTGTATATTGCTGAGATATCTTGATTCATTATTATATCATTTGTTCATTTATTCATCTCATTTGTTAGACTGTGGATAATTAACTTAGATTTGCATCCATTTAAAGTTGCATTTTCTGACTCCATTCTTTAGGCACTGGTTATAAATAAAAGGACTGACTGTCATTTAAATCTTGCATATTGCATTAGTTTGATTGTCATCTCTCAAAACCTTAGCCTCAGTCTTAATAAAAGATCCCTTTAATTAATTTGTAATTAATTAATAAATCTGGAACTTAGTTTTCCTGTAGGGACTACCCCCCTTGGCTCTGTTGAGATCTTGCCTAAACGGAGGAGTTGTGGACTGTGGTGACAGTGGTCCCCAGCTCTAACTTGCTCCCAAGGACATACAAAGCGGGTTGGAGACTTCCCCGTGTCATAAAGTGTGTATTAGGCGGCAACAAAGCTTAAGTGACATTGGGATTCAATCCCTTTGATGCTTACCATTCACTAGCCTATACTTCAGATTTATGCAAGGAAACCTAGACTGCTAGTTTGAACGGTAATGACCTCCACCAAAGATCCCAATCAAATGCCAAAGAGGGGAAGGCTCCATGAAGAAGTATACCCCAAAGTCAATTCCATGCTCCAAAGGTACTAATTGCAAACTACTATCAATGTGATAAAAATCACAAGTTTACTCATGCGATATAAGGGGTAGCAGCCCATAATAGATATCCTTACCTAGGTCCCCAGTCCTATATCTAGCTCATTAGCCAAGGTGTTGTGGATTGTTGGTATGCTAGAGCTTCTCTCCTCCAACAAATAAACCTTACTATTGAGAAGCCTCCCCCCTAATTTTCTCAACTAACCATGAGGGATTTTAATAGAGGTATTCGAGTAGAGAACCTTAAATGCTTCTTGAAAGCTACTTGGACTGATCCACACCTACATGCACTTCAAGGACAACCTCATTTGTACTCCAGAGTATATTAGATTGTAGTTACCTTGTAGCCAATGCCCCTACAGACCAAGTTTGGTTTTGTTTCCAATAGCTCACAGGGAGTGCGATCATCATCATCATCAAAAGGAGCATAACACTTGTAGATTTTGTATGCAAGAACCAGAGCTAGAAGGCCATTTCATCTTAAATGGCCTATCTATTATAAAATTCAAGGTCATTATCATTGCTTGTTTAGAGACTCTCATGGCTCCTTCAGAATCTTTGCACAGTAAAAGAACCACATATGTATTGCCATGCTCCTTTGTGAGATGCTTTAGTTCCTGCAGAAAGTCTCTGATGCAGATATTCTTGCACTGCTAATTCCAGGTTCATCATCTACTATTTCTAGCTTCTAGATGGTCCAGTGACAAGAGGCCTCATGAGAAAATCCCCAATACTAAGGCAAGCAGTGCAGATTCCAGGACATATAACCAGTGGATGGAAAGAATCTCATCACCCACTTCTTGTCGGCCTTGGATGTTAGGACTCAGGAGAGCTAACAGTTGACAACATTGTTGATATGGGGATTTGTAATCGATGCCCTCAAACCCGCTTCCTTCTGTTCTTTTGGGATCTCAGTGTTCCATTGTATCTCCTTCCCCTTTCACTATGTGCTCTTTTTACTTCTTTTGCAGTTATCCTGAAGTTGCTTTAACCCTCTCACGCTTCATTCATCTTTGTACCTTTAACAGTCCCATTAGTCAATTATGGTCACTAGTTGACCTATATATTTAAATTAAATTAAATTAACCTCCAATCTTAAGCTTTTGCAGTCCCTCATCTTGTCTCTATCGTGATGCACCTAACTATTCCATTGATTGCTTTTGGCAATCTGCACATGTTGATGTATTTATTTTTCCTTTTTTGTTCTTGATGTCTTGTATTCTCCTCTGCTATCTAGTTATAGTCTGGAAATACCATATGATGCACTTCTATTTATCAATTTTTGAATCTCTTGGCATGAATATGATCTCAGTGTTCCATTGTATCTCCTTCCCCTTTCACTATGTGCTCTTTTTACTTCTTTTGCAGTTAATCTGAAGTTGCTTTAACCCTCTCACGCTTCATTCATCTTTGTACCTTTAACAGTTCCATTAGCCAATTATGGTCCCTAGTTGACCTATATATTTAAATTAAATTAAATTAACCTCCAATCTTAAGCTTTTGCAGTCCCTCATCTTGTCTCTATCGTGATGCACCTAACTATTCCATTGATTCCTTTTGGCAATCTGCACATGTTGATGTATTTATTTTTCCTTTTTTCTTCTTGATGTCTTGTATTCTCTGCTATCTAGTTATAGTCTGGAAATACCATATGATGCACTTCTATTTATCAATTTTTGAATCTCTTGGCATGAATATGATATCTTTCTTATTTCCCCGAAAAAAATGGTGTTTTATCTTTCTGAAATCTAGAATATCGTTGTATGGTTTGGTTAAATCCCATCCCATTTTCTACATGAGTCAAGAGTTACAGATGTTTGCACTTATGAAGGTCTCTCTACATAAATTCTAAAAAATGATGAATCTTCCTTGAGAGTCACGTGGTCGAAGGTTATTGTTGACTTTCAAGGTAATTTATTTGCCCTATTAACATTCCTTTTATTGAATAAATGTTTCAGCTGCGGGATGACCTTCGCATGAAAACAATCCAATTGGCAAGTAAGATTTCTGTACCTTGTGTTCTTACTTTTGGTTTTGTGGATGGAGAGGTAGATCTTATAAGGCAATCCACAATTTTGGATGGGAAAATGAGTAACATGACAGTAGTTAGAGATGGATGAGAATGAACGGAAGTGGGGATGGCAAATGACAAAGTGAACATTGTGATGTTGCCTAAATAAGTTTAGAGTTAAGTAGGGCTGAGTCAATGGTTCTTCAATTCTTTTTCCTGAATAATTTCTGTTCCAGTTATTCTGGATTATGCTCGTTTTCACTGTGAGCTTTTTCTTGTTTTATATTTCAGGAAAAAATTTAGAAAAGGCTAGCCAAATTGGTGAACTAAGAAATCAGGTGAGCGTTTCATAGAATTGTGGACTCATTAGGGATTTACTAGCCCATTTGTGTTGAAAATGATGTATAAGAAAGAATTGTCTTTGGACTGTCCTCGTTTTTGAGTTTTGTGAAGTCAATTCTCTGTTTTTCACAATGGAGTGACTTTTTGAGTGCCCTTGTGCACATTCAGAATGTACCTTTATGTTTCTTCTTAAAATGAAAAAGTATGCTTTTTTCATGGAAAAAAGAATTGTGGATTCTTGGCATTAGAAATGAATAATAATCTTTCTTTATGTTGGTCTTGGCTCTGGGCTGTTCCACCTTTTGCTCCTCCTGGAAAGCTCCTGGCTTGATGTGATATCATCTTCCCTCAATCCGACACTAACATTGTGGGTGGTTTCAGTGTCATGCCTTGTGCGCCCTCTTTAGCTTGTGGTTCTTATCTATGTGATGTCTGTAATAATTGCATGCCTTTTTACTACAGAGGCACATCCCTATGTCAGGATTTTGTTCCACATGAATACTCTCCTTCTAACTGTGAGTGCGTGTTTTATCAATAATCCCACATGCATAACATTTGCGAAACAAAGGTGGTTTATAAGGCATTATGCACGTCAAAAACTTTGCCAATCCAGAAGCTGGCTGTGGGATGCAAGTTCCCATGTTTATGTGATGGTATGCTATCCCACTTTGCTACTAACATCACCAACAGTTTTAGTGTCATGTCTTGTGGGTCCTCTTTGGCTTGTGATTGTTATGTTTGTGAGCGCATAATAATTTCAAGTCATACTACTATAGTGGCATATCCCTATGTGGGGATTTCATCAGACTAATATTCTCCTTCCTTCCCTCCTTTGATCACACTTTCAGCATGAATTATCTCAATATTTTTCTTTCTGTATTTGAAATATTTTATTTTTTAAGTTTGAGGCTGCCACAGTTGATGCATCTCTGATGTCATTGTTTTCCTTGTGTCGTTCTGATCCAGCTACTTGTATTATTCAGAACACAATTTCCTCATCTCCAGAAATTGTAATTTGCTAACTATGCCCATTCTTTCTCCATATTCTACCTTCGTCCAACTTCAGTCTCTCTAACAAAATGATAAGAAACAGAGTTCCATTATATAGTTGTATTATAAGATCTTATTTTTCAACTGACAACAACAGTTGGCTTTTGTATTAACCTACAAGCTCATTTAGTACCTAAAACTGTTGTCAAGAAACAAACAAGCTGATGGACAAAACGTTATTAATTTGGCCCATATTTATCATGTATGGCTGTATTTCCATTTGAAACCTGAATATGTACTTATTTGTATGTATATGCTAAAATACAGTCAATGTATCTTGACCATATTTCAGCCATACTTCTGTTGTATTTCATCACTATTTGACCATATTCGGCTGTATTTCGGTTGTACATTGACCATATTTGTCCTTATTTTGGATTTGTTCATATATGGCTTTTGTATTGTACTTGTATGCATATCCATACACGTATATGGCAATGTTCCACCAAGTTACTGGGATGCAGGGACGTGGGAGCGGGAAAACACAAGAGTGGCATATACAGAAGTTTTCTTCAAATTTTAGGAAATGTCAAAGGGGACATCGGGGTCTTCAACACAGGGGACCCCGCCAAAATACTACAAAATTTATATTAGAATACATAAAATTTAAAGTTGGAGCATTAAGCCATTAAAGTCAATCTTTTTAAATCTAAAGGTTATTAAAAGCTTTTTTTTTTGTAAGTTCAGAAACTATTCTATTAAGAGAAAATAGTGATACAGATAAAAATACAGACCGGCATATCCTACTTGCAGATAAACAAAACCAGAAAAGAAGGACCAGTCTGCCCAAAAGGGAAAAGTAGACGGGAGCAATAAAAAATATCCTCCCTTTGAAAGGGAAAACAGATCCATACAGAGAATTGTTTAAGATTGTTACAAAAAAACTTCAAGCTGAGCTTGGGAAGCGTAGCCCTGGAAGACCACTGGCCCATGAGAGTTATCAAAACGAAGAGGAGCTGAAACATAAACATGGATTAAAATTTGGTGAAGGGTTCCTCGATTATGGGCGTCCCAAAACCGAAATCCAGCTACCCATCCTTGCCATTGGAGTCGTCTGCATCATTGTTGGAGCTGTCCGCGTTGCTGGAGGCAGTGCTGTTGCTTGATCCGTCCTTGGTGCTGGGGCTGGCACGTTTAACCGGCAGGGGCTCGGTCTTCTTGGGGAGAGCGACACTTTTGCCTGCTGAAATGGTGAAACCTCTCTGAGGTGGGGGGGGGGGGGGGGGG
>LPNX010191026.1:290542-312828 GCA_001517045.1 Pseudotsuga menziesii
GCGAAGCCAAGGGGGGTAGACCCTATTAAGTTACTAAGGCTAATTACTTTAGTATGATGGTATTAAATTGAATAAGTTGCGTAGGAGTTTGAAATTAACAATTGAGAACCACAGATAACAAGATGGAAAATAAACACAAGTAAGCACAATGCTGACACCCAATATATATATCGAAAGAAGTAAACAAATAACCAGTGCCTTAAAATGGAGTCGCAAAATGATTAAATGTGCTTGCATGTGCTTCGAGGGAATGTTTTGCAATTGTCTCTTGGTACGTTTTAAGCTTATATGAAAAATGAGTGGATTAAATTAGGCGAGGGGAGACTCCAGATATACCTGAGGGGTACTTGGAGTGTGTCCAAAAATAAAACCTTCACGGCTACCCGTAAGGTGTTTGTGGGCTGGATGGAGTCTCGGAGACTGTGTTCATAATACACCAGTTAGGGTGTAACAGAGATCGGCGTCTCGAGGTCACTTTCCAGTTGTTCCCACTCCTTTGGGTATTTTGCCACCGCTTACGGTTTGTTCGAGGCGTTGGATTTTCGCCTGATGGTGGTTAATTGGGGAAAGTGAAACCTAATTAATCTAGTCACTCACGTTGCTTTTGATGCAGCTTGACTAATCGAACGATTCGCAGCCAAAACACAGAGCATACACACCGTAGTCTTTGTATTTTTTAGTAAATTTTAATCGATGTGTTTTTATTAGAAAGAAAACCCTCCAGGAACCTCTTTCGGTCCAAGTGGACCTCAATCGGGGAATCAAGGAGGGGGTTGATTTTAATTGATTGCTTGCAAAAATTAATAGTGAATAATGAAGCAGCAAAAATAAAACAAACCACAGGTTCTCTAATTAAATCTACCACGATCCTCTTTCACCTTTCGGTTCAATCAGGATTCGTGGGGTAAGTATTAAAGTTATTTTGACTTTATAATATGAAAGATATGATGAAAGTAATCAAAGTACACTATTTTGCATAAATAAAACTAATCTAGAGCAAAAAATAGGAAAAATGCAAAAAAGGAAAAAAGGACGCGAATCCCCCCGGGGGGGATGGGGGATGGGCTTGAAAGAGCCTATTCGAAATTATTTTTTATTACCAGCGGTTATAATATCAGCAAATTGATATAATGCCTCTTGGTTCTTATACAGAACGAACCCAAGAGCTTACAAAGTGCAAAAATTAAAGATTTCGGAAAATGGGGAGACCCCTCAGGGGTTCCGGATGGCCCAAAAGTCACTTTTCGGACAGCACCTCCTCTTTTCTGTTAAACCTGCTAAAAACCAGCCATCTTATTAAACTTAAATATGCCCAAAAGCACTTTGAAAGTACCTTTGGGTCAACACACTTTTAACCGAAAATAGCTAAGTTAAAACTAGTTAAAAAAATGGTGAAAAAAATAACCAAGGAAAGCAAAGCCAATATGATGTGCACTGATTGTTGGATTTATCTTTTAAATTACGAAAGAGAAATCTAATGCATGCAAGCTACAAATTTTCTTTAAAATGCCACGCAAAAAAGACGATTTCCCTAAATCTAGATCTAGAATGCTTATGAAACCTTTTTTAAGAACAAGATCTAGATTATGAGCTTTAAGAAGATAGATCTATGTTAAATTTCACTCTAAGATGATAGATCTAAACAAATCAAAGCTATGAGCCAAGTGACCAAGTAGATTTTAGATTTTAAGAGGAGAAAGAAAAGAAGGCAAGCTTGTAGCCGTGAAGATCAACCAGAGAGCTCCCGGTGGAAGCAATTGGACTATGGAGCATGAAAAATTGAATATGATGAGGAACAAACTTGTTCAAGACCTTCTCCACGGAAACCTGTAACTAGCACACATAACACTTGCAAAGAGATTTGTGAGATCCATTGATATACATACAAAAAGACTAGAGCAACATGATAATAAACTTATTGAAAATGCTAGATCTTGATCTTTACATACATATGAACAATAGAATCTAGAATTAACTTAATTAAAGACTCTTTCCTTTCAATTGGGAGCAATCCTAACAAGGTTAGATTCACAAATCAAACAAGAATAAAAATGCACCAAATACAGGTTACCTCAAGCATGAGCAACAATATTCATCCAACTGAATGCCTTACACCATCTAGCCTCCAAAACTTTTCTTTATTCACAATGAAAAATATAGCAACATTACAATAGCAACAACTCTTCAATCCAACTCTAACTTGCTTGGAAAGGAGGAAACTGTGCTTTATTTATAGCAAAAACTGAAACCCTAGCCCAAAGGGGGCGAAATTCCCAAGGAGAGAGGGACTGCAGCTGCATGAGGAGTCAAGCTGAGCTTGATCTGAGTCTAACTGAGTCTGATCTGAGTCTGACTGAGTGTAACTGACAATTGGATTGTTTATCGGACTGACACATCAATCGGTTAACTGAAACATCAACCAAACCACATCCAGATGAGCCCACATGTTTGGAGGAGAGAGAGAGGGCGCAAATCCCAAGGATGCATGCTGTGGTGCACTCCCTCTTCATCCCAGATCAACTCCTTCAATCAAGGCATGGTCAACTCTAGTCAATCCAAAGCCGATGAGACTGATTTCAGTCAAATCGGAGCAAATCCCATTGATTTAGGAATTTGGATTTTCTCCATTATTTAATTAATTTATCAATTAAAATAATCAATATTTGATTTTTAGGGTTTTCTGACCTAAGTGATGGGAAAATCACTCAAAACTTAGGAAAAGTGCGTTTATGGGTTTACCGGGTGCTCTGAGTTAGAAAATGAGCACCCCCATGACTGAAACTGATTTTTGAGCCCACTTTTATTCCAAAACCAATTTTTCCATTTAGACTATCAAAAAATAGCCTAAGTTTTGGAAAAATTAAAACTTTAAAAAAACTTAAAATTAAAAAAAATTAAAACCTAGGGAGACTTAGACATGTTCATATGACGTGACCATAATGCCTAGCATGTTTATACATTGACACACAGACTCTAATAACCTCAATAGGCGTAAATGTCAATCCGACCACCCCAACTTTGGAGGAGTTTGGTGAAAAATTTAGAAATTATCAGTCGTTTATTCAACAACCAATAATAACGAAAGGAAAAAACACCCTGGGCTGATCGAATTGACAAGTAAGTCTAGGAGACCGAGTTTTTTATAGACACTACCATGCTAGAACATTTTATTACAACTCCCCTACGGGGTATAAACATGTGATATAGTACAACAAGAACTTCCCAGAAGCAATTCTGAAGGTCTTCTGAAGTCCGAACAAATCATTTTTGTCCGGTTCACTAGGCTCACTTGATAACATCGACTAAGTACAACTTAGGTGGTAACATTTGGCTCCAACTGCGGGACGTGTGCTCGATTTGGTCATAGGGCAAAGAGAGGATACGAGAACACCAGAATCTCTGGTTTATACACCCTATAAAAACATCTCAACTTGACAAGAAAACCTCAATAAAACAAGCTTTATATAAAATCCAAACGAACCACTAAGTTGATCTATTTAAACAAAAATTGTAACTAACTCAATTTTTTTTTGGTATAACTAAGTACATAACGAAAATGCAGAAAGTAAATGCTCTCTTTTAAGGAGATTATTTTCCTACTCTAAGCATGGTATAAAAAGGTTAGGTGCAATAAAAAATCCAGTGTAACCACCTAAGCATTTTATTAACATAATTTTTTTTTGCCTTGTCTTTGGTTACCAGCCAAAGTAAGGATACTTTATTCAGAAAATGCAAACCTGCGTGATGATTCGGAATGGGCAGGTTGGATGGGAAATCATAGGCATGAATAAAGTCATTAAAGTTCTTCCCAAACTGGTATGTGCTCGCGCAGGTTGCTTCTATCCATGACTGGATAGGACTGATATACCAATCAACAAGATGAGGGAGATTGACTACATCATCATACTGATCATCAGGGCTTATCAAGTGATAACTTGTTGCATAAGCCCCAAGTATCTCCAAATCATAAGGAACCTCTACATGTGAAGAAGATGGCTGAGACTAATATTTCATTGACTGCATCACATCTAACTTTTCACAACACTGCTTCTCAATGTGTGGTTCTGCATGATATGACTTTGAATGATCATGTGAAAATTCTGACTGCTCCTCTTTCGTACTAAGATTTTCCCACGTATCCAGATCCACGCTCCCCTCTATGGACATATCGTAGATTGGACCTCCACAATTTTTTGAATAGACACTCCCCTTGCTGGACATATCATGGATGGGATTCTTAATAAGATTTTCACAAGTTGGATTATCTATGAAATTCCAATAGTCATCACTCCCATCTATGTTGGATATGAGAGAGTCTTCCTTGCTGGTATCACATCCTAAGATATAACTACCCTCCTCCTCCTCGTAATAATCATCCTTCAAAGTTTTGGTTTCAAAGATATTACAAGAAGTTAAACTTTCCAAAACTTCATCCCTAAGTGATGAACATAGAGGAGTGTCATCACACACATCATAAATTTCTTCATAAGTGTCGATCTCTGTAATGCTTTCCTCGTGAGGGCTTTCTGGACAAATATTAGCATTGCAACAATCTTGAGAAAAATCTCAAATCTTCAATGTTTTCAGTTATGGTGACATGAGGAGAGTCTTCAACAATGTGTTCAATCATGGGTTCCTCGTGAAGCTCTTTAATAGGATCATCCCGAGTGTGCTCATCTATAATGAAAGTCATGGGCTCCTTTAGCTCCTTTAGGTAGGTGAGGGCCCTTTCTACAACAGTTACCATATCTCCCTCACCATTATGCCACCTCTTAAAAAACATAGCACATAAGTCTTTAGGGGAGGTAATGCATTTATAAGGAAGACCACAAAACCATATCCATGCCTTCTTTTTCAAAGAATGAGCAAAAATTCGCCTCATATTATCCCTATGAAGTATGTTGAGTTTATTCACAAATGAAAGAAAGGATATGATGTGAATGATAGTTGAATCACCATTTCCACAAAAAATTGGAGCTTGAGAATATCTTTCATCTTGGAGATATGGTTCATAGTTAGGAAAACCCGAGATGCCCGAGAAATTGATGGGAGGATATGCAATGGAAATTAGAGCACCATAATCTTCATCATTCATAATGGCTTATCAGTGGCATATATCAACCATGTATTTTGTACTGAACCGGAGCTGTCAAATAATGAGCATTTAAGGTTTTACTATGTCGTATGGGCTCATCTACACACAACAAAACTCAACAAAATTAGGAGAAAGTAGGGTTTTATCCCTTCAATGGAGTCACCATGTGAAAAAGAAAAATAAGCATTTATAAATCTTTCACAAAAATTATTTTTTGCTCTTATTTGTAAAAATAAAAACTCAAAAAAGTTAGTGGAGTCGCCAGATGAAAATTTAAGATCTACTCTAAGCATCCATCAATCAAAACAAAAACAAAAGGGAAGAAAACAAAAGTCGTATTCCGGGAATAAAAATATTTATCCCCGACAACGGCGCCAAAAAGTGTTGCCGCCTTTCACACACCTGGGGGGGACGTGGCAGAAATTTTCAAGCCACTCGATGTGTGCTTGGGGGCAAGTCTCGAGTCAAGGCTGTCACCTTGTTCTTGTTTCCTTCGTTTAGGCTCGACTCCTAACGAAGCCAAGGGGGGTAGACCCTATTAAATTACTAAGGCTAATTACTTTAGTATGATGGTATTAAATTGAATAAGTTGCTTAGGAGTTTGAAATTAACAATTGAGAACCACAGATAACAAGATGAAAAATAAACACAAGTAAGCACAATGCTGACACACTATATATATCGAAATAAGTAAACAAATAACCAATGCCTTAAAATGGAGTCGCAAAATGATTAAATGTGCTTGCATGTGCTTGGAGTGAATGTTTTGCAATTGTCTCTTGGTACGTTTTAAGTTAATATGAAAAATGAGTGGATTAAATTAGGCAAGGCGGGACTCCAGATATACCCGAGGGGTACTTGGAATATGTCCAAAAATAAAATCTTCACGGCTACCCGCAAGGTGTTTGTGGGCTGGATGGAGTCTCAGAGACTATGTTCATAATACACCCGTTAGGGTGTAACAGAGATTGGCGCCTCGAGATCACTTTCCAGTTGTTCCCCACTCCTTTGGGTATTTTGCCACCGCTTATGGTTTGTTCGAGGCGTTGGATTTTTGCCTGATGGTGGTTAATTGGGGAAAGTGAAACCTAATTAATCTAGTCACTCACGTTGCTTTTGATGCAGCTTGACTGATCGGATGAACCGCAGCCAAAACGCAGAGCATACACATTGGAGTCTTTGTAATTTTTAGTAAATTTTAATCGATATGTTTTTATTAGAAAGAAAACCCTCTAGGAACCTCTTTCGGTCCAAGTGGACCTCAATCGGGGAATCAAGGAGGGGGTTGATTTTAATTGATTGCTTGCAAAAATTAATACTGAATAATGAAGCAACAAAAATAAAACAAACCACAAGTTCTCTAATTAAATCTACCACGATCCTCTTTCAACTTTTGGTTCAATTGGGATTCATGGGGTAAGTATTAAAGTTACTTTGACTTTATAATATGGAAGATATGATGAAAGTAATCAAAGTACACTATTTTGCATAAATAAAACTAATCTAGAGCAAAAAATAGGAAAAATGCAAAAAAAGAAAAAATGATGCAAATCCCCCGAGGAGGGATGGGGAATGGGCTCGAAAGAGCCTATTCGAAATTATTTTTTATTACCAGCAGTTATAATATCAACAAATTGATATAATGCCTCTTGGTTCTTATATAGAACGAACCCAAGAGCTTACAAAGTGCAAAAATTAAAGATTTCGAAAAATGGGGAGACCCCTTGGGGGTTCCGGATGGCCCAAAAGTCACTTTTCGGACAACACCTCCTCCTCTTTTTTGTTATACCTGCTAAAAACTAACAAGCTTATTAAACTTAAATATGCTCAAAAGCACTTTGAAAGTACCTTTGGGTCAACACACTTTTAACCGAAAACAACTAAGTTAAAACTAGTTAAAAAAAGGTGAAAAAAGGAACCAAGGAAAGCAAGCTTTCCTTGGGATCTTGGCTTGCCTTTTGGGCGGCCAATATGATGTGCATTGATTGCTGGATTTATCTTTTAAATTACGAAAGAGAAATCTAATGCATGCAAGCTACAAATTTTCTTTAAATTGCCACGCAAAAAAGACGATTTCCCTAAAGCTAGATCTACAATGCTTATGAAACCTTTTTTAAGAACAAGATCTAGATTATGAGCTTTAAGAAGATAGATCTATGTTAAATTTCACTCTAAGATGATAAATCTAAACAAATCAAAGCTATGAACCAAGTAACCAAGTAGATTTTAAATTTTAAGAGGAGAAAGTGAAGAAGGCAAGCTTGTAGCCGTGAAGATCAACCGGAGAGCTCCCGGTGGAAGCAATTGGATTATGTAGCATGAAAAAGTGAAGATGATGAGGAACAAAATTGTTCAAGACCTTCTCCACGGAAACCTGTAACTAGCACACATAACACTTGCAAAGAGATTTGTGAGATCCAATGATATACATACAAAAAGACTAGAGCAACATGATAATAAACTTATTGAAAATGCTAGATCTTGATCTTTACATACATATGAACAATATAATCTAGAAATAAACTTATTTAAAGACTCTTTCCTTTCGATTGGGAGCAATCCTGACAAGGTTAGATTCACAAATCAAACAAGAATAAAAATGCACCAAATACAGGTTACCTCAAGCATGAGCAACAATATTCATCCAACTGAATGCCTTACACCATCTAGCCTCCACAGCTTTTTGTTATTCACAATGAAAAATATAGCAACATTACAATAGCAACAGCTCTTCAATCCAACTCTAACTCGCTTGGAAAGGAGGAAACTGTGCTTTATTTATAGCAAAAACTGAAACCCTAGCCCAAAGGGGGCGTAATTCCCAAGGAGAGAGGGAGTGCAGCTATATGAGGAGTCAAGCTGAGCTTGATCTGAGTCTAACTGAGTCTGATCTGAGTCTGACTGAGTGTAACTGACAATCGGAGTGCTGATCGGACTGACACATCAACCGGTTAACTGAAACATCAACCAATCCACATCCAGATGAGCCTACACATGTGGAGGAGAGAGAGAGGGCGCAAATTCCAAGGATGCATGCTGTGGTGCACTCCCTCTTCAGCCCAGATCAACTCCTTCAATCAAGGCATGGTCAACTCTAGTCAATCCAAAGCCGATGAGACTGATTTCAATCAAATCGAAGCAAATCCCACTGATTTAGGAATTTGGATTTTCTCCATTATTTAATTAATTTATCAATTAAAATAATCAATATCTCATTTTTAGGGTTTTCTGACCTGAGTGATGGGAAAATCACTCAAAACTTAGGAAAAGTGGGTTTATGGGTTTATCGGGTGCTTTGAGTTAGAAAATGAGCACCGCCATGACTGAAACTGATATCTGAGCCCACTTTTATTACAAAACCAATTTTTCCATTTAGACTATCAAAAAGTAGCCTAAGTTTTGGAAAAATTAAAACTTTTAAAAAACTTAAAAAATTAAAAAAAATTAGACATGTTCATATGACTCGACCATAATGCCTAGCATGTTTATACATTGACACACAGACTTTCTTAACCTCAATAGGCCTAAATGTCATTCCGACCACCCCAACTTTGGAGGAGTTTGGTGAAAAATTCAGAAATTATCAATCGTTTATTCAACAACCAAAAAATAACCAAGGGAAAAAACACCCTGGGCTGATCGAATTGACAAGTAAGTCTAGGAGACTAAGTCTTTTACAGACACTACCATGCTAGAACAGTTTATTACAACTCCCCTACGGGGTATGAACATGTGATATAGTACAACAAGCACTTCCCAGAAGCAATTCTGAAGGTCTTCTGAAGTCCGAACAAATCATCTTTGTCCGGATCACCAGGCTCACTTGATAACATTGACTAAGTACAACTTAGGTAGTAACAGAACGGAAGGACCAGGGACACCAGAACCAACAGGGTTGGCCTCTGGAGCGGGAGCAGCATCGTGGAGGTTGGCAGAGCGAACGATAAGGCGGGTTAACAGGTTCTTGATCACCCAATAATTCCTGCGTTGGTCAGTGGTGCAATTGGCGGCGAAGAGAGAGTTGGTGAGCTCATCTTCCCAATCATCCATCATCGCGCACAGGGGAGCCGACACTTCAATATCAAAACCATCGGGGCTGGCTTGAGCATTGAATGGCATGGCTCTTGAATTGTTAGCGCCACCACGACCACGTCCTCGCCTGGGAGTACCACGTTGTCGGGGCGACATGATATGAACAGAGTGCCAGGAAGCCGAGGGTGGTGAAGTTGCAGGAGAAGGAGCAGAGTTAAGCAGTGGTGGAGGCGTCAGGAGGGAGCTTGTAGGAGGTTGACAGAGAGGAGCAGAGGGAAACAATGGAGGAGGAGGGTGACATTTGGTGATCTTAACCCCCCAGCGCAAAACCATATGCCAATTATGGTTGACCATTAATACATTGATCTCATCGTACCATTCCTTAATTGTTGAGAGGACACGTCCGAAGGGGAATTTTAGAAGTGCCGCCAGCTTTAGAGGGAGGAGGAGGCGTGTACATGTGTTGCCTCAGCGTGACGTTGGAGTGGTGTCCCATCGTGACAACAGGTGGGTGCTTGTTGTACGCCTTGGAGAGCCCTGTTAGCGAAGCCATGTGGACAGGGATGCCCTGAGGCTTGTAGAGGCCCGTCATCCTTGCCTTGTGTACCCGGGAGCCCTTTATCACCCGCATCCAGGGAAGGTTAATAAAAGCTTACAACATACATCAAGTGAAATAAAATGAAATACAACCACTCAAGATATAATTGATAAAACAAAATTGGAAATACAACTATATTGAACAACAAAATGAAATCGAGGCTAGAGAGAAGAGAAATAGTGGACAGTTTGGCCCTTTATCATTTAATTTTTATTAATTTCTTTATTTTGGTAAAAAACAGTCAAAGTAAACGTCGGGACGCCATTTTTAGGAGGGAAACGTTTTCCTTTTCTAAGAAACGTCCCCTTCTATACTTCCTTGAGTTTCCTTCTGTAACACCCTGGTTTTGACTCCGTTTGCATGAGGTATATGATGTAATTAATCGTGGTGAGGAGCTAAAGGCAAAATCCCCACCATCGATTTGGTTGTGTATGTTTCGGCAATAAGGAAAGTTGCCGATGGTATATCGTGCTATCCGGCACATTATAGTTTGGCATCATGTAAATACGCACATCAATTAAAATAAACCTACAGCCAGCTACGACGGTGCAACGTTACAATGAAAAGGGCATGATTCCAAAGGATAAGGGGGGGGATGTCAAACCTTGGACTATGGGGGGGGGGGAATCCATGTGTCACCACCCTGTTTGATTTGCCCATCTTTCCTTGTCTTATCCAACTATCGTTTTAATGTTTTGTTGAGTAGTTGAGGCAGTTATGGCTGGGAGTGGAGTGTGGCAGGACTGTCAGTCCTTGCCCACACGCACACTCCACCAGTAGGTTGACCTCACGTTGGCAAGAAAACCACACACACTACTACGCCATTCTCTCCATTGCCTATTCACTCTCACGCAGGGACGCGCAGGCAGTTGGCCTGGTCTTCACCTTCACGATTGTGGTCTGGGGAATTCCATCCTCACACCGAGAGACGTTCTGTTTCCTCACACACAGTTTTCCCATCATTTTCCTCACGCATCGGTCGGGGTTCTCTTTTGGTTTTGTGCATGCAGTGAGCTGGAAGAGCGGCCTCAAGGGCACGATTTTCTGCTGTGTATGTGAAATAGCCGTGGTTTTCATCCACGATTCGGGCTTGCTGTTGGTTTAACCCATGATTTGGGTTGCTGTTGTTCTTCCCATGATTTTTGGGTGTTGTTGAGAGTCCGATTTCTTCTTCCATTTTTGGACTGTGTCTTTTCCCCTTGCGCACAGGTTGAGAGTTTGGTTCTTCCCATTTCTGTCTATGTAACTTTCTTCAGCGTTTGCGTTGAGGAGCTGTGTGCTGTGGGCTTTTAGATGTTGGAACGGTCGTTGACTTCCACATCCGTTGGTTGAGTCCTCCCATGTCTATGCTGGGATTTCTGCTTCTGCCCCAACTGTGGACTGTGTAAGGTTCTCGTCGTTTCCCTCATCAGATTGGGGCTGCGTTTATGTCCTTCTTTTGCCCAAGATTGAGAATCAGAATTCTCCCCTGTCTTGAGAATGTGTAATGTTTCCATCGTTTCATTGTGAGTTTGTGGCTGTTGATGTACCCTGGTTTTGGGTTGTTGTTGAGTTGTTTTGGCCACGCTAGGGCCAAGAACAACCCTGAGTTGTCTTGTGGACTGCATTGTGTTTCACCTTTTGTTTGGGATTGCCACCCGGTTGTCTTTGCCTTCTTCACAGAGCTGTGAATGGATTGTTTTGCTGCGGTATGCAGTGGTTGGTATTCAGACTGTTGAGAGTGGGATTAGAGGCTGGGTATGCTTGAGAAGACTGGTGTTGAAGCCACCAGCTTAGCATTTAGCCTTTCCTAGCTCCTTGACGACCTGGTAAAACCCTACTGTGTGGGTTTGGCTGACTGGCAAACCTTGGCTATGTGTAAGCCTGCATTGACCCTTATTCCTTGAGGAATCATGCCCAGCTCGGGGGTGGCAGTGTTGCTGAGAGATTGATGAGCACGCTGGCCTATGGTTGGGTGGAACGTTGCAGCGACGTAGCTGGTTGCGGGGCGAGTTCTTCGTCAAAAGATAAGTACTCCTGACTATTTCATCTCTGCAATTATATCTACTGTTTCGTGAATTATGATGAACTTGTTGAATGATGGAATGCATATGGTTGCTTCCGCTAAATGTTGAGGAATTATGCATCTTTGTATGATGGATTATGCATCTTGGTATGTGTGTTATGTTTAAGCTTTTTATTTCAGCGTTGATGTTTGTTCATCTTCATGAGGCTGTTTGCCTGTTTGTTTGGTGTTAGTAGCGTCCTCTTCGCCGGTTGGAGGGTCGGGGACGTTACGCCTTCAAACGAGGACTTGGGGGGATATTTCCAATGGAGATTCCAAGTTTCCGGGATGTGCAGGGCCGTGGAAGCGTGTTTCCTACCTGTGGGGATGTGTTCCTGTGTAACATTGGTATATGGTAACGAATGTATGGTTTAGTGTTCCTCAGGCTATGCAAGGTACTCTAGTGTTAACATTATCATAAGATATCCATTAAACATATGTCTGTGATGAGTCTTTCTTGTAGGAAATCTTCACCTTCTAAATCGAGGAATTGTTAACCACCCTCTTCTATAATTGATTGGCCATGTCAACATTGATGTGATTCAATAGCAATGTTAACAACTTTTCCTTAAATAGTCCCTTCGATTTTTAACAATGCCAGACAAGGATTTTTAATACCTTCATAATTCAATCTTCCTTCCTTATAATTAAAATCCATTTTTTTTAATAAATTAATTACTTTTAGTACTTTAATACCCTTTTATACATATACATTTTTGAAATTTGGATTAATACTTTGATATTCTTCTTTACCTTCAATCTTCAATCTTTGAATTCCAAACTGCACTTTTCTTTTTACATTTTGTAATCAATGAAAAATACACTAAGAACACTTATTATCTCACTTCCTAAAATTGTCATATGCCGTGTCTAAGTGCTTTTATTTATCCCATAACGCACTTCGCTTTTATGCCTCAACGACTCCTTAAACCTTTTACCCTCAAATCACCTTAATTTCACTTTCATATACGTATATTATATATCTATATCTATATATATATAAAGTAATGAACTTTCCATGGTAAATCTTTTTAAATTAGCGTCACCTTCCTCTTTTTAAATTAGCATTTAGCATCACCACGATCTGTGTCGCCTATTTTAACCACTTCTTTGAAAACGATGATTGGTATTGTTTCTTTTAATCCTCTACTCGATAGCAGCATGCAATTAATGAGCCACGATGGTTAGTAGCTCACCGTCGTGATCTTATCATGTAGGCGAATGGGTAATGTGGAGTCACCGTTCATGTAATTTTTAGAACCCGTCATGTCTATATTCTCTTTTGCAGAACATCAGTCAATTTGTCTTGATCCAAAGCGATTCTGTTGGTATCAGATTCTGCCCCCATCAAAATTTAAAGATTCCAGCAGCGTGCAGGTAAAGAATGACCTTGATTCTTGCTGCCAGAAGCTTATAACCCAACATCTTTTCACCAAACTACTGAGTTCTTGTCTCAATTTGGTAAGCTTTTCTTCATCTCAATCTTCAAGCTTGTGCAGTCCTGTGATCATCCTTAAATTCCTGACCTTTGTTAACCTTGAGTTAATTAACCAAAGTCTCAATTCTTTGCGTCAACTTTGTTGAAATTTCTTATAGTCTTAAATTGCTGATTGGGTCAAAGACCATGTTCTTCTATCAGGAGCTATGTTAGGTAACCAATTCATTTCTTCTCCTAAATAATAGTTTGTATTTAAAAATTGAAATTATTATATTGAAAGCAAATTATTATTTAATGGATTTTGATTTAAAAAATAATTAAAAAATATTATTTAACTATGACGTTTTACCCCTTTAAGCTTTCATTTCACGTGCCCATTGAAAGGAATATTATGTAAAAAGAAGGGTCTATTGTGTCCTTTTCAATTCGTTTCCCATCTCAAAATTATAGTCTAAACCTACCATCGTAACAACCATAGTATAGCATAATTCTGCCGTATAGGATTTTCCTGTACTGAAATTCGGAGGGAATTCGAAAATCCCTGAATCTTCGGCATAATACGGATATGGTAAATTTGTCTACATTTTTTTCGCATATTTCAAGATAAGAATTATTAAAATTTTATTGTTTAATTTTTAATTTTTTCCCATTATGTAACTGCATAGCTGGTTTAGTGTTAGTTTTACAGTTTAAAAGTTTAAAGCTTTAAAAAATATAATATATATTTTGTTTTATATTTTAGTTCTAAATATCAAATATTTGATTAGTTTTTATATTAGGTTTATTTTATAATATAAAGTTTAGTGACTAGTTATAATATTAGATATTAGATTTTAGTTATTATAATATTTTTTGGAATATATTATTAGAAATTGGTTTTCTTGTTTTATAATTTAATTTTAGTATTTAAATTATTTCATAAATTTATAAATACATTATTAGATTTAAATGTTTTAAGATTTATATTTCAAGTTGTTTTTAATGAAAAATAAATGTTACATGTAAGCAAGGTAGGAATTTGGAAAAATTCTCGTGTTTCTTGAAGACTATATAGAGGTTTTAATGTTTTCTTTGTTTATTTTTTGATGGGAAGCATAAAATATAGTCTCTATTTGACAAGCAAAATGGCCCATGCCAAGGCATTTTCCTTTTCAAATTTCAATACTGCATGCAAATATTGAATGGTTTATGTATATTTTAAAATTTTCTAAAATTTGAAAGATAAGTTTTTTAAATCTATAAGCAACCTACTCCCGTATTTTTCCGTATTAGATTTTTTCGTTACGTATTTTTTTCCGCATCGAATTGTATTCGAATCCGTATTCGTAATCGAATTATGCTACTATGTTAACAACCATCGAAGAGCTAAGTGCTCGGAAAGTGAAAGCCTAAATCCCAATGCCAATACCAAGCCTTTGCGCAACTCGTTGAAGAGATTTGAAGGCACTTATGAATATAAGGGCTTTATTATTACTTTACTTTTTTAATGTGGGATATGCCCATTACCATAATACGAAGTCTGCTCATTTCCAATATCCAGACACTTTCTAAGTCAAGTATTTAATGCCCACGACAACCTCAAAAGACGAGTAGCCATGTGTTAAGGGGACACATACATACATGTAATTATCATCAGACTTTCAAAAATGAGCGATGTGTTAAGGGGACACATACATACATGTAATTATCATCAGACTTTCAAAAATGAGCGCTGAGGCAGAGTCCAGAAGGAGCCAAAAGCTTTGAACAACGTGGCAATGCACTATGAAGACAACCAGGTATATGATCAAGCCAAACGCCCAATTGTCAAGAATATTTGAAGCAAGAGGCATTATGAGTCTTAGCACCATGGAGAAAGCACCCAGGTGTGACTAGCTCGTCAAAGTGCAAGTACAGCTGTCTAAAATCATTGGGTGTTCACCAGTGTTTCTTAAAATTGCTAGCAAAAGGGATTTGCGTTCAGTATTAAACACCGTGTTTTGAGCTCGAGTCACAAAGAAAACATTTGAACCAAGCGCTAAGGAGAGCGCTTAGTGCTAAGTGTTCGAACCTCAATTCCAAATGTCCAGAGTTCTTATAGGTACTAAATGAAACTGTTAAACAGGGGTGTGTTAACTAGAAAAATTCTAAATCTACAAATATCAGAAGATGGCCCAAGTACGAGGCATTGACAACTCTCACACCAAAATACCATTTCGACTGGATACTGGTGAACATATTATAATGCTTCTATCATTTCATGATTAACTGGCATGTTACACAGAGATTATGCATGCTCTTAAGTTTCAACAACACATTATTGGGTCATTATGTGAACCTTATTTTGATATATTCCTTTTGGGTCTCAGAAGGATAAATTCAGGTTATTTGATTCTCGAGCATTGTATTCTGTATTTAAAATAGGTTATACCATGCTCGAGCCTTTTGATAACCACCAAAATAAGTGATCAAAATTATGATAAAGCAGGATACTTGTAAGCAGAGTATTTGGTGACTGGAAATCAAATCCCGGATCTAGAGCATCAATGGTTCAAGTCAATGATTTATTGATACTAAAGCCTGAACCCGAGCTCAAACATCAAAGAATGCGCCTAGGTGTCAACATAGATCAATTCAGATTTGAGAACCCAGCTGGCAGAATTCAAGCAAGCAATTCCAGATTTCAAGCAACGATCAGAAAATTTTGTCTAGATTTTATGACCACAGTGAAGTATATTTCCCAAATTTGATGGCAGGCCAGGTATTAATTCCAGATTGTTAGGCAATCTGCCAATCAGTAAGCATACAGGGTATTATGTGGCAGTCAAAGGACTTCATCGAAGGGAAAAGCATCGATCCAACAACTCCATATCTCTTGCAACCCATGTTGCAGGAAATGTGCCCCCCCACGTCCCCAGCCCGTTTCTGTACGGAAACGTGGAAACCCGTACCGTACGGCAAGGAAACCTGTTTCCGAGAGTGAAGGGGCGTTTCCCATTACAAAAACGCGTTTCCTTCGGAAGGAACCCCGTTTCCAAATCGTTTTTGCCCAAAAAGTGGTGTTTTCTCTATCAGTCCGCTAAAACACGTTTTTTTTTAAAATTGGGTTTTTCCTTCACCGACTAGGGGTTTAGAGGCTTCTGGAAAGTTCTTCAAGGCTTGGGTTTGTTATAAAATAGCACCCAATGCCCATTTTTCCCACACGGCTCTACATTTCTCTCATGGATTTCTTCATTGGTTCACGGATTTCTTCTTTGGCTCACGGTGGCTTCTTGTTCTATTTTTGAGGAGTATGAAGATGGGCCCGAGCATGATGACTATTAGTCTTTGGGCTTCAGCTCATGTTTTCTTTATATTTTCATTGTTCATGTTGATGTAGTATTGTACTTATAGCCTCATATATAAAGGCTGATTTTGGAATCTGGATATATATGTATTAGCAGCTTAGCCTCGTTCATATATAAAGGCTGATTTTGGAATCTGGATATATATGTATTAGCAGCTTAGCCTCGTTTTGAAGGCTGTTTTTTTTGGCTATTTCCACTTGCATTATGGAATCGTTTATGGGTAAAATCATTGTGTTTTTTTTTGAATATTACTACTTAATACTTGCATTATGGAATCACTTATAAAATTATTGCATTATGGAATCACTTATAAAATTATGAGTAAAAAAATTATGAGTAAAAATGTTAAATGTGATGTTGAATTTAATATGTAAATAATTATAATATTATATATATATATATATATATCGCCTTTCCCCGTATCCTAAATTTTGGGGGTCACGTTTCCAATGCGTCCCCGTTTTGGAAACTCGTCTCCGTTTCCCCGTTTCGTGCAACTTAGCTTGCAACTTATTCCAAATTGTTTTTATTTTTAGATATTTTCTCCAGATTGTTAGTAACTGCTTTTATGTTGTATTTCTATAAATTCTATCGATTTGCAATGTAAAGGAGGGTGAGTCTAGAGACTTCGGAGATCGCTAGGAAGTGGAAGCTTGTCTGGATTTATTTGAAGTCCGAGGGTATGTTGTGTATTATTCATCTCCGCCATTGAAGATTTATGAAAGTTGTATTATCAGATTGTCTCTTCCGTCTTTCCATTTTACACTTTCTTATTTGAACAAACAAATTGCAGCCTTTGAGGATCAATCATCGTCTTTGGCTAATAGATTCTTGAACATCAGAGGATCTGCTGTGATAAGTCTGTTAATCACTGTTTCGTTCAAATATATTGCATTCATTTGCAGAGAGGATCTCTATTTGGTGGATGTTCTTCTTTTTTGTCATCTTCTATATTCTTCCATCTATCATTATACAAGCTTGTTTTCTGCTATCCAGCTTGATTGCCTTTGATTTGCAGGTTGTTTATAACTCCATGACCAATGGTGAGAAACACCGATCTATAGTTAGTTGATTGCTCTCTTCTTTCTCATTCTTGTTGATCCACCTTCTAAAATGCAAATCAAGTCAGATTAAACCAAGATGTGTTAGCCATGCCCTCTTTGCAGTCAGGGTGCATCTTTTAACACAAACGGATTCCAATTGTTACCAACTGTTAATTATCGATAACAACCAATTTCTACGAGGGACTTCTGAAGTGGCAATAATTAGACTGACTTAAGTCTTGATACAGGAACTATTGCAGTCAATAATCTCTGTTTATATTCTACATTCCTATTCTTGCATCAATTCTTCAGTGATTCCTTCTATGACAGTTATTGATTCTTTCTGAAATAACTGTGGTGGTTATGGGCCATGATATTATTTCTTCCTTATCTACGACAATCTTATGCCCAATTCTATGGGCCTCTAGGTGACTGCAAATGTCTCTTTTGTAGACAACAATCACACCATGACAGTGATGGCCCTTCTTCCTAGATTGTTTTGTGGCAGTGGACTGTCTTCTCCTGATTTTAGTATTTTACCCCTGAGAAAACTGACACACGATTTAGATGCCCTCACCTTAACTTACAGGGATGATGTGATTTCTGTTTATTTCCTCCAGTGAGCGACCGACAACAGAATTCTTTCCCTGGTTTACACAAATCTCATTCCCTGTGAGTGCAACGATCAATCTTCAAATTGTTGTGAACTTTCCCTGATATATATATATATATATTTTTTCCAAGGAAAATAATCTTTTATTCATATTGAATAACATTGACTGTCCTTGAAGGAGGACTTACATCATTGCTCCTTGAGCTTCCATTCCTTCAATTGCCTTCAAAACTTCTGTTATCACATATACATTTTCAGCCAGGCTTCTATTGATCCAGCATGCAGATTTGTCTCTTTTTCTATTTCGGGCTACTTTTACATGGGGTATCAGCATGGATCTTTACAGCTTCATTTCACTTCAGAGCCTTGTTCTTGATATTTTCCTTGCTGAGACTGAGATTCAGGAGTCCATTGAGATGATTTTGGTGATGATCTAGTTCATTATAGCATGGCAGCAGATTAGTTGGAGACAGGTGTACATGGTGAGATCAGGTATATTTCCTTGGTTTAGTTTTGCTCTGTGATGTATCTTAAAAACCTATGCTTAACATGTTAGGATGATTATGGTGACCTGTGCTTATATGTTATGTATTTCTCTAACCTGTGTTATGATTTATCAAAGAATTCAATGTGAAGACTGTTTTCCATGCCATGCTCAAACAAAGAGTAAACCTTAGTGCTAGGTTGGTTCCATGTCATCTGTGCCCGTCCATTCAGTTCATTCATCTTTGTTTTTATCCCATGACTCAGATTGATGGAAACTTGTGAGATTGAAGATCCTTTCCCCATTTTGACCCCTATGTATGATAGACTCCATGTTGCTACATGTCTCTGGCTATGAAGTATGTGTCTTGGCCAGTGTAGCTGGGTTCACAGGGTTGTTCTCCTCAAGTCCTCAAAACAAGGGCTCCACCGTAACAGTGTTGCTAAACACTAAAGCATTGGAACGCATAAAAGCTCTATCTAAAGGATGCAAAAGTATAAAATATTGAAAAAAGGTAGCCAGTGGCCAAGAGGTTGAGCACTCATTCCTTGTATAATGTAAGGCTCAATTTTCCCTCCATAGGGGCACCAGGGAGAGGCAAACCCGTTGGGGCTGTGGACTGCTCGCTGGCAGCGGGTCTAGGCCTTAGTCATTTACTGGAAGCCCAGAAGGCTTTCCAGGCCACCTGCTCTTGTAGGGTGGCTACCATCTTATGTAAAGTGTGAAAATATTGAAAGGTTAATGGTCAAAGGATGAGCACTCACTCTTTGTATAGTGTTCGACTCAGTGGTCCCCATAGGGCCACAGGGTGAGACTAGTTTAGAAAGGCTGGGTCTTTGTCAGTACTGGAGCCAAGAAAGATTCCAAGGCACCTGCCTTTGAAGGTTGACCCATTTTGCAAAAAAGTTACAAAGGAAATCTTGCCAAAGTCTGAGGGAAGCATACCCAAGTACTTTATCCATCTGTGAGACACCTCCATCCCCTATTGCCTGTCATACATATGTCACCTTGGTAGAGTATATTGGTTATCATTCGGATAGATCACTGAGTCAAAGTCAGTCAAGAGTCATTTCCCCTTGCCTTAACCTTGGTTTTCCACCCTCACCCATCTATAGCACATCTTTTACACTTTGTAAGTATGGCATGTACAATCAGATTTCTAGAGGGCTCTAAGATTTTTCAGAAGCAAAGGTATATTTTATTATTATTGTTGTTGTTGGTCACCATGATTATGAATATCCGACTCAAGTTTGGTTTTGATATACATCATTGGAGCATTTCTTACCTTGGAATGCGGCAGGATCATATTGGTACACTATCTCACTTTGATTTTGGGTACTTTGACCTGGTCAACCTAGTTGACCAAGTCAATCACGGTTCCCAAGGCAGTGACTAAAAAATACAACATGGTCTATATTTGTTCCAGACATGCCCATGACCAATATTGTATTCTCAGTTTTGAGAGTTTGGCCCCGGTTCTCCAGAAAAGTGATTATTATCACTTAATTATCAGCGAGATGATCATTTTTTATTCCAGATGGTAGTATGATTAGTTCTCCTAGAGCAGAGAAGTGTTCCAGCTGGTATGAGTAGTCACTTATACCATTCTTATATGTCTCCAGATCATCCAGAGCAATCAGTTTTCCCCAGTTTGCACCCTGGACGGAGTTATGATGGATTTATTAGTTTCCAGAGATTGTACCAGCAAAAAATGAACTAGAAAATCACTGAAAAATCGATTTGGCCTCCTGGGTCAAGGAAATGGCTTGGAATTTTGGCAGATGATGTTTCTCAGCATCCTGAACAGTCCTCCAGCAGTTTTCAGTCAGCAGATGTTTGGATTATTTTACTATGGCTCAGCCAATGAGGAAAGCCCCCCAAGGGGCGCCCCCTCTAATTGGCGATTGATGTATTTCATTGTTATATCTTATGTTATGAAGTTGTAAAGGGGCACAGGGTGAATTAAGCCCCTAGAGACCTCCTCCTATGTTGTATCATGTTATATCTTATGTTATGTTGTGACATTTCACTCTAGGGAGGTGTCCTTGAGTAAAGGGCGCCCCTCTTTGACTTAGTCACTTGATCCATGTATTGATTGATGTATTGATAATCTCCATCGTTGATGATGTTTTAATCTCAACCGTTGGATGATAAAGTGAGTTAGGGTTTATGTATCTCTCAAACTATTTAAGAGAGGTGACCCCCCTATTGTAATTCATGAACTTTGGAACCCGAATTGAAATAAAGAGATTTTGTCTGGGACTACACTCTTGTCTACTTGCTTGATGAATGAATGAGTTGATGACTGGCACTGCGTTTCTTCTGCACTAAGATATATCCGGCATAGTTTTTGTATCTTTCTTTCTACCTGTTTAACTTGCAGGTTGAAGGAGGTGATTCTGAGAGAGGCGCATTGGTGGGGGGACTTGCCCTGTTGCTTGATCTCGACAATTGGCTATCAGGGAGTTGAACTTATTTATGATTTCTTCTTCTTGTACTTCTTTCGGCTTGCATTTCTCGTTTATTTTCCATTCTGATTGATTTTCCTTGGTCTGGCAGGCAAACATGTGCACTAGGGACACTGGTAGAAGCAACACTTCATCAAAAGCTTGTCCGGAAATCTTATTTGATCTCAAGAAAGGGATTCTTCATCATCCAGGAGGTCATTAACAATGATTCAGGTATGTTTCTTGTTGAAAAACTGAGTTTTACTGCTTGCTGGTTTAAATGAACAATTTGTGTTTTTCACTTCAGCCGGTTTTGCATAGGCTTGAAGCTACTTAAAAATTTTGCCGAACAATTTTAAACACACAAAAACTCAAATACTAACAGGCTGAAACAAATAACATTCACACCATAAATTTAACTCAGAGATTTTTGGCTAATTAGCCCTGGAAAAACCCCCACGGGGAAAACCAGTCAGAGAGATGAGAGATTTTTATTATTTTCTTCAGCAAAGTACAGGACAGAAAATGGTGAAAAAATACAACTTATCTCCACCGGCAAACTTTATCTCAAAGTCTGGAAATTAGTGCTCAGCAAACCAGCTGTACACCCTTCTTCTTTTTTGTGCCAAACTAAATGCAATTGAACAGCAGCACCAGGCCGTACATCTCCTTGGAATTCGTGCCAATAAATGCAGGCCGTACAGCAGCAGACTGGCCGTACACTTCCTCGATATCTGTGCAATTTATTAGCAGCCCGTACAGCAATAAACTCAGCTGTACCTTCCTCGAAATCTGTGCAAGTATTAAATGCATCGTACAGCAGGAATAACCAGTCCGTACACCCCTTGAAATCTGTGCAAAATTTAATGCACCGTACAACAAGAAACCCAGGCCGTACTCCCTCGATCTTTGTGCCAATAAATGATGCAGCCGTACAGCAGAAAGCAACCTCAGGCCGTACTCTTCTCAGGTTCAGTGCAAACAAATAATAAATGCAATCTTGACCTCCTTGCTCACCAAAATCTCTTCAGCAAACAATCTGGAAAATCGTGCCCCCCTTGAGTAAACTCGACCCAACCTTCTCAGCTCTCTCTCTTCTCCTGAAAACATCAAAAGTGAATGCCCTTTTGCCTCCCTCAGCCTTTTTGTTTGACCTAAGTGAGTTT